>CAKOGP040001591.1:0-25860 GCA_933822405.4 Cylindrotheca closterium | reverse complement strand
GGCTCGGTTGGTGAGCTTGGTTCAGTTGGAGAAGATGGCTCGGTTGGAGAGCTTGGTTCGGTTGGCGAAGATGGTTCACTTGGAGAACTTGGCTCGGTTGGAGAGCTTGGTTCAGTTGGTGAAGAAGGCTCGGTTGGTGAGCTTGGTTCAGTTGGAGAGCTTGGTTCAGTTGGAGAGCTTGGTTCGGTTGGTGAAGATGGCTCACTTGGAGAACTTGGTTCGGTTGGTGAAGATGGCTCACTTGGAGAACTTGGCTCGGTTGGTGAGCTTGGTTCAGTTGGTGAAGAAGGCTCGGTTGGTGAGCTTGGTTCGGTTGGTGAAGAAGGCTCGGTTGGTGAGCTTGGCTCACTTGGAGAGCTTGGTTCGGTTGGTGAAGAAGGCTCGGTTGGTGAGCTTGGTTCAGTTGGCGAGGAAGGCTCGGTTGGAGAACTTGGCTCGGTTGGAGAGCTTGGTTCGGTTGGTGAAGAAGGCTCGGTTGGTGAGCTTGGCTCACTTGGAGAGCTTGGTTCGGTTGGCGAAGAAGGCTCGGTTGGAGAACTTGGTTCGGTTGGTGAAGATGGCTCACTTGGAGAACTTGGCTCGGTTGGAGAGCTAGGTTCAGTTGGTGAAGAAGGCTCGGTTGGCGAGCTTGGCTCAGTTGGAGAGCTTGGTTCGGTTGGCGAGCTTGGCTCAGTTGGAGAGCTAGGTTCGGTTGGCGAAGAAGGCTCGGTTGGAGAGCTTGGTTCGGTTGGTGAAGATGGCTCAGTTGGCGAACTTGGTTCGGTTGGTGAAGATGGCTCAGTTGGCGAACTTGGTTCGGTTGGAGAGCTTGGCTCAGTTGGAGAGCTTGGTTCAGTTGGTGAAGAAGGCTCGGTTGGTGAGCTTGGTTCAGTTGGAGAGCTTGGTTCGGTTGGTGAAGATGGCTCACTTGGAGAACTTGGCTCGGTTGGAGAGCTAGGCTCAGTTGGTGAAGAAGGCTCAGTTGGAGAACTTGGCTCGGTTGGAGAGCTTGGTGAAGAAGGCTCAGTTGGCGAGCTTGGTTCAGATGGCGAAGGAGCATCGCACAAATCACAAGAGCTTCCATCGTTGGATGGGATCTCGTAAGACCAAACACGAGTGTTCAAGTGCATGTCACCATTAGGATCAGCACACTTCAAGGTAGTGTTTCCAAAGCAAGCAATCTTGGGAGAATAACAGTCACCGGATCCATCTTCAGCAGGGTAGGTAAAGTTGGAGCTGGCAGAGTAGTCATAATATCCAGTATCTTGCACTTGAGAATCCTTGAGAGCCCAGTAGACAGTCTGTCCAGGCTCGGCCTCTTGACACATGGTAATCTTGGTTTGATGTTCGGAAGGTTCGCACTTTCCATCAAAGGCGGCAGTGCCATCAGCTCCGGAAAGATCACAGACGTCTGAACCTCCCTTTCCTGTCAAAGGAGTGAGGCCATCGGTATCATAAGCAGCACATCCTTGGCCATCGCTAGCAGCACACAAGTGACTGATGGGTCCTTCCTTGGCACAACCTTCCATGGTAGTATCCAAGACCATGCAGACTTCAATGGCACAATCTCCAGTGAGAGCACAAGCAGTGGAATCGCGCTTTTGGATGCTGAATTCGATACAGGAAGCTTGGGCATAACAAAGACCGAGGTTGGCCTTTGGTGCACCACCACCACCACCACCACCCGAGGTAGTGTCAGCATCGGTTGTCTCAGCATCAGAAGTATCACTATTCTTTTTGCCTTTGGATACTGCAGCGGTATCAGTGTCTTCGATCACAATAGTTCCGTCTTCATTGGTAGTTCCAACTGTTTCAGTAGGCTCCGTGGGACTGGATGGAGAAGAGGCTGGTTCAGAAGGACTAGATGGTTCCACAGCTGGTACAGTTCCACCATTGTCGCACAAGTCACATGAGGTACCATCATTGGCAGGGATCTCATAAGACCAGACACGAGAAGACAAGTGCATGTCGTTCTTTGGGTCAGCACAGGACAAGGTAGAGTTTCCAAAGCAGGCAATCTTGGGAGAGTAACAATCGGTACCATCATCAGCGGCATAGGTGTAGTTAGCGCTTGCAGAGTAGTCATAGTATCCGATGTCTTCAACATCAGAGTCCTTGAGAGCCCAGTAGACGGTTTGTCCAGGCTCGGCAGTTTGACACATTTCAATACGGGTTGGACTTCCTTGAGTTTCGGGTTCGCACTTTCCATCAAAGGTGGTACTCAAACAATCAGTAGAGCTTCCCTTTCCGGTTAGAGGAGTGAGACCATCAGGAGCATAAGCGGCGCAACCATCGCCATCACTGGCAGCACACAAGTGACTGATGGAGCCATCCTTGGGACATCCAGGAGTGGTGGTGTCCAAGACCATGCAAACCTCAATCCCGCAAGTACCAGACGCGGCACAAGAACCATCGGCGGCCTTGCTCACTTTGAAATCAACACAAGCGGCTTGGGCATAACAGAGACCAAGGTTGGCTTTGACAGTCTTGCCCCCTTTCTGAGCTTCAATAGCAGTTGGAGCAAAGGCTGCTACAAGAGCAGCCACGCTCAATACATTAGCGTAAAGTTTCATCTCGTTATAATCAGAGAGTGAATTTATGAAGGATGACCTTGCCGGGACGTGAGAAAGAGATCGTGAAATTAGTCATACCAGGTTCAGTGACCACTTTCAGTGACCGGGACTATTCTCCACCACTTAAATAACTGCGAGAAACTTATCTCGACGTCCACGATCAACACTTATTTTGATACTGAAAGGGCGAAAAGATCTCATTTTCGTGAAATACCATAAATGCACGGATCATATACTTATGAGCGAATGGAAAAACCGGAAGCAAAAGTCTGCTTTACCTTATATAGATGCAACCAACATTTAAGAACCTGTTCAAAACCGTATACAAGACCGGAAACAAAAGACTTTATTGTCTTAAATATGTGTAATCCAACATTTAAGGACCAACTGCAATCCCGGTCAAAAACAAGAGCAAAGGGGTCTTATGAGGTCTTGTCGGTGTCTTGGTCGAATGAATGCATGAACGGAATAGCCTCCGATAAGAAGGCCAAAAGGACATTTGCAAAGTCGGATGAATCCTTGATTGAATGAATCATCAATCCGTTTTGCATTCCTTTTTGCTTGCGGTTTCATGTTCCATGATATTTTAAAATTCCCCGGGAAACCCTTTGCAGGCCCTTGTAACATGTAGTCGATTGAATCAATCATTTGGATTGCGTTCCTTCTCGCGCAATCGCTACAGTATTTCGTTTCGCCTTCGTTTTCATGTTCTCTACCCGTACCAGTACCGTACGTGTACGGTAGTACAGGTACCAGCACGAAGTATTGCGGTCCCGCGGTAAAAGAAAAATGCAATGATGGAAGCGCATCTACAGTACCGTATAGAAATTCGTCATCCACTGGAAAGAAAATGTAGATGCAGTAGCTGCTGTAGCAATCGAAATAGCTTTTGATCGTATTTACCTACAGTGTACACCCAGTACGCTGAAGTGATCTAGCCTCGTTGATTTCGTTCATGGCCCTTATGGTTATATTGAAGCCACAAACAATCAACCATTTTAAAAAAGAAGTTTCGCACCTGTTTTATTATGGACTCCCACAGCGAGTCAGTCCATACGAAGGAAAAACTTCGTGAAATGTTCGATGGAGGTTGTCTGCTTTGGCTGTTGTTACACTAATGGCCTTGACATGATCTGATGTTGTGTTTGGGGTTGATATCAAGGTTCCTAGTGAGCACACACACACACATGAACATGTCACCGGCAACAAAAGTTGTATCAAAGGACGCAAGATTGTCGGATCCAATGGGATGGTGCCTAAGGGTGTTAAAAGTATCCGCCCAATTCGAACCCAAGCTTTTGTAGGAAAATCTGTTGCAGTCAAGAAGCTGCTGGCGTTGATAATGGACTCCACAAGGCGCAAAAACAAGACAACAATGAACCGTTCTCTTCTTTTGATCCAACTACTCTAAAGCGACCGGGCCAATTTTCAGAAGAATCCGAGCTTTGGAAGAGAAATGACGACCGACAAGGTGTGTTAATTGGTTCGGTATAATTGTTATGGTTTGCCTTCGTTCAAAGGGTCCCTGTGGCAAACCACTCAACAATACACCAATTCCATCTCTGAATCCATAGGTTTCGAACCGTATGTGACTTGATCATAGATTCATTCGGCATAGATCAAATATACAGTGGCCCAAATGAGTTCAGAAGGTTTGGAGAAGTGGTTGGCCTTTATTATCACGCACATTTGTCGTCTATGGGCATATGTAACAAGGCTAGGCGAATGGGGATGAGGGTCTTCTACGTAGAAATTGTCTGAGCTGCATTCACTTAACTTGAATCAATCATCCATTCGGCTTATTCTCAAGAATAGTCAGAGAATCTTTCCTAGTCGCCCTGGAGGTATCCAGCCAGACACGGTGAAACCCCAACCAAAGCTCCCAATATACATATATCAATCGATGTTGTGCGATGTTTTGAAATAAGATTATAGGCTCCTGTTTCTTGTTGTCCCATTTCCAGTAGAGGTCAGAAAGGTGACTGCTGACTTATTTTGGTTTTCGGTGAATGGTTCGGAATTCCATATCTTCTGGACCGAGAAAATTCGCAATTCAAATTATTATATTGCATACACCTTTAAAATCTATAATATACATAAAGCTAAAAGAATACATGTTCCAATACCAAGAGCTGTGATCACAACATATAGTTGTTTGTTGCTCTTTAGCCTCATCGTGAGCCCGGTGTTACTTTTTCACTCGTACACGAAAAATCCATAGGCAGGAATTTGGAATTTTGGTGACAAAGCAAAAATTCAAAAAGCACCTGTGGACTTTTATAAATGATAAAGGGTCCTACTGTAGATTATATATATACTTTCCATACCTATGCCTTTTGAGCAATTTTAGGTCTTCACCGTGTGATAGAGGGCCTCAACTATACACCAAACTGTACAAAACTAGCGGTTTGACACTTTGCTTTGACTCAATCGACTTCAATTTGACTCGTGTGATTACCAAAAAATACTCAAGAGGCCGGACGCTGATGTCGTACCACACGACCTTGTTGCGAGTACATTCTTCGATAAATTTTAATGCGATATTATAACTATACAGTTTTGCTAGGACTCTGTGCACTTTGAATTAGAGATCTTTGTGTAGAATCGATCATATTCCAGGCCATTCCACAAAGTCAATTGAAAAGCAAGCAAGTGGGAAAGAAAGAAAGAAAAAAATTATGCTAGCCTAGAATCTTTTTCCGCCATAGCCCTCCAAACCACTGCACAAATTCGATTACTGCATAGATTTTGACCAATTTTGAACTTGGCGCCATCGTGTCACGGTACCGACTCGGCCACTGCGAAGGATTCCTGACTCATTGTGGAATGAACCTGGATTGATCCCCAAAGCAGTGTGAGTGCCATTCAATCACCTCTACCTAGAAAACGTCCATTCCAACGCCACCAATTCTTCTCATACATACCCATGGACGACAAATATGTGTTGGAACAAGTCAATCATTAGGAAATTCGGCCCACACCACTACCAAGTGACTTTTTGGACCGGATTTCGATGATTTCTGATCCCATTTTGGCCTCATGATTCTTGATCTAGGCGGATCCATTGCCTGGGTCCCAGAAAATTTAAACGATAGGTATCCAAGGGAGGCTCTGGTATATTGTTGAATGGATGGCTGTCTCCAGGGCGGCCACGCCGACCTTCATGCTGAAAGGGGAACAGACAGCACCAAACACTGGAATTCCAATATCTCAGCAAGTATTCCAGAGAAAACACAACCGAAAGGATCTCCGAGTAGGTAGGATCACTGCCGAGCTTTCCAGCACATGTTGAACGTGAGGCATTGGCCCTCTTGCCTTTCTGCCGACCAGTTTGTGCAACCCATCAGGACCAGTCGAACGAAACAGGGTAGATTGTAGAGTAATTGAGGCAAATAGAAGTATGAATCGCCGCTCCAGCCATAGTATATCTATCAAATACGCTTGCCACAACATGTTCGGCGGTTTTTACTTGTCTGGGCGTCCACACCGGCTTGTCCAAACGAGGGGAACAATCGCACCATGGCACCTTGATGTGCTCCAAATCGTCAATTTTGGTAGTTTAGATAACAAAAATGAGTATTTGCGTAGATTTTGTCTTGATGGTGATGGTAGATATGAGTCGCATTCGGCAAATACGTCTTCTTGACACCTATCCGTCCAGTCCAAGCAACCAACAGAACCAATCATGGTGGATTATTGTGTGATTGCGGCCCAGCAAAAGACATTCAACATAATAACCGCCACTCCCGACCTAACATATATATCAAATATGCTTGCCACAACCTCTGATTCCACTTTCTGCACTTCTGGGGTCCAGGCCGTGCAATTTCATCGTGACTGATGAATTTGCAACTCAATGGTCTCGGTTGAAAATCGTCCTGTAGGAACCCAGATAAAGAACATAAAATGGTATCATTGCCTTTATTATAATAAGAGAAGCAACTTCCGCCAAAAAATCTAGCTCAATGTTGCCTTGGGACTTCGTAGACGTCCCGAAACCGCTCCAAAAGTAGTTTTCGTACCTTGTTGGTGTTCTTTAGCAGTGATTTCAGAGGTGAAAGGGGCAAATGCATCCATATCGCTTCATACAAACAAGATAGATACGGTCAATATACAGAGATTATCCGCGACCCACGAGTTTTCCTCCAGAGGGTGATGATTTCCTCGGCCTCAAGGCATACCATTGTCGTTGGAAGGGAAAATTGATGTGATTTATGAATGAATGAATCAATCATAATCTCAACGGTTAACATACGGGCAAGCGCATAGAGGTGCGCGGTTTGCGCGGTATGCGGGTTCTGGAACTCTGACGTGCGGAAAATACAGGGTATTCTGAGGTATCGTACAGTATTGTACCAAGCGCCTCGTTGAATTTTGCGTAGAAGCAAAATTGCAACCGAGATTTTTTGTTTTGACGACCATTATATTCAATATGCAGACATCACCTTTGTCAATAACACTACCGGTATATTACCAATACTACTGAAGAAATACGAAACAAAGAAGCTGGCCTATTACCTACATCCAACCCTACCCAAGATTGCCTACGATTCCCGCTTTCTACTTCTCGCCTCTCCAGCTCTTGGAAAAATAGAGTACGAGCAGCGCGGGATCATCCTGACTCAACACAATCAACATTCTGATCATCCATATCGTCCTCATTTTCATCAGCGTCATCATCAGGTTCTAGTCCATCAAACCAGCTGGGCAATCCTTGCAGGTATTCATCACAACAATCAACTGCCGTTCAAAATCCGGGGCCTTAAGTGCGCTGCAATCTCCCTCATGAACTGTTTAATTCAAGACACTGGGTTATTCAGTTGCTCGTTCTAATCTTTTCGTATCACATCATCATGCTTGTTGATCAAAATGGCACGAGCTTGTTCCGCTGAGATCTTCGCCGGGTTTTGATTTTGACTGCATAGTTATTTCGTAGTTGCGCGACCTCCCTTCATCGGTGAAAGTTTCCCGTTGCTCGTGTACGAGTACATTGATTTTAGCTACGCCTGCCCTTTTTCTGTTTGGTGTAAGAGTCCTGCAGTCGTAGTTTGTCTTCTTCTTCTTCTTGTAGGGATGTTTGGCATATCGATTTGCATCCCGGCGGCCCTGTTGTGGTACCACTGCAACAACAACAAAATTCCACAAGTCGTACACCATCTCCTTGACTTTTTCATGACCACGGGTGAGATCCTTTCTCTGCTTTGTTGATGGCGAAGGAGTGGCATAACAATCGCAGCAGTAGCCTTCCTTTTCCTGAACGATCATGGCAAAGGACGCAAATTTCATAATTTCGATGTCAAAAATTGGAGCACACTTCTTTTCACCAATATGAAATCTACATGAAAGGGTATATTCAATATGCGTATATATAGTTGTTGTGTTCATTCAACAATAACTATTCATTCGAAGACTGATATATTTTAAATCATATTATACTTTTAAAATAATATTGTAAACGTACACTATATATTATGCATTCATCATGTTAAGAGTTATCTGATCGTAAACATTGTTAAAAGGCACCGACCATGTCCATGTCTTGGGTGGCGATAATGTCATAGACACAGTCCTTGCGGGAGAGTTCGTCGGCCAAAGTGGAGCATGCCTTTTCGGCATCTTCAACAGTGACGGAGGATTCTTCCAGACGGCGACGACGTTGTCCTTGAGGATCTTCTGGAAGCACGCAACGCTTGGGGAATTGCGGATCCGAAATGTCGTGAAACAACATGGTATCGACGGGTTGGACTTGCCACTCGTTTCCGAGTAGGGTATAGTCATCGACAACCGTTTGTCCATCGCGAGCCAAGGTCTTTCCAGACTTGAATTCGCCCAAGATACCTTGAACATTTCCAAAGGCTTCCTCACTGGCACCAACAAAGTCAACCTTGATGAATTCCTTCATGGTGTGAATTTCAATCTTAACACCGGGGTACTTGGAGCTCAGATCGATTTCAAAGTGATGCTTGCGGAAGCGAGCTTTTCCAGTGATGACCTTCAGTGGGAACCCACCAATGGTCTTGACGTCTTCGGGTTGGTAATCAAAGTTGATCCAAAAGATTGGATCGATCTCGGCCAAGTCGGAGGATCCTTCAATTTCAAGGATATCCTCGCCAATGCGAATGGCAGCTCTCTTGATATAAGACCAGTAACGAACGAGCTTGGTTCGGATTTGGATATCCAAACCGAGTCCTTCGGCAAAGTCAGCATCCTTAGCCAAGACAAGATCGCACTGTCCGTGGAACTCGAAATGTTCTCCGTTCCAGGTCTTGAAATGAGGATCTCCGTTGCTTCCTGGTGTGGGACTACCTTCCGAACCAGTCGCTGGTGGAGTAGCAGGAGGTGGGTTGCCTCCAGTGATTGGTGGATCTCCTCCATCAGTTGGAGAGCCAGGTTCCGTTGGTGAGGATGGCGTAGTGGCAGCTGGTTCCGTGGGAGAGCTAGGAGACGAGGCTGGTTCACTTGGACTGGATGGAGATGGATCAGTAGGGGTGGAAGGAGGTGATTGAACAACAGGATCCTCAGGCTCATCAGATTCATCACCGGCACAGACATCGCAAGCATCACCAGTTCCCTCAGGAATGGTAAAGGCCCAAGTACGCTCAAATCTGGATTGCCTAGGGCTACCATCCGTACCGCACTTGTATTGGTAATTGAAGCATCGAGCCGAAGATTCACAGGAATCACTGCCCTCTGTGACAAAGGGCATTGGAATGGTCACGTCTTCTTGGGTGGTATCACTTCCGTCTTTTAGAATCCAATAGAGAGTCTGACCTGGCTTTCCTTCTTGACACATTGTGACATCCTTTCCATCGGTACACTTTCCATCAAAGGCTGCTTGATCTTCAATTCCAGAAGCAGAGCAAGTTGTGTCATCGCCGGCTCCCATCTTGGGAATGAGCTCATCAGGATCTTGCCATTGCGGACAGCCAGAACTACTTGCTTGCATACACATGTGCGAGAAAGAATCGACGGAGCCTTTGCCGCAGCCTTCGTTGCCACCGTTGACGTCCATGCAGACTTCGACTGTACAATCTCCAGCCACGGAACAAGCGCTAGTTTCCAGCTTGGTCATGTTGAAGGAAATACAACTGCTTTGTTCTGCGCAAGTAGCAACTGAAGCTGCATTGACCACGTTTGCCAAGGCAGCAGCAGCTACAACGGCAGTGAGGATATTGGAGTTGAGTTTCATGGTGGATGGATGGAGTGATTTCGATTGCACTTCTTATTTTGGCAATCAGTAATATTTATAAAAGTTTTATGCACATATAATCTGCTGTTATCTTGGTGCTTCTTATTCTTGTACGGCATCTCGGGTTTGGACAGTACTAGGATTGTGTAGGATCTACGTATTGCAGCCTGAAGTGATCAGACGGATCCCACGATATATCACGATCAACGCGGCCAATAATTCTTATCACGCCCTGACTGACTCATTTTTATGTCTTTTTCACTTAAAGACACCAAGACTTCCAAAAGGCCCTTTGAAGAAGATGTACCACCACCTTGCTATACTACTTTTTCGCTTGTTAAAACGCCAAGGTCATCTTCCAGGTTCTTCGCAAGCATTCGTTAACAAGGCGCAATCCAGAATTAAGATAGTGTCGAAAATAGTCATTGATAGGAAAGCTCCTCTGGAAGAACGGAAGGGCGAAAATGTACGGTATAGTAGGAAGCAGTATTGGTCCAAGAAGTCGATTGAAGGAAAAGCAGCTTTTCTTGTGTTACGGTACTGTCGTTTGTTGTTGTGCAAGAATGAAAGCTACCGTACATGCAGTATCGTACCGGTGATAGTACTACAATTGGTTATATAATAGTAATATATGTAAATAATATTATGCATTGATCATGTTAATCTCATATCGTGCGTCGTGTGTCTTTCTCCATTATTTGTTTAAAAGGCACCGACCATGTCCATGTCTTGGGTGGCGATAATGTCATAGACACAGTCCTTGCGGGAGAGTTCGTCGGCCAAAGTGGAGCATGCCTTTTCGGCATCTTCAACAGTGACGGAGGATTCTTCCAGACGGCGACGACGTTGTCCTTGAGGATCTTCTGGAAGCACGCAACGCTTGGGGAATTGCGGATCCGAAACATCGTGGAACAGCATGTGGTCCATGGGTTGGACTTGCCACTCGTTTCCGAGTTGGTTAAAGTCATGAACTTCAGTGGCTTGGTCACGGCCCAAGGTCTTTCCAGTCTTGAATTCGCCCAAGATACCAACGACATTGCCGAAGGCTTCTTCAGTGGCACCAACAAAGTCAACCTTGATGAATTCCTTCATGGTGGAAACAGCAATCTTGACACCGGGGTACTTGGAGCTCAGATCGATTTCAAAGTGATGCTTGCGGAAGCGACCAGTAGAGGCAATGATATTCAATGGGAATCCACCAATGGTCTTGGCGTCTTCGCGTTGGTGTTCAAAGTTGATCCAGTAGACTGGGTTTTGCTCATCGACGCTTCCTTCAATTTCAAGGATATCCTCGCCAATGCGAATGGCAGCTCTCTTGATGTAAGACCAGTAACGGACAAGCTTGGTTCGGATTTGGATATCCAAACCGAGTCCTTCGGCAAAGTCAGCATCCTTAGCCAAGACAAGATCACACTGTCCGTGGAACTCGAAGTGCTCTCCATTCCAAGTCTTGAAATGAGGATCTCCGTTGCTTCCTGGTGTGGGTGTAGACTCGTTTTCGGAGGTGGGGGCGGCGACTGCTGGCTCTTCAGGATCTTCAGGGGTAAGTGGAGGAGTACTGATTGGTGGCTCATCAGTTGGAGGAGATCCGGTGGGTGGGGTACCAGTTGGAGGAGTATCAGTTGGTGGCTCATCAGTTGGTGGGGTACCAGTTGGTGGCTCATCAGTTGGTGGCTCATCAGTTGGTGGGGTACCAGTTGGAGGGGTATCAGTTGGTGTCTCATCAGTTGGTGGCTCATCGCCAGGTGGAGTACCAGGGGCACAGACATCACAAGAGCTGCCGTCTCCTTCAGGGATGGTAAAGGACCAGGTACGTTCTCGGGCCTGTTGCGCCTTGTTATCATTTTCACCACAGTTGTACTCTCCGTTGAAGCATCTAACAGTGTTAGAGCAGTCTTCAGTTTCACCTGCAACGGTGTACGGCAAATCGTAGGTCACGTCTTCTTCAATAGTGCTTCCTCCGTCTTTGAGAATCCAGTAAAGAGTGTCGCCGGGCTTTCCCTCTTGACACATGAGGACATCGTTTCCGGAGCACTTTCCATCAAAAGTAACAGTGCCGTAACCTTCTCCAGAAGCGGTACAGGTGGTGGAATCGCCTTCTCCCAAAGCAGGGGCACCATCTTCCTTCCAGGCAGGGCAGCCTGACGCATCGCTCTGCATACACATGTGGCTGAAGGTGTCGGTACCGCCCTTGATACAGTTGCCGCTCGTTCCAGAGACAAACATACAGATTTCTACCACACAGTCTCCTCCGATTCCACAGGCGTCAGAGTCCATCTTTTTGATATCGAAGGAAATACATTCGCTTTGTTGAGCGCAAGTCTCAGTTGGCAGCGCATTGACCACGGTTGCCAATGCAGCAAGCACGGATAGGATGTTGAATACTTTCATGTTTCTTCGTTCGAAAAACGTTTTTTATGAGGATGGGAGACTGTTTCGCACAAGAGTGTGGAAGCGGTTTTCATTCCTGGTAGCAACCTTGTGTACGATGCACTGTGGCTCAGTGAGTGTAGCAAACCTACCTACCAGTAAGACTAAAAAGACCACGACTACTCCAAGACAGTGGCAAGACGTGTGAGGTGAGTAGCGTTAATGAGCCTCATAAGGCCCATCCGTAGGTTTTACACGGACGATTTATTTCTCGCTGTGTCATCGCACATGTTCTCTGATGAGAGCCATAAATAAGAGAATGAAATCAGTCATTGAACAAAACATCTATCCAATGTCGATCATTCTTCACGACTTGAGTCATTCTGTTTACAGAGTTCGCTGGCGAAAATGTCTGTCAAAGGACGAAAACGCTTTTCCTTGATCGACTTAATGAATCAATCATCTTCGAGTACGGAACGCTCAATTTCAAATTTCAAAAGCTGCATTGACTAGAATGACTACATGTGGAGAAATGCATTTATGTTGTTATCATGTTTGTTCAACAAAATGATGCGAAAGTAATACAGGTACATCTCCAACAGTTTTTGTCGTCAAGAGATGAGAAAAGTTGCAACACAGTCTGCTATAATAATCATACTATTTCTTGTATTTATTTATCATTCATTATTCCCATTGCGGCTCATCTTCCCTCTTAGTAGCAACAAAGGTGGCAACTGTTCTTTTCTTAAAAGGCACCCACCATGTCCATGTCTTGAGTGGCGATAATATCGTAGACGCAATCTTTGCGGGAGAGTTCGTCGGTCAAAGTGGAACATGCCTTTTCGGCAGCTTCAACAGTGACGGAGTATTCTTCCAGGCGGCGACGGCGTTGTCCTTGAGGATCTTCTGGAAGGACGCACTTTCTTGGAAACTGAGGCTGCTCGGTACTGTGGAACAACATGTCATCGACGGGAAGCACTTGCCACTCGTTTCCAAACTCATGGAAATCATCCAATACAGTAACTCCATCGCGACCAAGCGTCTTTCCAGTCTTGTAGTCTCCCAACATACCGATCGTATTGCCAAAAGCTTCTTGAGAGGAATTGACAAAGTCAACCTTGACAAACTCCTTGAATGTTGCGATTACAATCTTTTGTCCAGGATACTTGGAGCTCAAATCAATCTCGAATCGGCGTTTGGGATGAACTGGAACCAAGTCATCGAAAATAGTCAATGGGAAACCACCAATGGTGGCGGCCTTCTTCTTATTTGCTTGGTATTCAAAGTTGATCCAATAATTGGATACTTCTCGTTCGTTGTCACTGGAGCCTTCCACTTCGAGAATGTCATCGCCAATGCGAATGGCAGCGTTCTTGATATAACTCCAATACCTGACAAGCTTGGTACGAATCTGAACATTGAGACCACGACCATGAGCAAACGAATCGTCCTTGGCGAGTACCAGATCACACTGTCCATGATATTCAAAATGTTCGTTTCTCCATGTCTTGAAGTGAGGATCTCCGTTGCTTCCAGGGGAAGGTGCGGTGTTTGGAGAAGTTGGAGCTCCGAGGGTGGGCTCCGTAGGTCCAGCAGGCTGAGTGGCAGCTGGTTCAGTAGGACTGGATGGTTCTGTAGGTCCAATAGGCTCAGTGGCAGCTGGTTCAGTAGGACTGGATGGTTCTGCAGGGCCAGTTGGTGCAATTGGTGCAGTGGGAGAAAATGCCCCGGATGATGAAGAAGAAGGATCAGTTGGGGAGCTTGGCTCAGTTGGCTCAGATGGAGGGATATCCGTAGGAGATCCTGGAAGGGTTGGCTCAGAAGGAGAGCTTGGCTCAGTTGGCGAAGAAGGCTCAGTTGGAGAACTTGGTTCAGTTGGAGAACTTGGTTCAGCTGGAGAGCTTGGTTCGGTTGGTGAAGATGGCTCAGTTGGAGAGCTTGGTTCAGTTGGCGAAGAAGGCTCGGTTGGAGAGCTTGGATCGGTTGGTGAAGATGGCTCAGTTGGAGAGCTTGGTTCAGTCGGCGAGCTTGGCTCAGTTGGCGAAGAAGGCTCAGTTGGCGAGCTTGGCTCAGTTGGCGAAGAAGGCTCAGTTTGAGAGCTTGGTTCAGTTGGTGAAGAAGGCTCGGTTGGTGAGCTTGGTTCAGTTGGAGAGCTTGGCTCTGTGGGAGAGCTTGGCTCAGTTGGAGAGCTTGGTTCGGTTGGCGAAGAAGGCTCGGTTGGAGAGCTTGGATCGGTTGGTGAAGATGGCTCAGTTGGAGAGCTTGGTTCGGTTGGCGAAGAAGGCTCTGCGGGAGAGCTTGGCTCAGTTGGCGACGATGGTTCAGTTGGAGAACTCGGCTCAGTTGGCGAAGAAGGCTCGGTTGGAGAACTTGGCTCAGTTGGAGAACTTGGATCGGTTGGTGAAGATGGCTCAGTTGGAGAACTTGGTTCAGTCGGCGAGCTTGGCTCAGTTGGCGAAGAAGGCTCAGTTGGAGTACTTGGTTCTGTTGGAGAGCTTGGTTCGGTTGGCGAAGAAGGCTCGGTTGGAGTACTTGGTTCTGTTGGAGAGCTTGGTTCGGTTGGTGAAGATGGCTCAGTTGGAGAGCTTGGTTCAGTTGGCGACGATGGTTCAGTTGGAGAACTCGGCTCAGTTGGCGAAGAAGGTTCGGTTGGAGAAGTTGGCGAAGAAGGCTCGGTTGGAGAGCTTGGTTCGGTTGGAGAGCTTGGTTCGGTCGGCGAGCTTGGCTCAGTTGGCGAAGATGGCTCAGTTGGAGAACTTGGCGAAGATGGCTCAGTTGGAGAACTTGGCGAAGATGGCACGGTTGGAGAGCTTGGCTCAGTTGGCGACGATGGTTCAGTTGGAGAACTCGGCTCAGTTGGAGAACTTGGTTCAGTTGGCGAAGAAGGCTCGGTTGGAGAGCTTGGTTCAGTTGGTGAAGAAGGCTCGGTTGGTGAGCTTGGTTCAGTTGGAGAACTTGGCTCTGTGGGAGAGCTTGGTTCGTTTGGCGAAGATGGCTCAGTTGGAGAGCTTGGTTCGGTTGGCGAAGATGGCTCGGATGGAGAGCTTGGTTCAGATGGCGAAGGAGCATCGCACAAATCACAAGAGCTTCCATCGTTGGATGGGATCTCATAAGACCAAACACGAGTGTTCAAGTGCATGTCACCATTAGGATCAGCACACTTCAAGGTAGTGTTACCAAAGCAAGCAATCTTGGGAGAATAACAGTCACCAGATCCATCTTCAGCAGGGTAGGTAAAGTTGGAGCTGGCAGAGTAGTCATAATATCCAGTATCTTGCACTTGAGAATCCTTGAGAGCCCAGTAGACAGTCTGTCCGGGCTCGGCTTCTTGACACATGGTAATTTTTGCTTGTTGTTCCGAAGGTTCGCACTTTCCATCAAAGGCGGCAGAGCCGTTTTCTCCAGTAAGATCACACAAATCAGAACCCCCCTTTCCTGTAAGAGGGGTAATACCATCGGTATCATAAGCAGCACATCCTTGGCCATCGCTAGCAGCACACAAGTGACTGATGGGACCTTCCTTGGCACAACCTTCCATGGTAGTGTCCAAGACCATGCAGACTTCAATGGCACAATCTCCAGTGAGAGCACAAGCTGTGGAATCGTGCTTCTTGACGGTGAATTCGATACAGGAAGCTTGAGCATAACAAAGACCGAGGTTCGCTTTGGCTGTTTTACCACCACCAGAGGAACCAGAGTCATCAGCATCAGCACCAACTGTATCAGCGTCACCGGGATCAGTATCAACCGTATCTGTGTCAGGGATAACGAAAGTTCCGTCAGGGTTGGTAGTTGCGACAGGTTCAGTAGGACTGGTTGGAGAAGCGGCTGGTTCAGAAGGACTAGATGGTTCCACAGCTGGTACAGTTCCACCATTGTCGCACAAGTCACATGAGGTACCATCATTGGCAGGGATCTCATAAGACCAGACACGAGAAGACAAGTGCATGTCGTTCTTTGGGTCAGCACAGGACAAGGTAGAGTTTCCAAAGCAGGCAATCTTGGGAGAGTAACAATCGGTACCATCATCAGCGGCATAGGTGTAGTTAGCGCTTGCAGAGTAGTCATAGTATCCGATGTCTTCAACATCAGAGTCCTTGAGAGCCCAGTAGACGGTTTGTCCAGGCTCGGCAGTTTGACACATTTCAATACGGGTTGGACTTCCTTGAGTTTCGGGTTCGCACTTTCCATCAAAGGTGGTACTCAAACAATCAGTAGAGCTTCCCTTTCCGGTTAGAGGAGTGAGACCATCAGGAGCATAAGCGGCGCAACCATCGCCATCACTGGCAGCACACAAGTGACTGATGGAGCCATCCTTGGGACATCCAGGAGTGGTGGTGTCCAAGACCATGCAAACCTCAATCCCGCAAGTACCAGACGCGGCACAAGAACCATCGGCGGCCTTGCTCACTTTGAAATCAACACAAGCGGCTTGGGCATAACAGAGACCAAGGTTGGCTTTGACAGTCTTGCCCCCTTTCTGAGCTTCAATAGCAGTTGGAGCAAAGGCTGCTGCAAGAGCAGCCACGCTCACAAGATTCAAGTTTAGTTTCATTTTCTCAATCTCAAAGGTCGAGATTGTGAATTTATGAAAACGTGAGAAAAAATATAGATCGTGAGAGAAGGCGCAATCACGCAATCACTTGGTGGTTCTCCCCTACCGGTACCTGGTATTGTCAGAAAGCCAGAGAACATAGTCATAGTCATTGGCATTCTCGTCTCTTTTAGGTTTTTACATAACGCAAGAGACCGAATGCGCAATCTCAAATCACTTCGAACAGTGGCCAGCACGCGTATACCATATGTGTTCTCAATCAATGTCCAGCGTCAGTGTCACGACCACTCCACGATCCACGACCACATGGAAGTCATGAAATATTCCGGTGAGGATTTTTATGATGTACTGTACATTCCAAACACTATCGACCAGGTAGAACCGTTACTGTAGACCCAGTTTTCGCCAGTAATTATGAAATATTGGACTTGGATCCTGTTCGAATGCAACCACCGTATGTAGTAATCAGAGGCATTCATTCCAACCTATGACCGCTTACTCGACCGACTCTAGAGTCAGTCATGACGATGAAACACTCTCGTGTACCACTACCGGTAATGCTATAGCATTCGAAACAGCTACAACCTTCAGCAGTGAGGCCAGCAGGGGCAAGAATTATTGCTACATAACCCTTGTCCGGGTTTTGGAATTACCTGTCGTGATCATGATTGATTCATTCGATCTTGAATCAATACAATACACAACCTTGCTCTACTACCTAGTAGATAGAGGCAATCACAGTTGCAATGTATATAGTATTATATCTTGAGTATTATAATATTTCTTAAAAACTCCAAAACAATAATAGTTGAACAAAGTATTGAAATCATGTTTGTCATGGGTGTCTTTCATTCGTTTTTTACATGTATTCTTCTCCTACTACATACCATGTAGTGCAGTGTGTTCATATCCATACATGATATGCATAATATACGGTACCATGCATAATCTATCGATCTTGTTCCTTCTTGGCCCTTAATGCCAAATACGCAATGAAACGTGGAACCAATCCAATGACCAACAACATGAGTGCATTGAAGAGTACGCTGCCTTGGACACCCAAGGCTTCAATGACATCCTCGGACGAGGCAAATTCATTGTTTTCGGCACCCGAAAGTCCACACAAGCGTTCCAGTTGTCCACTTCCATCGCATGGAACTGGTCGATCAAAGACCAGTTGGCGAGAGGCATCAAAGGAATACTTGAAGGGACTTAGATACTTTCCCCAGGTCAACCAAAAAGGGACATTTTCAATAAAGAATCCACCAAAGAGCATTAATCCCAACGACATTACAGTCATGGTCGCCATGGCCGTTTCCATGTCATAAATGGACGCTCCAATCAAGAGTCCAATGGATTCTCCCGCAATCACGCTGAGCAAACTAATGAGCGTCGTGAGGAAAAATAAGTCGACTCTTGGTGAAATCCCCGCCATCCAATACGAGATCGTCATGTAAATGGCGGGCAATGCCATGCGCATGGGCATTTCACTGGTCGTCTTGGCCATGAAATAGGCACTCAAATGGTAGGCACCGGAGGATCGTTCCTTGAGAATGACGATGCGTTCCATGGGAAAGGCCATCATGGCATTGAACATGGCATCAAAGACCCAGTAGGTCATGGCAAAAAAGAAACTGTTGTGTTTTGGGAAAGAAGGAAGCAAGGAAAAGCATGCGTGAGATATGAATCCAATTCTCTCATTCCATTCCTGCATGAATATTATTATTATTGTACTTACAAGGAATTCCGATCAAAGACGGAGGCTTCCGTATAAGGCATTTGAAAATAAAGGCACCCCACCATGATTCCCAACGCCGCAGACTTGATCAAGTTGATGGGAGTGAAAATGGCCGACCTTGAGTTCTTCAAGGCCCGGTGGACCAAGATGCGATATTGCATGGTCCACGACGTATTGTATTTGGAGAATTTCTTTTCCTTTTCATGCACAGCGGAAGAATCTTGTTGCAGTGCCGCTTGTTGTTCCTTGTGCTTTTTGGCATCCTCATCGACTTGGGTCGCAATGGATTCATTGTCCCAAGCTTCAATGAGCAATTGATTGGATGGCTTGAAGGAATCTTCGACATCGGCATCGGAAGAATCTTGTTCCGTCAAAGTCGTCAAATTCGTCTGGTCTTGTTTGGTGCTGCTGCTTGCACTGTTGGATTTGACCAAGATATCCATCCAGTGATCGGCCGCATTGTATCCATCAGGACAGGCCAAGTTGACATTTCTCAAGTACTCGAGTGAGTGACGGGGAGTCCCAAAGTAGACCACATTACCCTGGGCCAGCAGCATGAGCTTGTCAAAGGAAAAGAAAACTCTGGAACTGGGTTGATGAATCGAAGTAATGACAGTCTTTTGGTGTTGTTTGGCCAAATGCTGCAACATTTGCAACAGTGACACGGCACTGGTCGAGTCTAATCCAGAAGTAGGTTCGTCTAGTAGCAACACACTTGGATCAGTGAGCAACTCGGTTCCAATGTTGGTACGTTTCTTTTCTCCACCAGATAGTAAATGAATGGGGGATTCCGCTACATGCGTCAACCGCAACATGTCCAAAATCTTTTCCACCTCTTCCACTTTGTGCGCCGTGGGCAAATCTTGTGGCAATCGTAACATGGCGGTATACGTCAATTGATCTCGTACGCTCAAATGCGAAAAGAAAATATCGGCTTGCTTGACGTACGCAATTTTGGTCAGGAGACGCTTCTTGGCTTGCGGTGTCAAGGTGGTTCCATTGATGGACAAATCACCGCTTTCATAAACAGTGCGTCCACTCAGGGAATTCAGCAGACTGGTTTTTCCCGAACCAGAAGGTCCCATCAAGGCCAAAACTTGGCCAGGCGCAGCGCTTCCAGATACTGCATCCAGAATGATTTTGGTGGAACTCGTGAGAGTTGATTCTTTCAAGGAATCTTTGTTAGCAGAAGAAGCCCCACCTGCGACCGAACCTCTCATCAAACCTTTGTTTTCATTTGCCAATTGAACCGTCTTGGTGAGACGAGACCATCTTAGATGAAACGAATTCGAGGCCGCTGATGAAGAAGAGGTTGCAGAGTTTGTATCAGTTGCTTGCATCATTGCAGAGTTGGAAGCAATACTTGCTGTATACAATTTTATGCGCTCGTATTGTATTTCGATTGCAATTGAAAGAATTTTTGTGCGTACTGGTATGTGTTTTATCGCTTTCGAAAATACGTGTTTCGACAGATGTATTTAATACCGGTAAGGCAAAAGCCACGGTATTGACCGTTTCGACTTTCTTCCCAGTCGCTCATATCACCCTCCGGAAGGGAGATTTAGCTTTGTCACGGAAATATCACGAGAATGGAAGCACGTTATATGCGAAAGATGCATGTTTGCTCGGTGCTTTCGCTACTTTCCATAATGTTCCCAATCAGAAGTTGACACCTCCCAGAAGGGAAATTTGTTGTATAGCGTTGAAATTGATGCAAGTGACGCGAAGGATGCAGGTTTCAATACTTCGTGTGTGTGCTTGCTTTCCCTTGTAAGTTGCAAATTCAAAAAGGGCGGGGCAAGCAGGCCACTGTGATCGTGGGGACGTACTGACGTTCAGGATGTGGTACTGTAGCAGCCCTTAATATTGAGGAATTCCTTACGAGAAATCCTTACGAGAAATCCTTACGAGAAATCCTGACGAGAAATTATTACGAGAAATCATTACGAGAAATCATTACGAGAAATCATTACGAGAAATCATTACGAGGGAGGGTTCATGGACCTCCGCCAAAACGGTTTCTTTGCACATCATCGTGGAACGACACGATTTGTTGAGAATATTTCGCGCGCACGCGTATATACACGGCAGGTAATGCTTGTGCCTGGAGTACCGGTATGACGCACGGACCCGATATGTACAGTGTTATAATGGAGTTCAGAATGCATGAGACACCAAGCCTTCGCTAGCATTATCAATATGCTTTTTTGCAAGCAGGAGATGCTAAGCTAAAGAGACAACGGGCAACGACTGTGTTAAAGGGATTTGGAAAATATGGCACTGGAAGCGTAGTCCTTTGTCGACTTTATGCAATCGTTGGAACCGCCCAATCGACTAGATCGACCAAGCACATCACGCACTCTGCCTGCGTGTTATTCTGAAAATATCTTATTCCACCGCATCTCTCGCACAACTCACAACGGATGATAACGGCACACAATAAGCAGCATCACCTCTTCATCACATCCGAAGACTTTACCGGACGAAAGCGATCCAGCTTCTGCTTCAATCTCTGTCTATTCTATTGCTTACTCTAAAGTTGAGAAGACAGGCAAAGCAAAGCAACGGTCATTCCATCTATCAGCCACATCGGCTTCATCATATCTTCAGCATTTAAAAAAGTCAGCCATTCACCTGTTCAGCCAAATGTCGTTCAAAGCTGCAAGGAGAATTTCTCTACTGCTCCAACTCTTTTTGCTTGTGTCAGTCGATGCTTTCTTTGCATCGCCAAGGACTTATGCGGTCAGCAATCATGTCAATAATAATGTTGATGAGCTCCTACTACTGCCGACGACTCATCATCCTTCCATTCAACAACAACACTCCATCAGATCACCACAAGCCGATCATCTGAATTCATCATCACCACCATCATCATTTTCCACAACTCGATTAAACATGATCTGGAAACCCATTGATCCAAAAGGAATGGCCATGGATTTTCCCAAAACAAAGACGAGATTTGTGGCTACGATATTGGCCACCCTCCTCACGTGGCATGGAATTGTGGCCCACCAAATGAACCCCGTCTTGGCCAGTGCGGTTTCCACCTTGGTTATTACCATGTGGTCGCCCGGTCTAGGGCAGGCTGCCTTTTGTGGATCCTTTGCCGGCATGACCTCTGGTGGAACTCTTATTTCCACCAGTCTCATTGCCTTGTTGAATGCCATTTTGTTTGAAGTGGTGGTCCACCGCGAAAACAAATGGCTGGGACTGGGAGGACGATTGGGCATGATTGCCTTTGTGGCAAGTAATATTGTCGCCGATGTACTATTGTCAAAACCACATGCCATGCTCCAGGTACCCATGAGTCTTCCACAATGGTGGAGCATACTCCAAAAATCGCCATGGAAATACAGCATGGTGTGTGCGGCCATTGGTAGTGTGGCCACAATTGTATTGAGAGAAGTCGCCGAGAATGCGTCCAACATTGACAATGATTTAAGAGATCCGATTCGAGCGGCCGCCGTCATTGGATTGATTGCCAGCTTGTCGCAGGGCATGGGATTTGGTGACTATTACAAACTAGACAACTTTGGTTCCTTGTTGGTATTTGGTGGTGCCTTTACGGGAATGAGTTTGCCATCGCGATTGCTGACGGGTGTGGTACCAGTAGCAGGAGACAACAACGACGACTATAATTCTTCAACAACAGAAGGGCAACAACAACAACAACAACAACGAAAGCCTCCCGGAGCCTATAGTATTGTTCTATGGTACGCAGTGGCGGGAGCCTTGGGGGGATTGGTTCATGCCTTGACGATTCCATTGAATTGGTGGACGGGAGGAATCTGGGGTGGTAAAGCAGGAACTTGTGCTTTTGCAGGTGTTTGCTTATTTCGAGGATTGGAAAAGATGGTCTATACTTTAAGACAATCCCTGGGGTGGATCAAGAGCTGAATTGATGAATGAATGTGTCTAGAGTTGAACGGAAGCGCTACAAGAGACACAGCCAAGGTAATAACTCTAAAGACTCTACTTCAGCGTGCTCATACAGGCCTCTCATACCAGGATATTCTTCGAGCCGATAGACAGAGCTTGATAGTCCTCATGATTACTGTAGCTTTTAAACTACAATAGCTGGTGCTTTGCTGGACAATTCCGACCACCTCCTTGTCCTACTTCGATTACTGGACACAATCTGAAATCATTATTTCTTCGCTCGCTTCATCAAAATATACTCATGCAGGCTTGTTGGGATTTTACAAGCGCGTTGGTCTCATACAGTAAAGTATTGGGCCCAGATAGGTTCTGATGTCCATTAGGTATATATCATGCATCATTATTGTCGAGAATATGTACTTTCAATAAATACCGGTAGATACTATATAGGTCCTATACTTACTCTGTGTTAAAGTACTCAATGAAGATTTATCCACCCTATTCGCGCGATCAAGATGCAAAGAAAAACTCCTCTGTATTACAAAGTTGAAGTGTTCACATAAAAAAACGAAAAAGAGGGACACCACTCTGTGGCCCCACCTTTACCGGTACCCCAGGGACCCAACTGGGAGACCATATGGTGATTGATCCACACTTCAAGCCTTGAAGAAAAGAGCATTTTGAATATCATGGACAGTGCGATCTTGTCTTGGCCAAAGAAGAAGACCCTAAGAAATTCGCTGATGGGGCTTGGTTTGGATGTATTTCGTACTAAGCTTGTCTGACATTAGAGTTGTATCAAGTGCGTCGGTATTATTAGAATAGGATCGGACCTTTCGAAGTAAAAGAATCAGAAGACCTCCCCCATTTGACGAGCATGGGATTCATTGTCCTCCTCCTGGCCTTGCTATCACCTTCAAGTGTCCGAGCGCAACGAAATAAACCATTCTTATCGAAATTTTTGTACTGCTACTGCTGAAGTAGGGCGGAGGAATAGCCTACTAGGTACAACTGTATTATATAAATGTACAGTAAATCGAATATTTATTTGACACTCATGGATAACTTGAAACTGAATTTTCGTGTCGCCATAGTGTGCATCATGGTACACGTACCGCGGTGTGTTTGAGTGATGTCCCGGTATCGCGACACGGGTACAATGCCGCGGTACGGTACCGGCAAGATACCGGTACGGTACATACTGTGTACCGGTATAATATATAGCAGATGCTGAACAACCGACTAGTCCGACTTCCCAATTGAGTGACGTTTTAAAAAACGCAATAAGAAAAGAAAACACACAAAACATCTTGATTGAATACATCAACATAGTGCAACCGAAGGTCCCTTTACCACAAGACGTTGTTACACTCCATGATTTCTTTATCTACCTTATTATCTACATTGCTGCTGCTTTTGAGCCACGACTGCCAAGCCTTTGTCACGAAATCCCCATCCTCGTCAGTGACTCAACAACACACGGAGTCAGCCTCAAGAAGCCGGCCACATAATCACCTGCTTGCTGTCCCTCCTCAATCTCCTTGGGACGAGCTCAAGAGTAGACTGGGAGGAATTAGTGATTCTTCTCAAAAGTATTCGAAAGGTGAACCAGGTCTCGATTATCGCCCTACCTACGAAATAAAAGAGGATGACGATGGACCAGAATTGAGCATGAACGAACAACGGATTGAAAGTGGCAAGGCCTTGGTTGCCGGTGCATTGATAGGATCACTCAGTGTGGCTCCCTTGACATATTTCCACTATTCGGACTATAGTATGGCGCAGTTTGAATTAGCTACGGATATGGCGGCCATTCAAGCGGGGCTCTTTGCGATTACATATAGGTATGTGTCACGAAAGGGAGACAACAATCCCATGCTCAGTCAAGGAGCAGTGGGCGCTTTTGCAATTGTTCGGACACTGAGCAATATTCAAGCGTCTACTTCGTGCTCGGCATTTCCATTGACATGTAAGTTATCCTTGGGGGTGATTACATTGACGAAACTGCGCTTTTTATTGATAACCAGAAACTCGTTTCATGTTGACTCGCAACACTGAACTCAATCTATTTCTAATGTATAGGCGGCGAGCCACTAGGCTACTTTGACTGGAACATGATCTATCAGGCGGTTCTGTACGGAGCTGAAAGTTTTGTCATGTTTGGTGTCACCGCGGCAGCTATGGAGCTGGCATATGACAAGAAGCTGATTCGAAGATTCTCTTTGCCATCATCATCGTAACTACTGGAATACAAGTAGATTAGTCGATACACGTGATTAGTCCTAAATGCTGCATTCGACTACGATCCTCATGGACATGACAACCGAAATGGAGAGCAAGGGAAAGTACGTTGGGAGTTCAAAAGGATGCTCCACACTCCTGTGACCAACTGCCATATTCCATAGTAGCAATTGCACAGTTTGTGATCTCTGTTTCCTAGTGCACGACATCTGATTTATAGTCTTGAATCACTCTCTCTTGCGAGCATAGTAATGCCTTTTGTGCTTTCTATTTCTCGTTTGAACGACTTGCATCCTCGCAAAAGGAGCTAACAAAAGGATGTCTCTGGTGAGGATTTCTGAGGGAACGCTCGGCGCTCACTCAAACCATTTGCACTAGCCTGGAGAGAATCGAAAGAGCTGCCAACGGGCTGAGCGAAACTGTAATACCATGCATAGCAGGAGCAAGCCAATGACCGGGATGTTGGGCTAATTTGTGTTGCACAAATATAATTATACAGTACCGTGATGCGATGATTAATCGAAGGGTCCATTTACTGACCGGTACCTGCTACCTGGTACCTGTATTCCATCGGCAGTACGACGCACACCAGACATCTTGACTAGACAATTCAAATCGTCAGCAGGTAAACTTTTGGCTATGTGTGGTGGGATCATGAGCGCAGTTACGAATACACCCTAATATCAGTAGGACTACGCAGTACCGGTACCGTACCTACCGAACAGGGAAGCTTTTGGCTCAGTTCATGTATGAAAATGCATGCAAGAGGTGTGGAATCAGTTGGTGGTTCTCCGCGAGGGTGGTAGGAGGAAGGAGGATACCCTAATATCCAGTTGTTCTTTCACAAAATAAGTCCATCCACTGCTTTGAAAAGCGCAAGGAAATAGTACAGGATGTCGTTTGACTTGGTGTTTCTCCTAACCGCGATGATATGATCAATATGAAATAGCTAGGATCCATTCGCTTACCTCAAGATGGTAAAAAATTCAAAAACTGTGCAGGCACGACAGTAGGATACGACGTTTGCACCTTTGCTTTATTATTGCCGAGTTTACACTCTCATTTGATTCGAGTCCACTATCGACTCTTTCGACTCGAACATGTTTCCCAGACCATAAGCTAATTCCTTCGCTACAGGCCATCTATACCCCCGCGTATCAAACACGGGGTATTCGTAGCTCTCTGTAGTGGTGCAATACGTGTGTTTATATATACAAGGTCCTACACATCGTTCTTATCGGGACATGAGGTAGAGGCTATCCGCAGGATAAGATACATAGACGGGTAAACTATTGGCTCGGTCTGAGTACCACATGAGGTGCCGGAATCAATC
>CAKOGP040001580.1:0-25875 GCA_933822405.4 Cylindrotheca closterium | reverse complement strand
TCCACTTGTACAGGATCTTTTCCTGTTTGTGTGGATACAGATTGTCCGACAGACTTGCGTCCGGCATACTTGCGTCGAATCCCGACATCTTGCACGATCAAATTCCGATCGCACGTGTCGAAAACCTTGTACTTGAATAGTTTCGTTTGGAACGTAAAAACTCATATTTCGTCATATCCCAACATCCTTTTTCACACGTTTGAGTTGGACCCCGCCCAATTCGGCCAGCTTCAACTCCGTGGACCACCGCACTAAACCCACTATGAGCCAGCAATCGTGTGAGTCCCTTAACAATTGAACCAAATTTGATAAGAAAACTGCCATAATCTTTATCATACATTTTAGATCTTGTGCGAATCCAAGAATGCGTTTGGGCTTCAGATCTTGGGCTGGCTTCCACTTAACGTGCTATCGACATGGTCCAGAGAGCGTACTTGTGCATTGATGTAGCTACTGTTGGACATGGTGAAGACGGTGATTGATATCGCTATTGGGGTGTATTTACTGGGGCCTGAAGCAGCTGTGAGTAGATGATAGTTTATTGATCTTGGGCCTGAGATCGGCAACGACCGTGGGCTCTAGATCGCTCATTGACATATGATCGGGACTCGGCAGTCCAGTCAGTCACATTACGCATTCAAAGCTTTCTTGCCCCATGGAGTCCTGTCAAAGTCAGTGCTCTTACGATTATTTCATCAAAACTCAACAAAAGGACTTCACAGAACGAACATTTTCGAATACATTATTTCATAGTACAACTAGACCATCTGGCGTTGATTAGCAATATTCCTTCTCATCTTACCAATATCTGAAACTGCAAACTCATCAACGATTGCCTGAGCATCCCCCAACTCATTTTCCATCTTATGAAGCCTCTCCCGGAGGACTCTAATCTCTTCGATCCTCTGCTTCTCCTGTAACTCCCGTTGCTTCAAAGTCTTTGTTAGCGAATGGTTCTCTACGAGAGCTGTTCAAGAAATAAATGTGAGTCTCGAATGTGCCCACCATATCAATACACAATATCGTCGTACCATCCTCAAGTTTATTTTGCGTGACCTCGTAGCGGCTGTTCAATTCGACCATGCGTTGTCGTGTTTTCGAATCTTCAGTCCCGCCCATCACGTTGTCTTCGAGTGCATCATGTAGTTGTGAGTTTTCCTCTTCAAGTTGTCTCACGGCTTCTTCCAACTCCTCAACCCTGACTTCACCATCAATCAAGTTGATCGACTCTGACTTTGATAAGTCTTCGATCTCACCCATCTGCAGCTGACGAAAACGTTTGCGGAGACTGCGCAGTTCTTTTGAGACTTCCATTTTCTCCTTTTCGGCATCTTCCAAATGCATCTGTAGCGGCTTCAGAAGTCCTAGAGCTTCCTTCAGAGATTTGTTGAGGATCCGTTCGGCGTGTTCCTTCTGCGCAAGCTCGTTACGGGTAGCCAAAAGCTCCTGACTTAAGTCTACAGGACTAGTAGTACCACCGCCTTGTAAGGCAGCTTGCAACTGCTTAACTTGAGCATTGCGTTGGGATAGTTCCCGCTGAGACCTCTCAAGCTTCTCTTCTATGGTGAGATCCCCATTTGAGGTCAGTCGATCTTGTGCATTCTTGAGTTGTCCTTGCAGATCCCGGTTATTTGCAACAACCTGTTCGTTTTGCTCATGTAGTGAATGAAATCTGGTTTGCGCATCCTTCAGAAGTTGTTGCAGGTTGCCTTCTGTCTCTCGTTTTCGACGTAATTCTTCGCGAGCTCTTTGAATCTTACTGACGGAATCATTGTGATTTCTTGGCATATTTGTAACGGGATTGTTTGCAGCTTTCAGCAACGATTCCCGAGCAGTTGCCAACTGTTTGTGCTCTTCGACTTGTTGCTGCAACGACATGACTTCATCTTCGAGCTCTTTGATCTTGAAATTATTTTCACGTAACTGTGATTCCAAAACAGGATTATTTCCACCGTTACGTGGTCTAGCTGTCTGTGCCTTCTTCAATTTGTCCTGTAGCTCCCTCTTCTCTATTTCCTCAACCAGGACGAGAAAAATGTTTAGGGAAAACAGCAACAAGGCAATAAAATCACAGGATGTATACAGACAATCACTTGTTGCATATCTGTACCGAAACTGCATTCACGCACCTAGCTCTCCCTTTGTGACTGCATCCTGCAGTGGCTTCAGCAGTGTCACTGCCTCCTTTAGTGATTCTCTTAGCTCTGCACTAGATTCCTCCCTGGACTTTAGTTCCTGCTCATAGACGTTGACGCGTGATTTGAGTTCCTTGACAGCTTTCTCATCTCGCCGTGACACGGAGACCTTTTCTTTTGCAATCCATGCCTCCAACGCTTTCCTGATTCGATTCAGTAGCTCACTTGATGTGCGCGGCATGTTTTGTAGGGTTGTCTCCGAAATTGATTCCTGTGCTATCCATCGTAATAAATGCTGTAGGGACTCCACTACTTCTCCTTCGTCTGCGGCCCTGCCATGTTTCGTGTGACCTTCTTGATCAACGGCCTCCAATTCCTGAAGAGTCTCATCTAAACAAGTCTGAAGTTCTGCTCGTTCCCGTTCCAGTTGGTTGATCTTGGTCATCAGCTGGTCTTGGCTTCCACTTTTGAGAGCCTGGGTCGTTGCCATTCGAGCTCTTGCCTGAGTCAATTGTTGCTGGAGTTCATTCAACTGAGAATTCCATCCAACCTCCGCCTCTTTCCATTGCGAACGACAAGCTTCCAGATCTTGTGTGAGAGTTTGAATTTGCTCCTGCATCAGGGCAATAGTTCTTTCTTGATCTTGCACTCGTAACTCCCATGTGTATTGCTCAGCTTCCAATGTATCTTCGAGCTCTTTGCGAACCATGTCTGCCGTCAGAATTTGAGCGTGTGCTCGGTCTAATTGAATTTGTAGCTCACCAACTTGCCCGTCGTTGCTACTGGACTGACTGACCGCTAGTTTGTTTTGCAATTCTTGGACTCTCTTCTGAAGTTCCAGAACCTGAGCATTCGAATGATTGGAACTTTTCTGCTGGGAAGTATTGCATTCTATCGTTTCCTTTTCTTTTTTTAGTTGGCGGATGGTTGAACGAAGCTCCAAAATAATAGCGTCTGACTTGGCCAACGACGCCTTGGCTGTTTCATCTTTTGTGAGGTTTTCTTCGAGTGCTTCCCGCAGCTTGACAATCGTTGCTTCGGCTCCGTGCTGACGCAAAGAGAGGGCATCATACGCTTTTAACGAAGTCGAATTCAAAATGGAAGCATGCTGAGGCGCAGGTTGTTGACTCGATGTGGAGGATGCAACAGTAGAAGTGGACTCTCTGTCTCGCTTGTCAGAGAGAGTCTGGTTCCCATTTCTGCCCTGAGTGTTTGTGTTTACCGTATTCCCAGTCTTGAATCTGGGAGATGGGATCCGCGAGGAATATTGAGCATAATCCCTCATGACTTATGGCTAACCTGCTGGAAGGAAGTACCGATAGTAGTGGTTACACAAGCAGCCAAAACTGTTGATGGTTGTGTTTCCACTTCTTTTTTTTCTTTCGAGGAAGCTACTGTATTCCCGCACGCTGCAGTAGCGATAATACCCATCTTCGCCACGGATATTCCATGTCATACAAATTCTCGGTTGCAGTCGGTTTGGTCATCCATTTTTTTAAATAAAAAAGTCTTTTGGCGACCGAGATCCACAGCAAGGTACTCTGTACCAGGTAGGGGTACCTGGTAGTTTGATGTTGTGCGAAACAAGGCCGAGCAATTGGAAGGAGGCCAAACGAGTTGGACGAGGCAAGGAGACTATTTGTTTGCCTCTGACTAAAGAAAAGGATCCCGTTGAACGAGCTCCAGAAGCTATTGATGGCCGATACGTTCACTGCCCAATGGCATCGGCACACGCTACCGCTCCGCTCTTCATCCGCAACATTACTGAACTCATCCTCCTTATCCGCAGCATAGGAATGACATTACGGAACCCACAATGCTTGGTTTCGGAGACCAATTCTTCACAACACTGCTTCAGTAGCTCATCTCGTGGACCAAAGAGCTTACGCACCTCGATTTGCCAAGGATCTTTCTGAGCCTGTAAGCAAGCATTTCAAGATGACATTTGCCGGAGCAGCTGCTGTTACGGAACAAAGTGAAAAGATCAATGTTTGTTCTTTCAATCTCGAAGCAACAAAGAATCGGACAACCAATTCATTGTTGCACCAGAAGACCACGTAACCATTCTTCCGCCATATATATTGATTTTTGATGACCCACATGAACCTATGCCACTTCAACGAAGCGGATCGATCTCAGACTCTCTTCAAGGGATCTGTTGGATACCTAGGATTTCAATGCCGTCACTATATTTTACATAATGGTTTGGGAAAATAGTCTCTTCGGAATTTTTTTGTTTGAGAACAACAGATTTGATGCCAGTCATACCCATTTGGTCAAGTGCCGCAAGTGTCCGCAACCGACCAAGTATCATTTCTTGGAACGGAACTCAAGATTCAAAAGATTCGATCCCCTCGAATGACTCATTGGAGAAAGGTCTTCTATGACAAGATTTGGGCACGACTTCACCCAGAAGAACACTCGATAATAAACTCTGAACATTACGGAACCTACTGGTACAATTCATTCAAGAATATAACCCAAGTGGGGCCATGGAACTCTAGTTTTGCCGAAAACTTTGCTTGAAGGCTAGCTATGACGATGATGATCCAGCTGAGACCAAAGTCAGGTTGAATTGCAGCAGTTGACGTAAACTCACTCGCGATCGATGTTGATGAGAACCATAATCTTTTCTAGTACAGTACTGTATCATTTTATAAGATACCTTCCGGAAGATTCATTCATCGACAATGGTACCAGGTACCAGGTAGGGTCCTACTATCATGTCATTGGTTGGCCGTTTTAATTTGAAGAAATGCAGTTCTGACATTGATTGGTTGGAGGGAGGGAGGGCCAGCGCGCGCCGTAATTTTTACGTTTTTAATTTTAATTGATGAAAAGGGCAGGCCACAATCTCTCACATCATTCATTCATTCTGTACTGTACATTGAACATTACAGATCCATCAATCGAGTCATAATGTCGTTACGAGGAAGGTATCTAATCGACAGTATCAAGAAAAATCTGAACAACAGGCTTAGGATGCCCGTCCCTCCCTATCACAAGCCGCACTACTGGGAAGCTGCCTATCAATCATTTGGTCCGGAAGATTCAGTTGAGTGGGGAAGTATCTCTTTGGCAGATCTATCAAAATACGAGTATCAAATATTGGAGTGGGATTCTTCCCGCCCGCAAACAAACGCAACTATCAGTACGACTTTGGGAAAGACACTTTCGGTGGAACCGAACGGGGAAGAAGAGCCTATCCTCATGCTTGGCTGCGGTAACAGCAAGTTAGGCGAAGATATGATCCAAGAAGGTTGGACAGGACCCATTATCCAAGTTGACGTTTCTAGCAGGGTCATCGAATCCATGTCACAGCGTTGTGCATCCTTGATCACCAATGGGCATATGAACTTCATTGAGGATGATGCCACGGAACTATCTGCTTTTCGGAGTGGCATGATGAATTGCTGTCTTGATAAAGGTCTAATGGACGCAATTTATTGCGCGGATGAGCTTGATCAATGTCGGAGCATTCTATCCAATGTGAACCGCGTGCTCAAGCATGGTGGCATCTTTGCCTTCCTATCGTATTCCAGGCCGGAGTTTTTGCTTCCAGCCATCGCACCAAACGATGGAAGTAAACCAAAGTGGGAATCGATCCAGGTGCAAGGCCTAGAGAGTATCATACTCTATCGATTCAAAAAAGTTGCGAAGTCGGAAAGATCCAAAATTTCTACAAAGGAAAAACGCCGTTGAATGAATGGTCGAGCTGTGTCGTCAACTGTTGCCCCACTACATTGCTGATGTTGAGATTGAATTGAGAGCTGATATTTAGTGCTGGATTTCGAGTGACTAAACACCCGATTTTGCTGATGCTCAATAGCATGGACAGATTGCAGATTCATTCGGAGTTGTCGAAGTCTGAGGAGCCAACAATGGACTGGGAAACCCACACAGTGTGTTGGTTGTACAGCAGTCAAGACTTTGCTATCCCTACCGGTATAGCTTCACTTGCGTTGTAAGCCGAGTCGTTCAGTTTTGTATTTTCAATTTGAATTTCTGTACCGGTTCTGTACAGTAGCTACTGTAGAGTTACTAGCTAGCTAGAGTATTAATACTAACTAACTACAAAAATGATCTTGATTCGACTCATATGACTTATTCAATTTTCATTCGCAAAACCAACACCGCAAAATACAATTGGAACTAAGTGATGTTGGATAGATGCTCATCACTTTATACCCTCCTTGTTACGATGAAGGCATCTGATTTCCCGCACTGTCATCCACATATTGCATCCATCCTTGCACTAGAAAGGAAGGAAGATGCTAGGTATGAGAGTTTTGGTGCATCCTACGTATCAAGAGGTGACATGATGAAAATCGATTTTCCAGGGTGCTCGACAATCGAAGATTTGATTGGACTCACCATTGAATGTGAAGAAATTGTTTTCGATTCCAACACTTGTCCCACGATACATCGCAACTCCTTCCTTCGATCGCTAGTTGAATTCAGCCGTTCATCACGCCAGAACAAGGCACCAACCACAGCAGCCACACTTCTAGCCCTGAACTTTCTTGAATCAGCGATCCGACATTCAACCGGTCACTCGACTGGGCGAGCACCGTTGTTAAGAACAATGATTTCGGAAATTAGGATTCCCGATGTCAGGCGGGCGCTACAGTTGCTATTGCTTCCATCGGGGTTAAATTTGAGGAATTTGGTGTGGTACGTTCCGTGTAGTGGCGAAGTGTCTCACGAAATTTGAAAATGTACAGAACCATCTAAGTGATCGAACGATTCAATCAAGGCATGGTTTCGTTCCAGAGCTACCCCGACATTGGTTATCTGTTGTTGTTGTGCTCGCCATAATTCTACAAGAGGACGACCACGTGAAGATCGAGAACCCTTTGGATAAGCATGACTTGGACTTGAAACTTGTAGACGGCTTCGAGTCAGTATTCTTGTATGATATAGACGTAACAAGGACAACGGAGGCAGTCCTGGATTGGCTGCCAAAGACACACCATGCTTTGTGGTATCTTGCCATCGATTGGTACAAAGCAAAGACAAAACCCGTTTCTACGATGGCAATTCTCATTGTTCTGTTGGAGAGTGGCTTAAGGCAAATTTGGTGCCGCTGCAATGAGAAACCCGATCTAATTGCCGTACCTACAGAATACTTTGTAACTCTCGACGGGTTTGGTCAGCGAAAAAAACAGCACAACATTCTCCTCCACCCCTATTTGTTAGACAACGGAAGCAGAAACAAGTTGATTGAGTTTCTTCCTGGCTCATCCACAGCCTTGATTACTGATTTGTTCTGTTCGCCCGGTGGACCTAATATTCGGGGATTAGTTTCTCACGGTAGCTATGATGCTAACCTCTTGGAGGAGTGGGAAAGACATAACGATTGTGATGGGACATCCGAAAATCTATGGCAGACGACTCATACTGTTCTGGTTGGATTGCATTTAGCAGCTTCTAGGGAGGGGATTGATTATCAACCTGTGTTTTCCAATTCGGCAGTCTCGGAGCAACTTTTGAATCAAGCGCAAGTTCAACTACGAGAGCTTCGAGATCTGCAGGTGGACTGTCAGAAATATGCGTCCGTTGCTACACGCTCTATTGGTGATACCAAAACTATAGACGTGGTGCCTGAAAGCTTTGCGGCTTTTCGCCTACTACCCCAACGCAGAAGTTGGACTGCAGATGATGTCTTTTTTGAACATCAATCAAACGTAAAGCTAGCAAATGTTGGTGCGGCTCAAATGTTGCTACGAGATGTTGAGATTGCTACCGCTACTCACAAAAGAGAATTACAAGAGGCGCTCAATAGTTTGGAAGAATCAAAGGATGTAGGCAAACGAAAGCAAAAGAGGAACTTGCGCATAGTTGAATCAACTCATGCTGCATACTCACTCTATCGATTTGGAATGTGCGTTGCATTTCTGCACCTAAAGGAACAGTTGACAGAAGGCGACAAAACAGTTGAATCAGTTTCAATGAGGGCCGTCGAACGTGCAAGAATGGTGATATCGACGTTTGATACTTTCCTTCATTCGAACACGGAGAGAGCAATGAAGAGTTTGAGAGAGTACAATACGGCGAATAAAACGAGAGAGATCGCCGGCGTAATCTGTCATCAGATCTTTCAGGAGGATGCTAATGTATAAACCTTATTGCAATGTGAAGAATATTGTTTCGAAGAGAATCAATCCCTATTGTTCAAGCAAAGCGCTCCACTGCGAGTATTGGAGGAGTTCGGGATATATAAAGGAGGCGAGGAACCGTGTGTCCGAAGTCAGCAGTCATGCAACTGGTAAGTACATGGAAGGAGCCTGCACTTGGAGTGAAAGTGTGGTCAACAAAGGATTTCTCATTCTTTCGTCAGCAATGGAGAGTGAAGAGTCAGGGAGCAGCTGAGGTTGAGCAACGAAGCAACAGAGGCCATAGCTCGTCACACAGAATAGCGTGATCCGCTGAAGTTTACCTCTTGCTGCTCCTTTCCCTTTCTTCTCTCCTTCCACATCCGCTGTCATCAACAGTGTTTTCCTTCCTCATTCGCTGTCTCCAACACCGACTGCATGCAAAGAAGATTTCCTCGTCGTGCGGCTTTTGATTTCTTCAAAGAAGTTTTTCATTCCGCATTTCGTGCCTCCAAGGAGTTCTGCACCGTCTTTAGGCTTTAACTTCTGTCTGCTAGCATCAACTAAAAAACTCCAGCTGAGCGCTTCTGCGTGAAGACATCATCATCTCATACAGTAAAGCATAGGAAGGACAGACGAATAATACAACCTAATACCAATTTGTCAATATGAAATGTTTCAATTTTGTCTCGAGGGACCATCCTCGAAAGTGGTATTACCAAAATTCTCTTGCATCTGTCGAAGACCTGCGCCGGCAACTTCGGATATATAATCAGAGTCTCTAGGCTCATCAAAACCAAGTGCTTGCCGAGCTTCGGCCATCAAGAAAACACTCCCGCACACCACTAGAATTTCTCCATTCTCTTCCGCTAGCTTGAGACCATTCGTTACCTGCCTTGTGATTGATCGATCATCCAGACAGAAGTGACAACTAGAGAACTTCGGTTCAGCAGCTACAATGTCTGGAATCTTGGCTGCTCGTGGGTGCGCTGCCTCAACTAGGTGGATTGAGGATGGCCCAGCTACACTCAACAAAGTACGCGCACATTGGCCAAGATCCTTATCCGAGGACATGCCCACGACAAATCGAAATGATTGCAATGGGTATGTCTTCCGCAATTTCACCATCAAGTATTCCATTGCCGGGGGGTTATGGGCCACATCCAAAATGGCATTCACATGCTCCATTTGAACCTCTTCAAAACGACATGGTGGTCTAATCAGAATACCTTTCTGAATGTCGTCTAATGTCAAATCTTCAAGAAAGCTCGGGTGACTTCTTTGCAATAAAGTTAGGGCAGCTGTGGCGATCCTTTGATTCTCTTCGTCGTAGTCCGTAGTGTGGTGGTCTAGGGTGTCCCCAAGAACCAAGTCTGGGACGTAGTACGAGGCAGCACCAACTGCCTTTGCGCAGTCTTGAAGCACTTGCTGTGGACAATTCGGTCCAACAAGCACCGGACAACCTTTCTTAATTATGCCTCCTTTTTCTTTAGCAATTTTCTCAATAGTGTCTCCTAGTATTCTTGTATGCTCCAGTCCAATGGAAGTAATAACGGTAAGCCCAGGTCGAGCAATTACATTTGTGGCATCGAGCCTGCCTCCAAGGCCAGTTTCTAGAACCACGAAGTCGACTTGATGTTTCTCGTAGAATAAGAAAGCTAGAAGCGTGGTAATTTCAAAGAATGTCGCTGGAATATCATGCTTGACGCACAACTCATACACTCTTGGCAACAATTCAACAACCTCGTCTTCGGAAATCAGCTCACCATTGACTTGCATTCTCTCACGAAACGAAGAAACATGTGGACTGCAAAAGATTCCAACTTTCTTTCCACTCTGTCTCAATGTATTGGCAATCTTGAGGGCAACACTACCCTTCCCATTCGTCCCTGCAATATGGACAACAACGCGACTAGGCTGAGGAAGATAATGTGAGACGTTTCAACGACCATTCATGTTCGATTTCATATTCTTACATCATCCATAGGATTTCCCACCAAGTCGTCCAACCTTTGAATATTCGTCAGCCCCATCTTTACTGGGTGGAACAGATTCGTCAAATACAAGCGACGAACCCATTTTTCGTAGTCACTGTGTTCCGTGCTGGATGCATCGTCTGTGCTCTCTAGTAGGGACATTGTGGAAGCAGCCAACGGTCGAGAAACTCTTGATATTGGGAAGAGGTCCGAGCCAATGCTTCTTGTTGCCGAAACAGCTGTCGGGGTATTCGCCAAGCGGAAGCTTGTGATGGCCGCGGCTTTGAATGTTGCAGTTAGAATCCGACGACGCCACTGCAGGGAAAAGTTCATTCGGCTCAACAACGCTGTTGGGAAAAGAGCTAGGAGCCAGGTAGCGTTGATCAATGGTACATTGACTTTCATGCAGCCTAAGCAACACAAAAGCTTTACGACGCACGATTTTGTTGCTTCCTTCGAGGATTGAGGACGTCGTGATTTTTTCGTCGTGTTGTCTGTCGGTGGTCCGCGAGATTAATTCCCGATTGGACTCGCGAGTACTACTGTCCTCTTAGTCAAAGGAGAGTAATAATGATCACAAGCCTCCTCATTCTTAGATTTATACTGGTCGTTATACGCAAGTCTAAACAATGGTGAGATAGAGACTTATACGTCAGGAGAAGTAGGATTCCCAAAGTGATCTTTCATCCTATCAACTACATGGGTCAGCAGAACAACAATCTTTTCATCAGGCTTCACGACCATACGATACTTCCTTTGTATTCAAGTTTACCGCCAGTATCTTCGTTCACCTGAATGCTGTCCAAAAGTCTCTCCAAGTCAGTTATAACCTCTCTATCCTCTACCAGAGTATTATCATTCTCTTCGGTACCATCGTCTATGAGCGATTCGTCCGTTACGCCAGAACCTTTCCCCAAAACATCTACAAATGACAGACGGGGAAAGGTCGACTACAAGACGATGGCTGTAGAGTGAGTGCTGTAGGTACTCGTTACTCAAGAGATCCAGAAAGACTAGTTTAGTTTGTATCAATGATGATTAGGCACAGTGCCTACAAACAAATTAACCCAGTTTCCTTTCTTCACAGTCCATTTCAATCAGCCCTGCTTTCAAAACGTGATAAAGCTCCCCGGAGACAGGAGGCATGGTGCAATTTTTGTCGACCTATCATTCTTTTGCTGTCTTCTTGCATGCTGTCCTTGTCCAAAGTCCATTCAAGTTTTTTCTATTGGTTGCTCATGCTGTGGGATCCATATCAACGCCTTCCCCAATGGCCCAGTCTTCATCATCAATCAAGCTCATGAAGAAATCCTCTGCTCCTCCATCCCCGGGGTTGAATTCTTCCTCAGGAACAGCTCCTAGATGAGCTGGCAAAAAAGAAGTCTTTCGCTTGTGCACTTTCGCAGGACGCGATTGCATTTCTTGTTGGGCATTATCCGCTTGCTGGTTCTGCTGAGAAGCTGTCGCATTTGCAGCAGCTGGCTGTGTCTGCTGTACGTGCTGAAACAAGGGTTGCTGTTGAGTACTAGCGGTGCCATACTGTGGTGTATGGATCCCAGCAGAAATTGGAAGCGAAGGAATTGTTGACGGATACTGCATTGTGCGGTCATGTTGATATCGGGAGTCTGAAAACAAGTTTTCAGCCGTTGCAGCATTTGAAGTCATATATGGCTTGCTATACCCATGAAAAGATGTTGGTGGAAGCGCAATAGGGACAGCATTGGATGCAGGATTTGACAAAACTGACGATGGAATTATTCGTTGTACGAAGCCAAGCTCTTGCTTCACAAGCGGCTCTGCTTCTCTTTGCCCATCCTCAGGATGAATTTGATGGCATTGAGGTCTGTCGGGATCATCGATACTTAGACTGGACGAGCTTCGCTTCAGAGACTTCAAAGAACCGGATGATGCGAACGAGCCTTCTCTCGTCAGATTTCCATCGTCGTCCTTCTGTTGCCCAAGTGATTCAAATGAGGGTCTCCGTGACAAGCGCTTCAATGTTGCCGAGTTAAAGCTAATTAAGTTTTGTGGGAGAGTTCCAATCACTTTCCGCAAGCGATGGTTTAGAATATACAGATTCGCAGATGTATGCTGAGTTATAGACACCTCGAACTCTTTCCCATTTTTTTCGTTCGCTAGACGATCCCTCTTCGTCTTTAACAGTGTCTTCATTCGGTCTGAATTGAGTTCTGCCCAACGAGCAAAATTCAGTCTTTGTTTAGGAGTAAGTTGCTTTGCTACAACTTGCTCGCGTTTACGGATACTTTGAGTAGCCGCTTTCAAGCTCGAGTCAAAGGCTTCCACAGCTAATCCTGCTGCCCTTGATGTGTGACGATCTAGCCAGGTTGTGGGAGTCTGCAATAAAGTCCTCTGAAAGTTGCGAACACGTTCTTCCTGATCGTACGAAAGACCAATTTCGTTGCAAACTAAAGGCCACATGGAGTTGATGGGTGTGACCTTATCGTTCCCCCCTAATAACATCTTCTCACCGGTTATATAAAACAGACAAATTGAGTTGAAGAGAGCCGGCTTCGAATTCACGAACAATAAACACTCACCCTTTCCCCTATTCGTGCTGCTGAGAGACGCTCACTTGCGGCTCGACCTCCACGGAAGTATGAATCCCCTTGCAACGTGAGCCACAAGATAAACTTTGAATGAGGTGACAGTGCCAAACTTTTCAGTTGCTGAATGTAAAATGTTGATAGAACTGTAAGTTCTGAGCTCGTGCGATTGAGGCCACCATCTAATTTTGCGATTAATTCTTCGATGGGTGCTTCAGCTTTGAAAATAGCGTTCCTCTTCTTAATTACAGTCTCCATTGCTGCCCCTGCATGCTCACGACGCCCTTGATCCATCTCGATCGACAGTTGTGTAACTCGTTCTTCAAGCACCTCCAAGTATTGCTTCCTTCGACGCCTAGAAAGACGGGCGGACTCACGGTTTCTCTCAAGTCGTTTCTGGCGACGGCCTGTTACTGCAGCACCCTTTGGTCGATCTTGCTGCACCTTTGCACTTTGACGCTTCTTCGTGGGAGCAATTTGCCTCTCCTTTTTCGTATTCTCCTTGTTCTGGATTGCGGGGCGCGAAACAGAATTTCCCATCTGCAAAAGTCCGTTTGAAGAATTTGGCATTGCTTCACTCATAGTCCAATCTGGACATTGTTGCTGAGAGTTCACTGGCGCTGCACTCGCTTCAGCCGAGTTCTGTGTCCGTGCCGATGTGTGAAGAGGATGGGGATTGTATCGCAACTCGGCTGGCGACGGGTTGTGCATAGGTATTGGGGAAACACTCGCAGCCGAAAAAGTGTCTTGCTGGGTCATTGATGAACGGGAGTCCACAGAGGATGATGGTTGCGGTGAAGAAGAGCTATCTTGCTTTCCCGATTTTTCATGATTGTACGGAGCCATCGCAGTCGATGTGATCATTGAAGGGCAATCTCAACAAGCTTGAAAGGACAAAGCTCTTCAAGAAGTGTTACAAGGACTGGGAAAACCTAAAAACAGACGCAGCTCCCCACCACGCACGAATCGAATCGATTTTTCGGAATGGATTCAAGGGCGAATGAGAACGAGAAAAATGATGCTGGCTGATGATGATTCGCAGGATCCTTGACTTACGTCAGCTATTATTGGAGAATGGAGAAAAGGAGGTATCATTGTATTGTTTTCTCTAGACTGCTTCAATTGCTAAATCCTCTGTACCTACCATTTCATTGAAGTCTATTTCATAGAACCATAGACAGGTTGGTATTTTGGTCGGTGCAAAGGGCAACACCTACCAGGGGACGCTACAGCCTGGATGGAGTTCAATGTTGGGGGAATTGGGGTCTCCTTTGGGGGATGTGAGACTGAAAGTATTGAATGATGGAATCTATGAAATGATAGATCATACCGGAACAGCTGGCTTGGATAGTTTTAACTCTTCAACTCCTTTACAATATTAAAAACAAACCACCAGCTATGACGAGACTGGTTAAGGAACCAATGAGGCTTGGCGGAGAACGGCTGTGACATCAACTTCAAAGACTCGGATGGTCTTGTCATCACCAGTGGAGGCAATTACTGCTACTCCATTTTCAAAGAAGTTGATGTCGAAGTCATTTATGGTTTCGGTATGGCCTGTGACAGTATGTACCAAGCTGCCGTTTCTGGCATCCCACAAGCGAATGATTCCACTAACAGAGCTTGTGAATACAACTGGCAGTTTCGGGTGCCAACGCAGGCGAGTTATGCTGTCCTTTTCTTCGCCTGGTGGGACACATGCATGCCGGCATAATCCATCTTTCGTCAAATCCCAAATCTTCAAACGACCATCGATCCCCCCTGTTGCGCACCACGATTGCTGGAACGGGCAGAAGCCTACGGCCTCGACGCTCATTGGATATTCCATCTCTTCATTATCGACTCCATTCGCCTGAAGAGGAGCTTCAAAATGACGAAGCGTCGTGACCAACTTTTTTGTCCCAATATGACACACGTGAGCACTGCCATCTTCCGATCCGACTAGGACAAGCATACTATCGCTCCCACCATTGCTCGCAAGACAAGTTAACCCAGCTTCACCAAGACGGAATACATGCTTGCTCATCCCAGTTTTTGGAGCCCAAATACGCAATGTTCCATCAGCACTGGCAGTTAGCACCCACTTCCCATCTGGCGAGAAGCATCCAGCTGTGACCGCTTGCTCATGGCCAACAAATACTTGGAGACAACGATTCAATGGTATGTGAAACATCCACACAGTTCCGTCCCCAGATCCGGCCAACAATACAGACCCTCCTTTTGGATGAAAGGAGAACCATTCCACATCGGACGGGCCTTCCAACTTTAGCTTTTGTTCTGCTGTGTCTGGATCATACAAGACGATGGTTCCGTCATACGAACCCACTGCTGCGAGACGGGGTGTTTTGCTCAGATCAGGGCTGACGTACGGTAGATTGTATGCGACACAGGAAACGGTATCCTTGTGTTCGAAAACTAGTTTCTTGCTTTCCGATATATCTGAAGTCACTTTATGACAGAACGCTAAATCATCACCACCGCCTGAAAGGACATACAGAACCCCATTTTCAATGTGTCCAGCGACGGTGTAAACTGCGTCCGTGTGCGTTTCGATCTTAAGCTTAGACATGTCCACGACGGCCTCGCCATCACCACCGTCGCCGTTGTCATCATCAGCCATGGGTGCATCTTCATCGACATTGACTTCAACAACATCGTTCATATCCACAAAAGCAAAATTTGCATCAGCTCCGTCATATTGGGGGTGCTGATCTTCAGAACTTTGTTCGGTTTCCATCCTTGCACAGTATGATTTTTGTTTTGGGTGGCTATTTGTTAATTTCAAAAAGTCGCGCGATTTGGACTCGCATCATCATTTCATTCGTTCATACGGCACACTACTGCACACTACAGTATTTTAGACGTCTGTGCAAGATACACTGACTGTACGCGATCGTACTCCTACACTCACTTTACTCATGTCAAGCAACATACAGTAGCCATTGAAAGTCCTTCCTCTGGACTATATACCCTAATGTAGTCCACTGAGTTCGGGCTGTCGCGACCTTGTCATTGCACCAGGTTAGAGTGACGAAGGAAATGTCCGGGATTGACATCCACATGTTCTAGATTCCCATGTTCAGACGTGGAAACTCCATGATATCCACGTTGTCGTGAAGGTCTCTCGAAGACACTCCAATTTTGTACATGGATTTTCCCCCCATCGAATCCATAATATTCCGCTCTGCAATTACAGTACTTCTTGTCATCACTTTACTTTTCCTGGAATGGCAATGTATGGGAAGCCAGAATACTGGAACGAGCGATATCGAGTTTCGGGAAGCTATGATTGGCTTCAAACATACAGTTCTCTTCGAAACCTCCTATCTCTGGAGTCTTTGATGGGGACTTCAAAGCTCAAGCCGCTAAGTCCGTTTCCGTCTCACGAGAAGTGTCGTGTTCTAATTTTGGGGTGTGGTAATTCTTCCTTCGCATTTGATATGCTCAAAGATGGGTGGAAAGGGCATATAACGAATGTTGACTTTTCTTCTACGGTCATCCAACAGATGAAACAGAAGTACGTCGGATACTCTGATTTTCTGGATTTTCGATGCGTTGACATTACGAAGGGGCTTCCATTTGCGGACAAGACCTTCGATTTGATCATATGCAAAGCTACATTTGATTGTGTATTGACTAGCGCGGCCTCTATATCCAGCATTAAGAAGGTTGTTGAAGAGTCTTCAAGGGTTTTGAAAAATGGACAGTAAGTGAACATTGTGCGCTGGTGACGTCAAATCAATGGAAATGTCTAAAGAGTTTAACAATTGTATAATGTAACAGTGGGATTCTATTTTTGGTATCTCATGGTAACCCCGACAGCCGGGTCGTATTCTTGGAGCGAGATTCAGACCTTTCCTACTACTGGGGGGAAGTCAATATACACACTGTTGCTCGAAGATCCGCAAGCAGCACAAAGTGAGTTCCTATATCGCAATCCTCAGTTTATCTGGTTCAAATCTAATGCCGCAGCCGCGATTTTTTGCATTCTCGTAGAAACGACTATGTTTATGTTTGTCGCAAGCGACTGGATGATATTCCACCTCTCAAAAGTCCTCATCAGGCGTTTTCTTGTAAGACAAATGGAAGTGACACACACAAACCAGACACTTCATTGAAGAGTTCGAATACGCGTGTTGGATGAATGCTTTTTCTTTTGTCAAAAGCTAGAGGAAGAAGTTGATGGTATCGGTACTGGTACTGTAGTTTTGTTGATCCTCTGCCCTCTGCCCTCTGCCGTACGTGTACCCTTTTACCGGTGCAAGATATATTATTCAAATAATTTTAAAACGACTAGTCCTAGGATTATAAAAATGATACGTATTTTAATATTTTAATATTTGGTATTGATGATCAAATTTCTGTGACGTAAACACGCGTGCACCCTTTGGACCTGTGCCCCGTACTGTACGTACGTGGTACGCCTGTAGAATTGTTCGTACTCTGATGATTTTCATTCTTCTGGTCAGTACCAGGTACGGTGCTGCAGTTACAGCGATCGATCCTCTGTAATCATCTACTGTATCTATTGTAGGTAGTCTTGACATGATGCTGTCAAAGAGAGTCTTACACACGTCATTTGGCTTGGCAAAGAGCCAGATTGTGAAGTCGAATGGGCCAGCCCTACTGATTGGACTTCGCAGTTTTGCTACAACTCCAAGATCAGCCAAAACGGGTGATCCAAATGTTGAAGACGACAACATTCTTCCTGTAAGGTTCTTTCGCTGTCATGAAATCTTTTGTATCCTGAAAATCTGAAAATAACTCTAAACCTGCCCTCTCTTGGTGTCCCAAAGACTCCCTGGGAAACAATTTTCGATCGCGCGTCGCAAATTTTTTTCATCTCTGAAATTGCGAGAGCCATGACGATGGCTCTGGAAATCGGTTTGAAGCCAAAGGTTACAATCAATTATCCTTTCGAGCACGGATATTTGAGTCCACGATTCCGAGGAGAACACGCACTTAGACGATACCCAACTGGAGATGAACGTTGCATTTCTTGCAAGCTTTGCGAGGCAATTTGTCCAGCACAAGCCATTACTATCGAAGCCGAGACTCGTGAAGACGGTGCTCGTCGAACCACCCGCTATGATATCGATATGACAAAATGTATTTATTGTGGATTCTGCCAGGAGGCGTGCCCAGTCGATGCTATTGTTGAGGGTCCAAACTTTGAATTTGCCACCGAAACGCACGAAGAGCTTCTTTACGATAAGGAAAAGCTTCTTTCAAATGGTGACAAATGGGAAAAGCAAATCGCCAAGAACCTGATGAACGAGTTCCTCTATCGTTAACTTGTAGCGGCAAGCGTTAAGAATATTGCGAAGTCCTTGAAGCTTCTCGACATTATTTATTTCTATTAGGTTTATCAAGCTACATGAATACCAAATTTTTAGCTTGCAACAACGTTCTTCTTTTTCTATCCTATAGATCCAAGTTGGATTCTGAGCTACTCCTTGAATCGTCAGGATCGTCTGTCGATACCATCATTGGCGACTTTCCGTCGAGCGATGGTTCTTTAAAGAACCAGTACACAAGAAATAATGAGAGAAGTATTACTTGAACAAAAGCAGCGAAAATAGTCGATTTCCAGAATGGTTTCCTCTCCTGTATCTCACGAATCCGTTTGTCCCCTATGTTTCTCTTATCATCCGCGTTTGATGTTGACCCCTGCTCTTCTTTCTTCAGTGCTACGTTTAAAAGCGAAGAGTCCCGAATTCCCTGAACATCGGAAAGATCCTGATTGTTTAGCTTGTTACTGAACATCTCTTTTGTCTTCTTCTTATAATCTTGTTGTTTGCGCATGTATTGGGTTTTAATTCGCTTCAACTCCTTCTCTTCCTGAGGATGTTTGTAAGTGATCTCGCTATTGGCTGCATTCAGCGCAGTTTGAGCTTCCTCCATAGTCGAAGCAGGGTCTAGTAGTGACGCTTTCGCTGCTCTCAACAAACCTTTTATATTTTTTGCGTCCTGTTTTAAGACTTCTACAGCAGACTGCTTTGCGTCATGATATTGCTTTTGTCGGAGATACACAGCAACAATGTTGTTCAAGGAATCCAACATTATTTGAGTAGCTTGGAGCCGCTGTGGGTGATCCTCTTCAACCTGATTAAAATATGTACCCCCTAACAAAGTCTCCATTTCTTGCGCAGCCTTCTTGTATAGGCGAAGTGCTCGAGCCATGGCTGCATCGCAACTAGGTTCTTGTTCGCTCGTTGGGACAGGACACCACTCATTCTGCAATTTAGCAATTTATTGAGGAAGAAATTTAAAACATGTGGAAATTGAATAGAAGATATATAATATTCACCGTACCTGATAAATATCGTTCGCGATGGCCTTGCGACTAACTGCCTTTTGAATAGTAAAGTATGGATTCAGTCTGGAAGTGTCAACTACTATCTGAGTCACAGTAATTTCAAACATGATGTTGGTATTCGAAGCAAGTTGTGTTTTTCCATGCTTCCTAGTGGGACGTCAACGGTTGAGAGAACAAGTTAAGGAGGGGTTGCACAAAAACTGGCCATTGACAAACCTACCTTGTGCCTGATGAAAACGCATATTTGGAATGGGACCATACGCGAGCTGTGGATCCACTATCCATGAACCGAATGGCAAGTTCCAGTGCAGGCAAAACATCTCCATCTCCGACGAGAATAAACCAGTCTTTTACTTCTTGAACCATAGGTCCACCAATAGACAATCGGTTATCTGCAACGCGGGCGACAAAATCAATCATCACGGCGTCACTCGGTTGAACTGGTGTTGGGTCTTTGTTGTTCCTAGGCCGATCCGTCTTGATAACCTTCATAACCAAGTCTTCTCCCATGAGAGGTTTCCACTCTTTATCACCAGGAAAAGGAGCATTTTCATCCTCCACAGTTTCTATCTCTACCATGATTGATTCACTTCTTCCTCTCTCAATTAATGCGTCTGAATCTGCTTCGATGTTGCAGCGATCGGAATTGGTCGGCGGGTGTTTCCGACACCTCCCGCCCAACGACAACGATGCCGGTTTTGCCCGTCTTACTAAGATACCAACAGTTAGTGAAGCGAAACAGAAAAGGTATCATGGTGGACGGTGTGCTTTTCACAAGGTGGAACAATTTTACAGTTTTTTCTACAGTTGTTTGCCGTTGCACAATATAATGCCAATTTGAAGCCTTCGTTTGAGGTTTTGGTTTTGAAATTTGCAGTACCTGTGATAATATGTTGAAACATTGCCTTTTGGTCGATCACTGATACATTTCCCATTTGATTTCTTGAAGTGAAACTTCTGGTCTCCCATCTTCGCAATCAACGCAAGAAAAAATACTTTGTCTCCGCCGTGACATGAAGTTTTTGGAAGCATTCGACCCTCCGACCCTTGTATGTCGGCATAGTTGTCCCGCTTTCATCTATTTTTCTACAGGGTCGCATTGTTGATCGAGAGAATCCTGCAAACCAAGTGAAAATTGTGACGACTGATTACCATGCTGCACTAAATATGACGAAACGTCTGTGGCCATACCCAATTTGTTCACCAACGAAGTTCCGCAAGATCGTTGGGATGCTAGAGCATCGATAGAGAACAAATCTGCACCTTGCGGTTTGTGGGATCGTGGCTCTGCTAAAATAGGTTGTATTTCATGACTGGTAAGACTCTCGTCGTTGTGTCTTGTAGGTTTAGTGCGACCGAATTTCGTTTTGCTTGACAAGAGCTCCCTTGTTTCTTTTGTTTTCTTCGCCAAACTTCTCATTTTCATTTTGAAAATTAAGGATGGCTGAAACGGAGAACTGCGACTCTTGGTTTGCAAGTGCTCTGTGGCATTGGATTCCATTGGTCCTACATCCATCCCGAGGGCAGCTGCTCTTCCCATTCCACTCTTGGATAGTCCTCCTGCTGACGTTCCCACCATGGCCTCGTTTGTCATTTTGTGGTCCAAAGAGTCGACCTCATCATCTTCTGAACCCTCCTCACTCTCAAGAAATGACAGTTGTTGCATGATTGGTAATAATCACCAGCAAGTGATCGTGCTGCAAGCTGATAATTGGCTGATGGCAGTTATATCCAAGGCATATTATGGAGAAATGAGACCGTCCTGTAAAGGCAGCAATACTGTAGTTGCTGTGCGTGTTTTCTTTATAGCTCGGACATCGCACAGACCCTTCTAACCATGATATGATGCAATAATGATGAGATCTAATCCCAAATCACAACAAGAAAGCAGTACGGTGGAGTAAATTTGAGTTTTATCTGATTTGCTCTAAACCATCCACATGCCCTATCTGGAATAGCTGCTTTTCGTACTGCTTTAGATCACTGGAAACATGTTTTGCTCTAGATTGCAATGACCTCTCTATGCGGAATCGATCCCGGACGATTTCCAAGAAACGAGGATTGTGGTAATCTGATTGTGATCGGACATTCTGGGCTAACGTTTGACATGACATTGATTCATTTGCAGATCTCAGCTTCTGAGCCATAGATAACCTGAAGCATGACATATTTGCTTTTGAGGTTTCATCATAATGAAGTAACTTCAACATTGGAGAAAGGTAGTCCTCATCCAATTGTGCAATTGATGTTCCATATGCGGAGGTAGTTCGTGGTGAGGGAATTGATCGTGCAAAAGTTTCATTTCGGCCAACGCCTTGCAATTTTTGTCTCTTTTGCGGATTTCGTGGAGCTTCGACTTGCTGATCATCATCGTCAGTTCCGGAGAGTGGACTGCCAAGCAGACCTATCAAAGAGGACTTTTGGTTTGATGCCTTTTTCTCATTTGCAGAAGAAGACGATTCCGAACCATAACCCCCAAGCGCATCCATCTTTTCTTTGGCATCAACTAACATCAACATCATTCCAGCACACGTTGTATCATTTAGGACTCTTTCTGTCCGTTAGAAGTTTTAACCGCAGTTATATATCCTGTACGGTACCGGTACACGTGTACCTCCTGGGGTACACGTGTACCGGTACCAGGTACCAGGTACCGGTAGCTGAGATTGCTTTTCTAACGGCAAAAATTCAAATCATGGTTGATAGATGCCATAATTGGTATGTACCCACCCCGGTACAAGGTACTTGGCAAGGATGACATCGAATAAACGAAAAAACGGAGACGCTTTTTCCCATAGGAGCAATGGCCCATCTGTTGTTGTGGTTACAGGGTTGAAAAATGAGGATGAAAGCTTTATTGAGCAGGGTTTGCATAAACTTCATCAGCATCTGTCATCTGAAGACTTCTTGTTGAATGCGATCGAAAGTATTGATCAAGGAGTAAACAGGCGACGCGGAGAGCTACAGGAGAAATCATATAAAATCAAGTTTGGTCTTGAACATCAACTTGGGCAAGAATTAGATGCTTGTAGGCATGAGTCTCGCGAATTGGTTGACTTGGAAGGGCAAATCGCAAGAGTGAAAGAAGCACAAAAATTGTTGGTCCAAAAAATGGAGAGTCTGGACAAGATTCAACATGGGTTACAGAGTACTATTTCAAAGTATCAAGAAGAGGCTTCTCATGAGATTGATTCCATTGATCAAGTCGAAGAAGAACAGAAACGTTTGGTTCCTCGCCTGAAGACTCAAATTTCACTGTATGCTTCAACAACCGGCATCAAGTGGAACTTTGCCCAAGACGAAATGTTGTCAGGACAGGTGGTAAGTTATTTCAATATAATCAGAAATCGATGCCATGCAGCTCCTTGTCTCACCCTTTCTCGTGCTTATGATGTACAGTGTATATCAAAGACGACAGCATTACAATCATTCTGCGTCGACCCCAGAGACTACTCGTCTGTCGAAACGGCAAATCGGCTCTGGAAAATGATTGACGTTGGAGCATGATGGATAAACGGGGAATAGGGATGATTCATCGAAGCAATTTGAGGCCTCATGGTGATTTAGTTTTAAACTTCTATATTGAGGACTTAGGTATGCTAATGCCAGAATCATTAAGATAAAGTATCGTGCTCTTTCTCTTCCATGTTTCAAACATGACTCTAGATGAGATGGGCGTGTCCTTCACTTTCCGGTGGTCACTTCTTTTCCGAGCTTTGCAGTCGGTGGAATATATGCGCAGTGTGCTGCAGCAATGGCCGTTTTAATGCATTCAAAATGCAGCTGCTTTCTTGAAGAAGTCAACGATCAATCGCTCCATTCAAAATTGGAAATATCTCCGAGATCGATATCCATATTGATCGGCATATCGTCATCACCAAAGAATTCAATCTCTGCAAGAGGATCTGCACCATCCATGTTTGCCATCCCACTAGTGTCCCATACTTCACTCAACGTTCTGACGATGAGATCAATTTCATCGCTTTTGACTTGATCTGCACTTAGGCCTCCGGAAAAGAGTAGCTGGCGGCGTTCGTCGTAGCTCATTCGCCGAGGAAAAACATAAGACTGTATGCGCTCGCTAGCATTTACCAAAGAATCTGGACGGCAGTCGCTATATTGCCACCCAAATGAGACGGGTAAACCATCATGACAGAGAGGGTGATCCCCGACTATTAATGAGAATTCCCGTTTGTGCACCCTATCCCATCGCACTCGTTTCTTGGAAGATCTGCGGTTTTCGTGTAACGAAATTGGACAAAGGATTGGACTGTTGTCATCATCTGAATTTGTTCGGGACGCTTGTCGAACCGGGTCACTTAAAACTCTCATTTTGTCTTCATGTGAGAAGCCCATCGTGAATGTTAGTGATATCCCAGCGCAAAAAGACTGATGGTATTTTAATAAAAATCAGAATGATGACACAGCGCCGGGGTGCAGTACTGTACCGGTAGGTTAGGTTACGCTAACCTACAACATGCTTTGATTTTAGAAAACCAAATTGGAAATATTCAGGTACGTATCGGTACATGGTACTGGTACACTGTAGACGTAGACAGTGGCAAAAGTTCGATACGATACAGTCGATCACGATATTCTCCATACGGACGAAGACCGTACCTTCAGTCATTCTTCCTCCCTTCCATCCTGTACCTCTAGTATTGGTAAGTAGTGAGCCATATGACAGCTTAGTTTATCGATAGCGGTTGAATTGATCCGTTCGTTGACGGATTGATTTTTTTCTTTCCCACTCCACCTACCCTGTTGGGCACTGGGCAACCATTCTTTAGCCCAGTTCCCAGTAGGCAAGCAGGTCTCAGATATCCTGCTACACAGGATATCTGAGATTGGTCTGCCGGGTTCCTTACTGTACCGGATGGAGCCCGTAAGACCAGCTTCACACCACAACCCACCAGCTTCGCACCCGTAGAAAGACCTAGGACGAGCACACAAGCGGAAGGCACCAGTCGGCTTGATATTGAGAGTTTTTTCTCGTGATTACGGATGATCGTGACCACATGGTCCAGGTACATCGGCTACGGTACGGGACGAACGCGCAACACAAAACCAAATGCTTCCTGTATTTTTCAATAGCAACTTTGAACTTGCATTGCGGCTTTGCACATTAGATATCAAGTCATCTGTATGCGCTTGGTTTGAGCATGTGATAGAATATTGAAAAATGACGTTTTATTCTAGAAATTGTTGCATCTTCAATCTTCCATTGTTTTGAAGTCAATGTTCTGAAGGTGTAGTGATGGAATCATCTTTATACTGACGTATTATTTTTTCCTACAGCATCGTTTGCGGGGATCTAGTTTTTGCTGAGCCCTTTCCCCTTGGTCTCAATTCATCATTATCATCATTTATGTTCGGCGGCTCGGACGCTTTAGTCGTAAGCTTCTTTCGCACCGCTTCGAGCTCCCTCATCCTTTGTCTGTGCGAACTCGCTCCTGCACTTTCTTCAATTGCTGTCACTGAGAGACTACTCCAATGGGGGCTACTATTCCCCAGTACTCGCGCTTGTCTGAGATGTTCAATCTCTCGGCGTCGCTCTCGAGCAGACTTGCTATTTGGGTCTTTGATCATTGAGCAATCCTCTGGAGTTGTCTGACGGTTTTGCACATTGTTATTTGAAATAGAAATGCTCGTTTTTACTTCATCAGTGGATAATCTTGTTCCGCTGCCAAGACTGACGTCATCGAGCGCCTCCATTGCAGACTTAGAGTCTTCATTGGAACCCATGGAATTTGGTGATCGAAGATCTTCAACAGAAAACTGATGCTTTGTACTAACCTGCAGCACTTGGATCGGGGGCATGCTCCTGGATTTGGGCAACGAGTAGTTTGATACGGTTCCTTCCGTCTTCTTATCCTGTAGAATAGCTAGTACCCGGTGTTGCTGTGCAAACACGTCATCATACATTGCCAAGAGTGACAAACGAGAAGCTTCGAGCTTCAGTGATAACGCATCGTATGAATGGAATTCATCCTTGTTTCGAAGCTCGTGGCGTTTATATAGTTGTTGTATCGCTTTTGCAGAGTTTTTCATTATCTTCAGTTGGTGCTGCTTCGCAAGCATTTGGTGCATCAGCTGACAAAGGCGTGATTCCATTCCTGTTGCTTTCTGCAACTTAACCTTGCGCTCACCAACCACTTTTGCGATAACCTTCCCGTATTTCCCTGAGTCTTTGTCTCTCAATTCAGTTTCCATTCGCTTCAAAATTTCTACTAGTGTTATTCGTCTCATTTCCAACGCATCCAGCTCTAGCGACCTATTGGAGCGGATTTGTTGTCCCTTTCGACGAATTTCATGCAGTGCCAGAAGAGTTTTATGTGACTCATTTTCAAGTCGCAAAATTTCAGGATCACTCTTTGTGTTGTATGAGTGATTCCAGGATCGGTATAGTTTTTCTTCGTCTGTGTTTCTGATGTTTGCTTTCATCATTCATCATCAATGAGCTCAACACGTGTTACATCTATGCCTTCAGTTTTTTTGCTGCAACAACAGTCGAGTTGATCATCCGATTTTTTGAATATGAATAATATTTTTGAAAAAATGTCAGGAAAATAGAAACCGCCAAAAATGACAAAGACTTGCGATAACGCGCGCTAATTCATATCTACGCGGTAAAATTGAAACGGTTTTCACACAGGAAATTCGGCAGGTATCACATAATCTTGGTCAAACCATTTGCTTGCGTCTACCAGTTTCTACATACGGTACGTGACGGGAGCTGGTGCCATATCCAGGTTACTGCAATTCAAAAAAGGCGAATCAAAAATA
>CAKOGP040001569.1:0-25938 GCA_933822405.4 Cylindrotheca closterium | reverse complement strand
TCTGCACTAAAGGCTACTTCAGCTACCAACATTCTCCCTTTCAAGAACTCCAATGCTTTGTTTCCTCCAACAAGCGGGCTGCGCAAGCACATTTGGAAGGGTTTTGCACTTAGTAGGAATGCAACACAAGCGTTCCCGCCCACAGTTGAATATGCAAATCCAACCACGGAGCAAATCCCTCCCTTGAGCATCAACCCCCCCCCCCTGTCGTCCCATAGGACATTGCAACTGCAAATCATTCCCATCCTTTGTTCTTACCCCAGCACAATAACAAAGAATACATGCTTGATGTTCCGGCAGTGAAGTCTGTTCCATTAGAAACAGCTAATCCACCTTTGCTTCATACCACTGGTATCAATGGTATCAATGGACCCATACTTGCCAAAGGAGCCCTCCATGCCATCAATCCCACAATCTGCTCCCTTTCGAAAGTTCTTTTGGAGGATTCAAGCCCTCCCTGCAGACGAGAATCGTCCAATCACACCATGGTGACAATAATGATAACATTGTTACAAGATTGTTGTGTCATGCCAATTTCTGGACGCCAATCTGGAACACGCAAGGAGTTAGTGTTTTTTTCGTTTTTTTCTTTTTTTTTTTCTTTTTGCGTTGAAACTTTGGAAAAGCTGTTGGATATTTGACGATTTTTTAAGTACATATTTGGAGAAACGAGAAAAAGAGAATAAATGTGAACAATAGAGAAAAGATGTCGACTGATACGACTAAAAATGAAGACAGATGCGACTAAAAATATCTCGCGTGGCAAGTCAGAAAAGACAATTTATTTCTATGGAAATCATCATGTTGATGATGTAAGAAAACAAGATTCAAGCAAGAACCAGAGTTAGATACTAATCAAAGTACCGGCTACAGTGGAAGGTGAACGGATAAGCAGATTGAACTTGCAGCATATCAGGCTGACATAGAGAGAATTCTGAGAATTTCCACTGAGCTGGAGAAGAAAGAGTCAAAGTCAAAAGTTGACAGACTATTCTCACTTTTTATAATATATTGCAAGCAACGAGTGAATTGGTTGATGAAGTAGGATCTCTGATAGTTCTATATACTTCTATATACTGTAAATTCATATACTTAGAAGGCAACAACACCTGGACAGCTAAATTGCAGTCAATTGAACAGGTAGATTGCAGGCAGCAGTGGATCGCTTACTTGTAACACTTGTGCACTAGAGTTGAATGCCCAAATGAAGATGACTGCATCAAGCTCAAGAGAGTCTTACAGTATCTTAAATGCCAGATATTTGACTCTGTGGCTGTAATGAGAGCCTCAATGCTCTAGCTACCTCTGTAGTATACTGAGCTTGAATCTATATCGGCTATGGATTGCCTACAATAGGAACAGTTGCCAGTGATGCTGGGCTTCTACCTGCGGATGAACAGTCTCACCACTTCCAACTAGATCTTATTCTACTGCTATTCTTTTGTTGTTTCGACCACTCCAGTTGCGATAACAAACCCTTTTTCATTTAATATGTAACGTGTATAACCAACGTCACGCCTGAAGACCACTTTTAATCCATATAAACCTGGATTTTCCACAAGTACTTTGTTAGTCCCAACAGTACTTCATTAGTTCTCACACGCGCACGTGAATTCCCAACAATGTTGGTGAAATGGTGTCTTAATGGGTAAAAGAGCAGTCGAACATGTCGGACAGTAAGGTCGGACATTCATGGTATCAAACACGGACAGGAGTACAGTTTGAGTACGTACAGAGATGGATAAGTATTGAAGGTAGATCTGGATCTGTGACTAGTTTGTGAAGAACATGTGCGTATGTGCTTTATAGCTGGTGAGGGCTGATGCAGAAGGCTTCCGGAAGAGATTTTTTTTGTACCTGCTTGTGGAGATCATTGTTGATCAACTTCTGGAATAGCAGTAGAATAAGATCTAATAGGAAGTGGTGAGACTGTTCATCCGCAGGTTGAAGCCCAGCATCACTGGCACCTGTTCCTATTGTAGGCAATCCATAGCCGACGTAGATTCAAGCTCAGTATACTCCAGAGGTAGCTAGAGCGTTGAGGCTCTCATTACAGCTACGGAGTTGATTATCTAACAGTCGATCAACAAAGGTAATTTTTGAATATTGCAAAGTAGGAGGGACTACAGAGCAAGATGCCTGGTAGAAGAAACCAAGGCAGAGGCGGTCAAGGTGGCCGTGGAGGAAGATCTGCGCAGCAGACTGGTCGAGGGTCTCAAGGAAAGAAGGCCAAACAAAAGAGACAGTATCACCCTCACAACCTTGAATTTACTCACGGTCAGGTGACGGTGTACTTGCTTGAGGCTATAGCACTCAAGAGTTTGGACTACACTCAAGACAAAATGAGTCTGTTAATTATTACAGAAGACGGTTCAAAGCCCAAGCTGATCAAGTGTTCGAGATCCTTAGGGTTCGCATCGGAAAAGAAAGTCAGTTGATATTTAAGGGACCATGCCCCAAAATCAGCAGGGCGTGTCTTTTTGGGGCTTGGGTCGCCTCCCCTAGAATTGATGAAGGCCATATTTTCAGAGAGCCCATGTGATTATGAAGCATTCTATGATTTGTAACTTTGTTTATCACTTGCAACCTCTGACATTCAACTTAACCATGTCCTACTTTCAGAGTACCCTTCTTATTAGGAACCTTCCCTTTTGTTTGTCGTTGTGTTTGTCACTTGTGACCTTTAAAACCCAAATGAACCATGCCATATTTCATCACCTCCTGATGATAAGTCATTGGTGTATGCTTTCTATTGCAACCTACTGCCACTAAATTCAACTTCAGTGGCCGCTATGATAGCAAACACCCACTTAACAATACACAAACCACTTCTTTGGATCCTGATGGATAAAGCTCTACATGAGTTGCCTGTAGATTCTATTTAGATCTAGATCCAGAAATTAGGTGGCAGCTCTGAAAAGATTCAAGTTTGATGCAAATTCTAACTTCATTCAATTTTTTTAGTCTATATTATAGTTGTCACCAATATTGGTGTCTAAGAATGCTGGTTTGGCTGGAACGGGAGAATTCTTGGTGGAAATGCACCAAATTCACTTGAGGTGGACTCGAAGAGATTTTTGGCTGCATCAGGAATGTTTGCCAAATTGATCATCAAACTTATGGGAGTGCGGCAGAAACATTTCTACCTCAAGATACCCTATACCAATGTATCAACCTTGCCAAGTACATCAATGAGCAAGAAATAAACTAAAGCAATTCAAAGCAATTTGGTCAACAATTCGGTCAGATCACTCCAGATCATGCTTTGGGGCAACAAACTTACATGTGATTCAAACTTCCCATTTGCTTAGGCGCCTTGATCTAGGATAGGCCGAATCTATTGATAGGTCCAGTAATCCTTTGTCCATTAGAGGCAGTAAAAGGGACTGGCAGGTTGTTTTTTGGGTTTCTGTCTCCATGGTGCCAGGAGGACCCGCCGAAACGGAGCAAACTCATAATATTACCAAACCAAGTCATCATATTGGTCAAAATTTATATGCCAATGGTCGAATTCTTCTTCCGCTAATGACACACTTGCTCAAAATATATGCAGAGAAGAGATTGGTGTATTGTCTTTTTTTTTGCAGCTTTCTGGGTCCACCAACGCCAGTTTCCCAAGAGCAACAGATTCTGATGATAGGGCTTGAGTTCGAATTTGGCAGCAGATAACGCCATTAGGCACCATCTTCCTGCATCTAGGGACGTCTTCACATACAAAGTTGATGATGCATGTGCGCCCTAGCCGGTGTCTATGAACTTCTTACCGACAAAGTCATCATTAGACCAACACACAGTTTTTGTTACCATCGTCATCAGTAGAATTTTTTGTTGTTGTGCCCCATGTATTGTTGTTTGGCTTCCATATTGCCAGTTGGTGCAATGGGAACAGTTGGTTGTTGTGCCAGTCCATTGTTGCGCAAACTGTAGTTGATTGTCATGTTTGTGTTGTTTCTGTTTTTATTTTGGCTGTGTGGATTGAGATTCGGGATCTGCCATACATCTGGACTTCCTATCAAAAAGTTTCTCCGGATTGGGATTTTAGGATCTGCCATATATTTGCACCTGAAGCCTAGACGCTCCGTCCAAATGTACCACGATCCTGCACGTAGAATTCTACACAGTCAGAAGTGATCAAAACATTTCTCCGATGAGCCCAGGACAGAACCAAAAACAACATTGAGAAAAGAAACTGCAAGCAGATGACATCACTGGTGAAGAATCTGACAGCGATGCAACTGAATAGAGTACAATTGGCAAAATCAGGTAAGCTCATCAAAGAGCAAATTCTCACAGTACTATGATGCCATTTGATGATTGCATGACATCAACAAGAACAGAAGATTTTGCATTTTCATATATCCTTTTTCCTGCAGGTGGCGCCTTTGCCAATTTTTCTTTGCTGGTTATGGTAATCATGATATTACATATGGCAGACATTGTGCATGTAAGCCACAAAATTGGGATTCGTTTGTTGAGACATGTCTCTCAATCAGGATCCCATTAAGAGTTACAAGTTTGTTAGTGTAGCTCCCTGCAAATCTACCAGGATCCTACTCAGTAGAAATAACATAGATTGGACAAGTCTATAATAGTTTTGAGTCATTATGTTAAGTAAGCAATATGTTAAGTGAGGCTGTTAGTAATAGCAGGGAAAAGATCGCGCCAGGATGGATTCAAGCCCACCCTATGGTACATTTCTACAGAAAATACGTGGAATCACGCCTTCCTCCACCCTCCTCCAACCCAATGCTACATGTAGTTACTACTAGTGCCAAGTACATTTCAACTGAATCCAGCCTTGCCAGGGCAAAGATTTCACAGCGCACACATAATAAAAAAACTTGAGTATTTGAAAACAAGACAAGGAGCAAGAAGGCACCAAGCAAGGGGAAGGGCAATGAGACCAAGAAGAAGGCAGCTTCAAACACTGCAACACTAGCAAAGCCTTCACCCAAACAACCCGCAAGTTTTTTGTACTACTGGTATCAGAACGTCGTTGTTGAACATTGGAGAAACAGCAGCATTTTTTGTTTATTTGCCAACAAATGAAGGGGAGTCTCATAGACAGGAAAAGGTATATGGCAATGATTCAAGGGCGAGCAGTGAGGAGGACCTTGAATAGAAAGAGGGTGAGTATTCATGTTTTGCACTACTGTTGTGTGACTTAAGCCTTGATCTCACCTGCTTCTTTTGTCACTAAATATTATGGTGATGCAAGATGTCAATTTGGGTTGAGTATGAAGGGGAGTGTTGGAGATAGGAAAAGGTGTATGACAATAGTTCAAGTGTGAGCAGTGATGAGGACCGTGAACACAAAGAGGGTATGTATTCATGTTTTGGCGCTACTGTTGTGTGACAAAACCCTTGATTTCACCTGCTTCTTTTGCCAATAAATACTGTGGTGATGCAAGCTGTCAATGTGGGTTGAGCAATGCTTTCAATGTCACAGATGAAGCATTTGCACTTTTGATGGTGGAGAACTATGTGGACAGATGGAAGGCACTGGCCAAAGAATGGCCCAGCAGTGGCAACACTAACTGAACCACAAACTCTTTGAATAAAAGCGCAAGAAGGCAAGGCAACAAATTGTAGCAGTATATGAGGATTCCTGAAAAGTAGATAGAACAAGTATTGTTTAGTTGATATTAATATATAGTCATTGTGATATTTCAATTGTTGTAGTGATCACATTAACACTTTGGGCATGTGACAATAGATGATGCTGGCAATGCAAAAATGACAGGGTGAAGGTGGTATTGAGACTTTCAGTGCATGGTTGATGGTGGCTAGACCCTGTCCCAAAATGACAAGTAGTAGGTGATTTTTTCACACGGCGAAGGTGACATTAGCACAGAGGCAAAAATAAATATGAAAAGGTTCCAGTCGAATGGCTGCGATAAAATCACATGGCCACATGACATAAGCAGACCGAGCCATGTCCTAATGTGACATGAGCAAGCCGACCAATAGGACCAGACTTTCTTTTCCAATGAGGGTTCTGGTACTACTAATGTACCCTCTTATGTGGTACAGATGAACGATCTAACGGTAGAATCACAGGATGGAACCTTGCACAAGTACGTGTAAGGCCAATTCTGAAGAAGAAAGCAGTCTCCACTGAAGACAGAGGAGAGTTGCTAATGAAGAAATGGCAGGCACAACTAGAAGCTGCCAGTACTTTCAAGGACGATGACAGCATGGTCAGCGATGGAAGCATGAACATGCAGATCTACAAGTCGACCTCAAAGATGGATTCATTGAAGCACTGTTCTCAATGGACCAAAGATAACAAGAAACCTTTCAAGTCTAATGGAAGTAAGCACTGGGATATTGATCTTGGTGTGCATCTTGATTCTGGATCTACGTTCAGCCTACAAATGAACGAAGATTACGCCAAACCTGGCACTGTGTCTGACCTGGATTACATGTTCAACTACGGTACAAACACTGGCCAACGTGATCTGCACCAGCAGGTCAAATCAAGTATTATCAAAGGACACACTTGCTTGCTTGATACTGAAGCGCAATGTAACCTCGATAATTTATCAGAGCTTGTGAAGCTTGGATTCCGTGTCATTATGGACACTGATATTGAAAACTCTTTCATCATTACGAAGGGGGAACAACAAATGCAACATGTGCATCAAAACGGATTGTACACTTTTGTACCCGATGGTAGGGCAGAAAGTAATGAGGGATCCGAATACTCTGAGTGTGAATACAGAGAATGTGGAAAATGTGACTGCGACGCGTTTGGTGTTGCACACACTGAATGCCATAAATGTGGCGTTATTTTCTGTGGTAGAATTTTAAAAATTAGCTATCCCAATCTGAGTGTTGTGTTGCACATTGATCTTGTTTTTGTTAACAATTCATTCGGACTCACGACCATTGATGGGAGTGTGAGATACCGGTGCTACATACCCTTGGCCTCACGATCCAAGACGGCATTGTATGACGCAATTGATAAATGTTTTCGGCTTTATAATGCACGTGATTTCACGGTGAAAAAGATTTATTGCGATGGAGAATTCCGTCCGGTATTTGAGCCCATGAAAGATGAACTTGAAGTTCAAATGAACTATGCCAGCAGAGGCAAGCATGATCCAAATGCGGAACAAAATAGCCAACATGGTGTGATATACTGAGTTTCAGTACCTAGCTGCAGTAGATAGACTGCAAAAGATAGGAGGTCTCGAGATAAGAGACAAGGCTGGGGTCAAGGGTTCAAATCCCTGGAGAATAGGGGCTCAAAGGAGTGAGTAAACGAACAATTGAATGAGGGCCGACAACAGACGGACAGACAGAATGTCCTATCGAATGAATCACATGCACGATCCATCGCTCGAAGGAGTGTGTTGGGAATTCACGTGCGCGTGTAAGAACTAATGAAGTACGGTTGGGACTAACAAAGTACTTGTGGAAAATCCAGGTTTATATGGATTAAAAGTGGTCTTCAGGCGTGACAAATAGATAGGATATACTGGTAGCTGGGTCAGAACCGGCTTGTCACATTTTTGAGGACCGGACTGGCTGTTTTAGCCAACATTAAAGGATCAATAGATTTGACAAGGATCATTGGTGGAGACAACATCAGGAGGATGCAAGCATGGGTGGATGTTTTGTATGGAATCCATGATGACTGCAAAAGTCACACTGGAGGATGCATCTCTTTTGGTTGGGGCATGATTTTGACCATGTGTAAAAACCAGGGGCTCAATGTGAAGAGCTCAACTGAAGGAGAAGTCGTGGGCATAGGCGATGCGGTTTAGACATTCAAATTGCCATCGTTTGCTTGTTCATATTTGGAGAAACAAGAAAATGAGAATACATGTGAACGATAGAGAAAAGATGTCGACTGATATGACTAACAATGAAGACTGATGCGACTAAAAATAAAAATATCGCACGAGGTGAGTCAGAAAACAGATCATATGATGTAAGAAAGCAAGACTAAACCAAGAACCAAAGTTGGATACTAATCAAAGTACCGACTACAGTGGAAGGTGAACGGATAAACAGATTGAACTTGCAGAATTTCCACTGAGCTGGAGAAGAAAGAGTCAAAGTCAAAAGTTGACAGACTGTTCTCACTTTTTATAATATATTGCAAGCAACGAGTGAATTGGTTGATAAAGTAGGATCTCTGATAGATCTATATACTTCTATATACTGTAAATTCAATACTTAGAAGGCAACAATACCTGGACAGCTAAATTGCAGTCAATTGAACAGGTAGATTGCAGGCGGCAGTGGATCGCTTACTTCTGACAATGACACTTTCAGTTTTTTATTGTTTTGCATGGTGAAAAACGGAATCTGCTGCTGAAGAATTCAGCAGTTGAGAAGGGAATCTAGCAGTACTGCTGAATAAATAGATTCTGTATTTTCATGCTCGGAAAATGCCAGTGTCATCATTGACCCAGTCATGGAGGGAAACGTACAACATACTGGCGGTATTCAGCAGGACCTCCCTGTGTTGCCAGCAGAGTGCGGACATCCAAATTTGTGTGGTTCTTTCTTGAGAAATGACTCTGTCATTTCCCCATTGTGTCTTTCATTATATAAAACAAGACATTTTCAAAAAAGTGGAAGAAGACTATTCATTTAACAAAAATTTGACATTGGAGCATGTCAGAAAGTCTTCTAAATCCATTTTTCCAAATTTTTCTCTGTCTACACAGAAACTCTGTATTTAGGCCCTATCGAGTCCAAATGCGCCGTTTGACCCGAAAGTCCCAAATACCAAAATTTTGATTCATTTGATTCCTTGTTTTTCATTCATCTAGTCATTCTCCCCCAATTCTTCATGTATGTACTGGTACACATACCGGTAGCAGCATTGCATTGCTCGTAAAATCTTGTCATTTCTCAGAACATCCCCAGAAGTTCTTCTTAACCAAAAACAGAAGTGCAGAGGTAGTCCCAATTTATAGAAAATGAAAAAAAAGAAATTTGCCAAGGTGCATTTTGACCTTGATCAAATTTTGGGGGGAAAAATGGAAAAATATCAATCGACTAGCTTGACAAAAGGAAAATGGCCTAAAATATTGTGAATTTGGAAAATGGAAGACTTTCGGACACGCTCCATTTATGAGTTAAACCTGGACCCCCCGCAACCCGCCTATTGACCGACCGTTTTGGAATTTTCACATCTCGGACTTCTTTGACTACTAAATAGTTTTCAATACACCCCTGGGCCGGGGCATTGTTGTAGCAAAATATTGTTTTTGATCGGTTTCAAAAGCGTTTGATCGGTTTTGATTTCTTTGATCAGTTTCAAAATCGTTTGATTGGTTTCGTGTCGCAGTGACTTGTTTCGATTTCTTTGATCGGTTTCAAAATCATTTGATCGATTTTGTGTCACCGTGACTTGTTTCAATTTCTTTGATCAGTCTCGCTTGATCTGTTTCGATTTCTTTGATCGGTTTCAAAATTTTGTGACATCTTTTTTTATAATTAAAAACTGTGACGTTCAATAGCCACATCATACTTGGATGGAGCCTTACGAGTCTCCGCATATTGTCATCAAATCAGTCTCTTTCATGGACGAGCCGCCCATCAACCATCTTGTTACTCCATCGGAGATCATGGAATCTGGCCTTGCTCTGAAGGGCTACAGCAAAAGGCGAATCAAGCGTGCCAAGTTTCGAACACCACTTCAGAGTTTCTCCCTGCACTGCAGTTTGGGTGTACACCGACACGCAAATCACCAACATTGCAGGTGCAAGGATCAAGGGAGGAGTACTTGACCCTAATATTTCTTGATTGGACGACTGTACTATCTACGAAAGTACCTATCCGAAGATGAGCTGACGTCCCAGTTCGACTACTCCAACCATTGGGTAAGAGAGAAAGATTGTGGAACTGCCCTCGGGGATCGAGACTCGGAGACTGAAAGATTGGACGAAAGATGCTATTTACAAGTCGATTGACGAAATTTTACGCATTTATAATCATGCAGAATTTTGAATCAAAACTATTTATTGCGACAACAAATTCAAACCGGTATTTGATGACGTGAAAGATAATATGGATGTGACCATGAATTATGCCGCGCCAGGCAAACATGAACCAACTATTGAGCGCAGCAATCAAACATTAAAAGGATTATTCCTAGCACACTATCATCGAATGGTATTCAAGGCAATTCCCAAGGTTTTGACTATTGCTTTACTCAAGCATGTGACAAAGGTTACTAGCTTTTATCCTGCAAAGGAGGGAATTTCAAAATATTACAGTCCACACATGATTGTGAGACGAAAAACCGGTGGATTTTTCAAAAGAATGTGTTGCTGAAATTGGATCCTTTGTACAAGGATATGGTCACACGACCAACAACAGTCAACGATCAAGAACGATTGATGGTATTTATCTTGGAGAAAATGACAGCATACAAGCGGGACATATGTTACTTGATCTAATACAAAAAAGACAGTAACGAGACCCTATGTAACGGTACTTCCAATCACCAAGCAAGTGATCAAAATTGTGGAACAAATGGCACAAGACAAAGGCGTTTGTGATTTGCATACTTATCATTGGAAGAATGGTGAAATCATATTGGATAGTGATTTGCTCGCAGGAGTGGACCCAGATGAACTGTGGGATGATACATATATTCCACGTGAAAATGAATACTGCAGGTGTTGGCTAGCGAAGGACGGACTGATCCGAACGCCCAAGTACGTATGCAAAGAAGGTACAGTAGCAGGACAGTAGAAAGCTGCGTACCAAAGAGGTTGTGAAAGAAGTTGGTGAAGGAGCTGCAGCTCAGTTGCAGCTCATTCCTTTTGAAAAGACTGCTCTGTATTTGACAGAGTGAATTTGAAGTCTAGGAATAGATAGTTATTAAGATTACCCTAGTCCCACCTCACCCTTGGAGGAAACCAGCGCTTGCGCTGGGGGATTGGGGGCCAACAGCTAGTAACAACTGTCAGCCCAAAAACATCATTGAAACTCTTTTAGGCCCAATTGGAGTCTGCGAAATCCAAAGCGATTGAGAAGGATGAACAATCGCTGCAGGTGTTGGCTAGCGAAGGACGGACTGATCGGAACGCCCAAGTACGTATGCAAAGAAGGTACAGTAGCAGGACAGTGGAAAGCTACGTACCAAAGAGGTTGTGAAAGAAGTTGGTAAAGGAGCTGCTAGCGAAGGACGGACTGATCGGAACGCCCAAGTACGTATGCAAAGAAGGTACAGTAGCAGGACAGTGGAAAGCTACGTACCAAAGAGGTTGTGAAAGAAGTTGGTAAAGGAGCTGCAGCTCAGTTGCAGCTCATTCCTTTTGAAAAGACTGCTCTGTATTTGACAGAGTGAATTTGAAGTCTAGGAATAGATAGTTATAAAGATTACCCTAGTCCCACCTCACCCTTGGAGGAAACCAGCGCTTGCGCTGGGGGATTGGGGGCCAACAGCTAGTAACAACTGTCAGCCCAAAAACATCATTGAAACTCTTTTAGGCCCAATTGGAGTCTGCGAAATCCAAAGCGATTGAGAAGGATGAACAATCGCTGCAGGTGTTGGCTAGCGAAGGACGGACTGATCGGAACGCCCAAGTACGTATGCAAAGAAGGTACAGTAGCAGGACAGTGGAAAGCTACGTACCAAAGAGGTTGTGAAAGAAGTTGGTAAAGGAGCTGCTAGCGAAGGACGGACTGATCGGAACGCCCAAGTACGTATGCAAAGAAGGTACAGTAGCAGGACAGTGGAAAGCTACGTACCAAAGAGGTTGTGAAAGAAGTTGGTAAAGGAGCTGCAGCTCAGTTGCAGCTCATTCCTTTTGAAAAGACTGCTCTGTATTTGACAGAGTGAATTTGAAGTCTAGGAATAGATAGTTATAAAGATTACCCTAGTCCCACCTCACCCTTGGAGGAAACCAGCGCTTGCGCTGGGGGATTGGGGGCCAACAGCTAGTAACAACTGTCAGCCCAAAAACATCATTGAAACTCTTTTAGGCCCAATTGGAGTCTGCGAAATCCAAAGCGATTGAGAAGGATGAACAATCGCTGCAGGTGTTGGCTAGCGAAGGACGGACTGATCGGAACGCCCAAGTACGTATGCAAAGAAGGTACAGTAGCAGGACAGTGGAAAGCTACGTACCAAAGAGGTTGTGAAAGAAGTTGGTAAAGGAGCTGCTAGCGAAGGACGGACTGATCGGAACGCCCAAGTACGTATGCAAAGAAGGTACAGTAGCAGGACAGTGGAAAGCTACGTACCAAAGAGGTTGTGAAAGAAGTTGGTAAAGGAGCTGCAGCTCAGTTGCAGCTCATTCCTTTTGAAAAGACTGCTCTGTATTTGACAGAGTGAATTTGAAGTCTAGGAATAGATAGTTATAAAGATTACCCTAGTCCCACCTCACCCTTGGAGGAAACCAGCGCTTGCGCTGGGGGATTGGGGGCCAACAGCTAGTAACAACTGTCAGCCCAAAAACATCATTGAAACTCTTTTAGGCCCAATTGGAGTCTGCGAAATCCAAAGCGATTGAGAAGGATGAACAATCGCTGCAGGTGTTGGCTAGCGAAGGACGGACTGATCGGAACGCCCAAGTACGTATGCAAAGAAGGTACAGTAGCAGGACAGTGGAAAGCTACGTACCAAAGAGGTTGTGAAAGAAGTTGGTAAAGGAGCTGCTAGCGAAGGACGGACTGATCGGAACGCCCAAGTACGTATGCAAAGAAGGTACAGTAGCAGGACAGTGGAAAGCTACGTACCAAAGAGGTTGTGAAAGAAGTTGGTAAAGGAGCTGCAGCTCAGTTGCAGCTCATTCCTTTTGAAAAGACTGCTCTGTATTTGACAGAGTGAATTTGAAGTCTAGGAATAGATAGTTATAAAGATTACCCTAGTCCCACCTCACCCTTGGAGGAAACCAGCGCTTGCGCTGGGGGATTGGGGGCCAACAGCTAGTAACAACTGTCAGCCCAAAAACATCATTGAAACTCTTTTAGGCCCAATTGGAGTCTGCGAAATCCAAAGCGATTGAGAAGGATGAACAATCGCTGCAGGTGTTGGCTAGCGAAGGACGGACTGATCGGAACGCCCAAGTACGTATGCAAAGAAGGTACAGTAGCAGGACAGTGGAAAGCTACGTACCAAAGAGGTTGTGAAAGAAGTTGGTAAAGGAGCTGCTAGCGAAGGACGGACTGATCGGAACGCCCAAGTACGTATGCAAAGAAGGTACAGTAGCAGGACAGTGGAAAGCTACGTACCAAAGAGGTTGTGAAAGAAGTTGGTAAAGGAGCTGCAGCTCAGTTGCAGCTCATTCCTTTTGAAAAGACTGCTCTGTATTTGACAGAGTGAATTTGAAGTCTAGGAATAGATAGTTATTAAGATTACCCTAGTCCCACCTCACCCTTGGAGGAAACCAGCGCTTGCGCTGGGGGATTGGGGGCCAACAGCTAGTAACAACTGTCAGCCCAAAAACATCATTGAAACTCTTTTAGGCCCCATTGGAGTCTGCGAAATCCAAAGCGATTGAGAAGGATGAGCAATCGCTGCAGGTGTTGGCTAGCGAAGGACGGTGGAAAGCTACGTACCAAAAGAGGTTGTGAAAGAAGTTGGTAAAGGAGCTGCAGCTCAGTTGCAGCTCATTCCTTTTGAAAAGACTGCTCTGTATTTGACAGAGTGAATTTGAAGTCTAGGAATAGATAGTTATTAAGATTACCCTAGTCCCACCTCACCCTTGGAGGAAACCAGCGCTTGCGCTGGGGGATTGGGGGCCAACAGCTAGTAACAACTGTCAGCCCAAAAACATCATTGAAACTCTTTTAGGCCCCATTGGAGTCTGCGAAATCCAAAGCGATTGAGAAGGATGAGCAATCGCTGCAGGTGTTGGCTAGCGAAGGACGGTGGAAAGCTACGTACCAAAAGAGGTTGTGAAAGAAGTTGGTAAAGGAGCTGCAGCTCAGTTGCAGCTCATTCCTTTTGAAAAGACTGCTCTGTATTTGACAGAGTGAATTTGAAGTCTAGGAATAGATAGTTATTAAGATTACCCTAGTCCCACCTCACCCTTGGAGGAAACCAGCGCTTGCGCTGGGGGATTGGGGGCCAACAGCTAGTAACAACTGTCAGCCCAAAAACATCATTGAAACTCTTTTAGGCCCCATTGGAGTCTGCGAAATCCAAAGCGATTGAGAAGGATGAGCAATCGCTGCAGGTGTTGGCTAGCGAAGGACGGTGGAAAGCTACGTACCAAAAGAGGTTGTGAAAGAAGTTGGTAAAGGAGCTGCAGCTCAGTTGCAGCTCATTCCTTTTGAAAAGACTGCTCTGTATTTGACAGAGTGAATTTGAAGTCTAGGAATAGATAGTTATTAAGATTACCCTAGTCCCACCTCACCCTTGGAGGAAACCAGCGCTTGCGCTGGGGGATTGGGGGCCAACAGCTAGTAACAACTGTCAGCCCAAAAACATCATTGAAACTCTTTTAGGCCCCATTGGAGTCTGCGAAATCCAAAGCGATTGAGAAGGATGAGCAATCGCTGCAGGTGTTGGCTAGCGAAGGACGGACTGATCGGAACGCCCAAGTACGTATGCAAAGAAGGTACAGTAGCAGGACAGTGGAAAGCTACGTACCAAAGAGGTTGTGAAAGAAGTTGGTGAATGAGCTGCAGCTCTATATATATAACTGAATCATTAATTGGTATTTATGCTACTTCTAGAGTATCCAACTGCCAGTGTAATAGGTACACCAGGAACTAGGTTGCTTTTGGTCAACAAAGTTTGAACCATGTGGAGGCGTTCAATTGAGGAACGTTGCTTGTAAGTCGAAAGTGTCAAGGGACGATCGGCTCTCCCACACGAGGTGGGGTGGAGAATATGTATGTGTTAGACTGGGGTACGTGTGGCTTGTGATGTACCGGTGTTGAAATTGCTCTCTTGGAGACCATTCATTGGAAACTCCTTGATGGAAGCAGTTCGACACGTCCGATCGGACAGACGGACAAATGTTCGTTTGGTCCGTTTATTCGGGGGATTCCTATGAGTCGGTTTTGCAGGGAATCTGAAAACATGGAATTGTGCGCTTGGACTATCAAACGTCTGAGCGCCACGAAAATCCCATACTGAATCCTGCGGGAGTTTGGTACGTGGGTTTTGTACCGGCCTTTCTGGATTGCATAACATCCAGTAAAGTTTTGGGAAATTTGAGTTTTCGTGCAAGGCTTTTGCTTTGCCCATTCCATGTAGATAACAAGTCTTTTAGAATAGTTATTTCCTGTAGAGATGATTATTTCCTATTAGGCGGATCGGAGATCGCTATGGCCGGTGCCTCTGCTTGACGACTTGATGGGTCGCATGTTGGCACGGCTGGTTGGCAATGTTGGCTTTATGGGCCACAAAGTGTGTTGGTGAAATGGGATCTTAACAAATAAAGGAACAGTCGAACATGTCGGACAGTGAAGTCGGACATTCGTGATATCGAACACGGACGGGAGTACGGTTCGAGTACTTACAGAGATGGATAAGTATTGAAGGTAGATCCAGATCTGTGACTAGTTTGTGAAGAACATGTGCGTATGTGCTTTATGCGCCGCGACAGCTGGTGAGAGCTGACGCAGGTTGCTTCCGGAAGAGATTTTTTGTACCTGCTTGTGGTACGTGGGTTTTGTACCGGCCTTTCTGGATTGCATAACATCCAGTAAAGTTTTGGGAAATTTGAGTTTTCGTGCAAGGCTTTTGCTTTGCCCATTCCATGTAGATAACAAGTCTTTTAGAATAGTTATTTCCTGTAGAGATGATTATTTCCTATTAGGCGGATCGGAGATCGCTATGGCCGGTGCCTCTGCTTGACGACTTGATGGGTCGCATGTTGGCACGGCTGGTTGGCAATGTTGGCTTTATGGGCCACAAAGTGTGTTGGTGAAATGGGATCTTAACAAATAAAGGAACAGTCGAACATGTCGGACAGTGAAGTCGGACATTCGTGATATCGAACACGGACGGGAGTACGGTTCGAGTACTTACAGAGATGGATAAGTATTGAAGGTAGATCCAGATCTGTGACTAGTTTGTGAAGAACATGTGCGTATGTGCTTTATGCGCCGCGACAGCTGGTGAGAGCTGACGCAGGTTGCTTCCGGAAGAGATTTTTTGTACCTGCTTGTGGTACGTGGGTTTTGTACCGGCCTTTCTGGATTGCATAACATCCAGTAAAGTTTTGGGAAATTTGAGTTTTCGTGCAAGGCTTTTGCTTTGCCCATTCCATGTAGATAACAAGTCTTTTAGAATAGTTATTTCCTGTAGAGATGATTATTTCCTATTAGGCGGATCGGAGATCGCTATGGCCGGTGCCTCTGCTTGACGACTTGATGGGTCGCATGTTGGCACGGCTGGTTGGCAATGTTGGCTTTATGGGCCACAAAGTGTGTTGGTGAAATGGGATCTTAACAAATAAAGGAACAGTCGAACATGTCGGACAGTGAAGTCGGACATTCGTGATATCGAACACGGACGGGAGTACGGTTCGAGTACTTACAGAGATGGATAAGTATTGAAGGTAGATCCAGATCTGTGACTAGTTTGTGAAGAACATGTGCGTATGTGCTTTATGCGCCGCGACAGCTGGTGAGAGCTGACGCAGGTTGCTTCCGGAAGAGATTTTTTGTACCTGCTTGTGGTACGTGGGTTTTGTACCGGCCTTTCTGGATTGCATAACATCCAGTAAAGTTTTGGGAAATTTGAGTTTTCGTGCAAGGCTTTTGCTTTGCCCATTCCATGTAGATAACAAGTCTTTTAGAATAGTTATTTCCTGTAGAGATGATTATTTCCTATTAGGCGGATCGGAGATCGCTATGGACGGTGCCTCTGCATGATGGGTCGCATGCTGGCACGGCTGGTTGGCAATTATGGCTTGATGGGCCACAATGTTGTCAATCGGTTTGGACGAAGACAAGCAGTCTGATGTCCGCCAGAACCGATTTCCAACAGATTTATGTGAGAGTATTGCGAGCCATCTATGGGATGTTAGAGGCCTCTATGCTCTGGTACAAAAAGTTGAGAGGAGACATGGAGAAACATGGTTTTATTTTTAATCCATACGATGGATGTATTGCCAACAAGATTGTGAACGGCAAACAGCAAACTATTCGATTTCATGTGGACGATCTGTTATCAAGCCACATCGATCCAAAAGTGAATGATGATTTTTGTGAATGGATGAATCAAAAGTATGGTTCAATCAAACCAGTCAAATCCAAGCGAGGAAAAATTCACGAATATTTGGGAATGACCCTAGATTTCAGTAAAAGGGGGAAAGTCTAAGTCCAAATGGATGACTATGTTAATCAAAGGTTGAATGAATTTCCTGTGAAGTTCAAGGAAAATGAAGGGTGTAAGACACCAGCAAGTAACGATTTGTTATCAATCGGAAAAGGAGAAAAATTGGATGATGAGAAACGTGAAACTTTTCATACATTCATCGCCAAAGGATTATTTCTGAGTAAGACAGCGAGATTGGATATTGCTCCAACTATTTCAGTACTTTCTACAAGAGTACAGAAACCAAATGAAACTGATTGGAAGAAGCTTGTTAGAATAAAGCAAAATGTGCTCTATCTTGAGTGCCTTTAGCGCTCAGAACAAACTCTCTGCAATCTAAATTTGTAATCGACTGTACAACACTTTCACAACTACAGTTATCTGTGTCTAGGTATACTTTGAGTGAAATTTTTCCAATTTGATTAATAATTTGCTTGAATTGATGATTCAATCACAAAAGTAAGTTCAACAATTTTCCCTTGGAAAATCCCTTGTTCACAGAACTTGATTCGACCTCTACGACAATTCTGTGTTGGATGCAGTACTTTGGGACATCTTGTATTATTCCCTACTGCATTGTACACAACATCGATATCTCACTTGTATAGGATCATTCCCTTTTTGTGTGAATGTAGATTGTCCGACAGACAGGCGTCTGGCATACTTGCGTCAAATCCCGACATCACGATCAAAGTCTGATCGTACGTGTTGAAAACTTTGTACTTGAATAGTTTCTTTTTGGAACGTAAAAATTCATATTTCATATCCCAACACACTCCTGCCATTGTGACAATCACCATTGGCAGCAATGGGACATGCTCTCATCCACTGTTTATTTTTGTTTTGTATATTCATTTTTGAATATATACATACTTGTCTGACCTAGTCCTGTGGACCAAGAATCAGATCCCTGAACTTGCGAAACTTCTCACCTTGCAATGGCTTAGTCATGAAATCCGCAATCATGTCGTCAGTTGGACAGTATTCAATCTTAACATTTCCTTTCTCAACTTGATCTGTGATAAAGAAATAACGAATATTGATAGCTCGGTACGTCCAGCGTCATTACATCTCTACCTTTGTGTGCATCAATAACACAAGTAGTGGTGATTGCTTCTTGTGAAGCAGTTGGACTTGCAGTGTCCTCTCACGACCTTTAATTGTCTTTTCAAATTGCTTCTCCGCGAGTAACATCATTGCTGATTGTGCCTTCTTTTGCTCAGACGCGGTCATGTCTTTAACAAATTCGGGAGTGAAACAATCTCTCATGAGCATTTGTGTCAATTCCTTATCCACCGCATCCTTTCCATCATCACCAAACTTCTTCAGTCCTTGATTGATGTAATACTGTTGAATGAAGTTCAGACCTTCATCAGTATCAAACTTGGCCTTGATCTGCATCATGCAAGGAGCAATCAGAATAGCGTCGTGCTCTTCATAATCAGGCCATTCTCTTGGTCTCTTTGGAACTTGAGAAAGGTTCAGCCCAGACATTGCAGCTTGCGCATACGTTTGCCCAGATCGAGTGACTTTTGCTACTTGAGGCTCTTCAGGCTCAAATACAATCTCTTCTCCTGGCGGCTCTTGTAGGTCCTCCAGATCAGTAACTAGGCTCCCAATATCATCGGTTCCTCTATCGACATTTTCTTGATGGTGATCCAAATCCGCCACAATAGGTTCTTCCTCTTCATTGCCTTCATCACCCAAATTGTCGTCTGATTCATAGTCGTCATCTCCACGAATCTGACAGTGAGTTCTGGCATATCATCGACATTATTGTCTGCATCTGCCAAGAGCTCTTCTCTTTTGGAGTCATTGATATCATCAACCATAGATTGAAATCATGTTCATCTTCATCTTCAGGTTCATAGTCCTGATCAAAGGCTTCTTCTAGGTAACCTTGTTCCGTGTCATCCACTCCTGCAATTTGATTGCCATCTTGAAATGTCTCCAAATCTCTCTTCTTATCAAAGAACTTCATGGAAGTAACACCTTCGGCAGCAGCCCAAGCTTCAACACACTGGAATACTTGGTCGGTAACGGGTAGTACAACGACCTTGGGTCAGGAAATCATTTTCTCAGTATTGAGGTTGAGCACTTGGTGCCCAGTACGTTGTCCCTTAGTAGGTTCAATGTAAATCGCTTTGATACTTCGGGGTTCCATCAAATTGCTGGAATCCGTCCCAATTGCATGAACATATTGTCCAAGTTCAGCAACCATGTCACTCTTGTAGTTGATATTGACATTATCAATGAGTTGCTGTGGACTGAAATGTGATGAGATACTGTCTTTCTGGGGAAAGACATTCAATAGCTCGGCGGCTCAACGTCCAAGACAATCAGTAATCACCTTTGGGACCACTTTGTAGGGTAATCGTGCAAGAGCTACTCTGACTCTTTCTTTCAGCGTCCTATTGTTTCGCTCAGCGGTAGGCTTGTGGTCCCCAGCTGCAGTCGGGTCAATAGCAACACCCATATCGTCTAGCATATCATCTGTGAGAGGAGTGAATGCCCGATCACACTTGATGATTGTGACTTGAAAGCCTGCCTTGTTGTAGCGGCGGAATATCTTATCCAATGCTTCAAATACAGGGTCAGTCTTCAGGTTCTGCACGGGAATACATGAGGGATAATGCACAGTGGTATCAATGCAGGTGAGAAACTTAGCATTCTTGATCTCCATGTGATCAATACAGACGGTAAAAGATCAATTGTGCTGATATAATTCCTCTGGTGGACTGAAGAAGTCGTCGAACGTCTTCTTCGGAGTTGGTCTTGTTGACTTGCGTTTCAATGTAGAGGCGTCAGGTCCAAAGATTGCTTCGGCATGATTGATCGCTTCTTTGGTGATAGGACAGTTCTTCATGAGACCAGATCGGATTGCATACTTCAGACTTTTGGTGCTTGGAGCATTGAGTATGTGCATTGCACTTCTCGCTTCCATTGCAGCCTTGACTTGTCTTGGAGTGAATCCTTCCTTGTTCTTTCAAACGGTTGCCATCTTGGAGGTCATCTTGAGTCCAGCATATCCATTCTGTTTGTTTGAAGAAAGTTCGAAATGGGGTTGATTATTTAAGTTGCTACACTGGCGACGGTACATCGCACTTGTCTCTTTGGCACCTGGTTTGACATTTGCTCCAAGTTGCTCCAACACATACACACCCTTACGATTCACAAATCGCATTCTTTGGTTTCCATCACAATGCACAATAAAAGCATTGTCAGCATCAGTATCCATAGTAATGCGGTATCCCGCAGCATTCATCTCGCAAATAGCAAGTACATTGGCAATTCCATCTTCATCGTGATAAACTGGAGGTGGAAATCTTCCTAGAAAACCTTCTTCGTCGAGAACTCTGCTGCCCACGTTAGTGTGCATGTCAAGTTGGAGTCCATGCATAAGCTCACCATTACAAATGGTGGTGTTTGTACAATCACTGTCCATGATGACATGATCGTACAACCCAAATGGATCTCTTTCCTTTCTGCGGCTTTGAATAAACTGCAGACCTCAATCTGCTTCAGTAGCAAGATCAGGCAAATCTTCATCTTCACTAGCATAGTGCCAGTCGGCTTGAAGTTTGACATTTGTTGTACCAGTAGGACATGGAATAAGATAGACATCATTGCCATTCTCATCCTTTCCCTTGATAGCATCGTGAAAGACGTTTGACGTATCAAAATATCCAGTTTTTGCAGCTTGCGGAGTTCGAGCTTGAGTTGCATCAAATCCTTGGCGCACTTGAGCGAAGCCTTGTCGGCTGAGTTGCATTCCACTGAACGCAATCTCACCGTTAGCATTCATAGAATAAGGGACAGTAACAGTGCCACCACCTTGAGTTGGAATCTGCATGAGCTGCATTCCCAAAGGAATTTGCATCATTTGATTACCTGTAGTACCAGCAAGTTGTAAAAGTTGTAAAGGTGTGCTAACGCTTCCATCCTTGAACTTGTTTTGAGCAGCAGTATCGGTGCTAGCAATAGCAGCATACGCTTTTGTCTTGACTGCAAAATCTCGGAACCAGGCCACGCCATATAGATCTTGCAGGACCTCAGCCTGTCTCAAAAATCGTTCCTTGAAATGCATCAAGTTTTTTGTTGTTCCTTGCTTCATAGCAAAGAACTTTTGATTCGCTTCCCAGAAATCCAAGAAATCATACTCAGCATCAGCACTCTTCTTCATGAATGGTTCAATACGTTTCAAGAGTTTGATTGGATCTTCAAGAGTAGTCGTGAAATTGGATTCACCTCGAAGCTTGATATCCATCGCCTTCGTCACAAACTTCAGCATGATGTTTGATTTAAAGGTTCTCTTGTTTGTCTCAAAGTATGCTGATCTTCGCAAGTTCTTGTCGAGCTTTGCAGAATAGAGAATCTTGTTTTGTGCCATCTCTGTTTCTCTTGCAACAGCTTCAGTTTGAGTTGGAGCGTTCAATCTTGAAGCGATTGCATTGAAGTTGACCGACTTTCCATCTTGAATTGATTTCACCATTTCTTCGGAAGATTTCATTCCAGAAGCTTGGATATAATCAATCACTCTTTCTTCGGCATCTTCGTACGACGATCTTGCCTTTCCATTGTTTTCATCTTTGTTGAAAATAGATGTTTCACAACTGTTGAACTCGAATTGCTCTTGACTTTCTGAGGAGTCACACGACCTCTTCCACCACCGAATGAAGAACGTCCCATTGTCAAGGAATCACTCACTTTTTTGTAGATAAGGCAGTGCTGTTCTTGGCGTAAATTTGTTTTGTTGCCTTTTGTGATTGAATGTTAGCATAAAGCAAAATGTGCTCTATCGTGAGTGCCTTTAGCGCTCAGAACAAACTCTCTGCAATCTAAATTCGTAATCGACTGTACAACACTTTCACAACAATAGTTCTCCTGTGTCTAGGTATACTTTGAGTGAAATTGTTCCTATTTGATTAAAATTTGGCTTGAATTGATGATTCAATCTCAAAAGTAAGTTCAACGATTTTCCCTTGGAAAATCCGTTGTTCACAGAGCTTGATTCAACCTCTACGACAACTCTGTGTTGAATGCAGTACTTTGGGACATCTTGTATTATTCCCTACTGCATTGTGCACAACACCGATATCTCACTTGTATAGGGTCATCCCCTTTTTGTCATTCCCCTTTTGTGTGGATGTAGATTGTCCGACAAAATCGTTGAACTTACTTTTGTGATTGAATCATCAATTCAAGCAAAATATTAATCAAATAGGAACAATTTCACTCAAAGTATACCTAGACACAGAGGACTGTAGTTGTGAAAGTGTTGTACAGTCGATTACAAATTTAGATTGCAGAGAGTTTGTTCTGAGCGCTAAAGGCACTCACGATAGAGCACATTTTGCTTTATTCTAACAATGGCGTACTGTAGAGAGGCCCCTGATCCCTTGTGGACTTCCGCGTAAGCTGCTGCCCTTTCTTGGGCCGCCTTGGTCACTCCAACATCAAAGCCTCCATAGGATGGAAAGACAATAGCGAAGGGGTGAATTCCTTCTTCAAGGTCGTCAGTGCTGTTGCTTCCAAGTTTCACCGCCTTCACTATCTTCACCAAGTCCGGAGTGACAATGGGTAATTCCGAAGCCCATTGTCGCTTCGCTGCTCGCTTGGGACCTGAGGGCGGTTTCCAAAACGTCAAGGTTGTTTTTCTTGGACTGAGAAGCCCATTCGGACCAGACAGGTGAGCACTGGCTAGTGTCTTGGAAGTGGAGAACGCTGAGGAGCTTGTGGAGCATGGGACCAAAGAATCCATCCACACTCTTGGGGGCCTTGGACTTGGCTTCTTGTGCTGTCGCTTTGGTCTGGGCGTCCTTTTGGGTTCGGACCAGTTTGTTGACTGATTGCGCCAGGCTCTGCTGAATTCCTAGCATGGACGGAAGTGAAGCTTCCTTCAGGCCTGGAAGATGCTGTTCCAACAGCTCTCGGCGTTGTACCTTGAGCGCTGCATCATTGAAAGGTCTATCAGGCAATGTTGTTGCAAGAGTTGGTGGAGCGCCCGCTCCTGCTCTAACCAGTGACAGTAGTAGCCAATTGGTGAGCTCGGGGCACTCAATTTTGTCTCCAGTGTTTTTGATGGCTGCTGCCAAGTCGATGAAACCTTGGCGTCCCAGAACCAGATGCACATAGCGGTGCGGCAGAGGGATGTAGTAACCGGTCTTCACTTGCTTGATGTTGGCATCCGTGTCCTGGAACGGTCCAATGGAGGAGTCGTCCGGATTGAGCTGGAGAATGTCCAGAGCTTGCTCCAGATCCTTTGGGACGTTTTCCTCTGTTCCAGTTCCTGGCGACATAAAGGCGTCCTGTGGAAATTCTACCATGGTGATGGTGTTGGCAACCACATTGCCGGTGAACGCGTAGGCCTTTCCATTGCAGCGGCTTGCGACCCCAGGCAGTGACTTGTAGAAGGCTGGTGCATGGACCAATAGGTAGAACAAATTCCCATTGTCATTGATGAGCAACAGGTAGGCCATGAGAAAAGCGGAGGCAGACAGTCCGGCGCTGTTGTACAACGATTGAGCAGGTGTAGGAGTGTCTTAAACTCTGTAGTCTCGCATGAGCGCTTGGTAGTCTTGTTGATGGGGGTCCAAAGTGGTGTTGCCGAAAAATTCATGGTAAGTGGTAAGCTGTGGTGTTGGTGCTGCTGGTGCAGTGGCAGCTGCGGGTGCTGTTGGCGCTGCCACAGTCGGCGCCGTTGGTGCTGTTGCCGCGGCCATGATTACTTAAAACTTTTTCTATTCTATGCCTACTCAATGTTGACATGTCTTACAACTTTGATCCTGATGCGTTAGGAAGGAGAAAAGACAAGAATATGTGATCGCTGTTGTTGAGGACTCGCTGCGGGATCTCTGCTGTGCGCACGACTTGACAGGCCCTATTATGGAATTTCTCCGGAGACTGAGAAACTTTTGGAAAAAATGGATATAGAAGACTTTCGGACATGCTCCATTGTCTTCTGCACAAGGAATGAAAAAGTTCAAACCAAATTTGCAATTCAAATTGTACAACAGTGAATCCAAGGGATGTGGAATCTGGAATCCACAACTCTGAAATTCCATTTCCGCATCATGTGGAAACAGAATTTCCATTTCCGCATCATGCAGAAATGGAATTTCCATTTCTTCACTTGGAAGCTGGAGCCAAAAGGTTTCTTTAAGGGAAAGAAAAATTGGGGGAAGCATTTGATTGCATATGCCAAAAGCTACCAGTAGGGCGTGGATAATGCCAAAAGAAAATGTCAGGAGAGATATATGAATACAACTAGCTTTGGGTGCTTCAGCGCCAATAGTTCTTGTATCGCTCTGGTGGCTAGATACTAGCTCCTGTTCTGATAGCAATCTATTGACACTATAGTAAACTATACATATTTAGGATTACACAACATCCAAGATCAATCGTGGATCAGATCAAGGGAATATTTCAGTGCTTACAATCCTCCCCTCTCCCAGATCTCCATTTATCAAAATGGTAATTGTGCCAACAGAAAATGGAGAATGTAGGGAAATATGAACGTTGCCAATTATTTTTAGCAGAATACGGCAAGCATGCTCTCCATTTAAAAACACTTCGTGATAGAAGCAACGCACTCTAACAACTTTGGGGGAGACTTGGGGGTAGAAATGGAAATCCTATTTCTGCACCGTTGATAGAATTGCCATCAGAGTAGAATATCTGAAAGCATCATTTATGACTATACTATATCAGACTTTCCTATCGCGGCTGTGGCCAGCAAGGAACCATGCACTGTTTCTGTCAATGCTTTTGCCTGTGAATCTTACTCAAAACCGGTTGATTATTGCATGCCTTCAATTGTGGAGCACGTATTTACTCCCTTTGCGGTGAAATAGGCTTTGTGGTGGCCCTTACTCATCTTGCTTGTTTCCCAAAATGTTGAGTCCATTGAGGACACCGCGATTGTCTACCAAATCCACTATTGGCTGGTTCTTGCAAGCCTCACATAAGTAAGCATTTCAATAGTATCAGCTGCTAGAGTCAAGCAGTATTCGTGCCTTCATTCACCTTGCTTCCAATTAGTTTGTTGTCTCCGAGTTTTGATTTAATCTGCGATATGGAGGGATGTAAGATATTGTTATTGGCTTAGACATCATTTCAGTACTGCTGTAGGCAGTCCAGACACATCGATTATCACATCAAACATTCATGGATTGTTACCTCGTTCTAAATCTGTCTAAATCCTGGCTAACGCCAGGATCATAGTTTATGTCATCTTGCGACACCATGCGTGAAACCAGCACTGTGTTGTATTGTCCCTTCATTGCAATCCTATTGCTTTCTCCTCTTTTCTTCTCTCTTCGTTTTTTCTTTCTTCTTCCTCTCTCCCCTTCTTTTCTCCCCAGGGGATCTAGTATAAACTGCTCGACCAGCATAGAATGGACGAATTTCGCGTGTTTTCCGTGTATTTGAATCGATGTAGAACGTCTGTTTTCAACGGATTTTATACGTCGAATTTTTTCAAATCCAATTGGAATGACCATTGATTTTTCATTATATTAGACAAATCCCTTAAGTAAAATACTCCGATTTCAATCGTTTTTGCCGTGTCCCACAAAAGGCTGAGGACTAACTTAGGCACAGTAGCGATTGAAAGATTGCTAAAGAGATATTATGAGCTTAATGGAGAACTACTTCCCTGGGCAGAACGCGATAGCCATACTGAC
>CAKOGP040001558.1:0-26262 GCA_933822405.4 Cylindrotheca closterium | reverse complement strand
TATGCTACATACTGTTTGTCACTCTGCGCAATGAAAGTTGAGGAACAGATACGTAAAAAGCTCAGTATGCAGAAGCGGATGGAGGAAGCTGTCTCTGAGGAGATTGGAAGTGCCACTGGCTAGTACTAATGAAAGAAGAAGGAAGATCCAGCTTGTTCACGGGTTGGGTTGGAACAACACAAAACAAAAGGGCAGCAACAGTGCGTTCTGGTGGTGATGTTTTTTATGTGGTGATGTGTGATGTGTGTATTTTGTCTTCGCTGTTTCTGCGAGCAGTATTTCTGCAAGCAAGCCGGGTGTAGTCGTTGTGTTGGAGGTGGAGGTCAGACTGACCGTGCCGGTGTCTTTTGGTAAATATAATGTTTATATTTTTTGTGAGATTTTAAGCGAGCCTGTTTCGCCAAATTGAAAATCATTTGATTGTGACTATCATCCCCCAAAATTCAAGTTCATTTGACAAACTTTGGACACTTATGAGTAAAAACCGCTTTTTGGTCGCTTCTCCTCAATTCCCTCAAAGTCCTTATTTTACTCAAATTTGAGTAAATTGAGGAGAAGCGACCAAAGTCCTCACTTTTGGTGGCTTCTCCTCGCTTTTGCCTGAGCCATCCAGATTATTCTATGTTTTTGTTTGTTTGTTAAGTATGAGTTGCTCCTTTTCCTCCACGCGATCACAAATGACTTAAGAGGGTCTTTCTGTTTTCCAACAATGACCAAAATCCTCGTTCTGCCGGGTGTTCCGCAGTGGTTCAAACCGGGAATGGTATTTGGGCTCCATCCCGTTTTTTTTGAAGTAGTCGTGTGTGTCATACATTCGAGTCTAATGAGTCTAACGCAGCGAATAGGGTCGTTCTCTGTGTCACCACCACCCGGGTCGTATGTAACCAGCTCTCCTTGGGGGAGGGGAAATCGGTATACTCCGTCTTCAAGCCAAAATATCATACCTGGTAGCGAGCATGGCGGGTAGTACATAGGTGTCGGGTGATGCCCGACATATATTTGATCTGAATAAAGGATAAAAAAACTACCAGCGCATGCCCCAGGATCGACATTTGACATGCATTCCAAAAAAAAAGAACCATTAAGGGCGATGGTTAGGTCAGCACAAGAGAACAGATCAGCTTCTAAAATTTTACGAATGTCAAGAGGATTCTCTTCTACTTGATGAGGATTTCTTCCAGGCAAAGTACAATATACTAGACTCCAGATCAACAACAACTGCATTGAACATGAACGTAGATGCCAAATCATTTTCTCAATCAGCAAGCACCTTTACATTTCCGCATACACCTGACAGAACCATCCAAAAGTCTGACGTTGTTGCAGCAATGATGATTCAATGGAAACAAAGGGTGTCTCTATTATATGGCAAGCAAGATAGCACAAGTTCTCTGTGGGATGATGACGACAATATTTCACTTGGAGAAAACAAAGAACAGACTGTTGAAGTGTCGTCATGGTGTTGTGTCAACAATGCCAATGCTATTCCACTGAATGATGGTCAGGCATAGATCATTGAGACCTACCAAAAATATTTGCTATACCCCAAGGATCACAGTGTGGTTCAACCGCCTGCTGTTGTGCTTCTAACAGGTAAAGGCGGGACAGGAAAAAGCTTTGTGATTCACTGGCTACTTATGCTTGGCAACACCACAAAACAAACTTCAAGAGTTTGGATTATGGCATCAAACAATTTGGATATGGCTGACATAGATGGTTCTACAATTGCAAGTTTGCTGAAACAAAGAATTCAAAAGAGGCACAAAGACAAATTGCAGATAGTGCAACAAAAGATATGCCCAGCAAGAGTCATCCGATTGGAAAAACAAAATGTACAGGATCTACGACTAATAATAATCGATGAGGTGTCCAACGTAACAGCTTCAAAATTGGGCGAACTCTCCAGGCTGTTTAGCGAAATGCTACAAAATCCGGATCAGTTTTTGGAGGTATACCGGTCCTTTTAGTAGGGGATTTTAATCAAAAGGAACCAGTTGGTGGCATATTGGCAACAACAAGTCTGATAAAGAAGGTGAAGAACAAAATTGGGCATTCCAAACATTCAACAACTTCAGAGCACAGATTGAAGAAGAAACAAAAAACGTCAATTGAGACCACAACGCCTTCCCTCCTTGATGCAAATTGCCATAATGTTGTTTCCGACAATAACTTGGGATGTGACATACTTTCAGCTTCTCGCTGGTTTGAACTCACTGAAGCTGAAAGAAGCAAAGACACAAGCCACAACAACAACATTTACAGCCTTTACAAAGGGATCCAATCCAGCCTGACAAATTCCAAATGTACAAACTTTACAATGACAAAACCCTAAAAGCAGATACACTTGACAAGCAGCAAAGGTGGCTAAAAGCTCCAGTCATAGTGAAGACTAACAGGGAGCGGTGTACCATCAACTACTCCAGAGCTGTTCAATTTGCCAAGGCAAGAAACGTTGTTTTAGTGCGCTGGCCTTCCCAATACAAAAAATGGATGGGAAAACCCCAAAAAAAACCAGATGTTGCTGAAATGATCAATAACGATTCTGCTTTTTGCGAATTTTTTGTCCCTGAGTTGCTATGTTACTTAGCCGGTACAATTTCAAAGGAAAGAAAACTTTGCAATGGATGTTGGGATATGACGAAATATGAGTTTTTACGTTCAAAATAAACAGTGAATGAGAGCATGTCCCATTGCTGCCAATGGTGATTGTCACAATGGCAGGAGTATGTTGGGATATGACGAAATATGAGTTTTTATGTTCCAAAAGAAACTATTCAAGTACGAATTTTTTGACACGTGCGATCGGACTTTGATCGTGATGTCGGGATTCGACGCAAGTCTGCCGGACACAAGTCTGTCGGACAATCTGTATCCACACAAAAAGGGAAAATCGTTGAACTCACTTTTGGGATATGACAAAAAAGGGATTTTAAGTTCCGAAAAGAAACTATTCAAGTATGAAGTTTTCAACACGTGCAATCGGAATTTGATTGCAATGTCAGGATTCGACGCAAGTCTGCCGGAGGCAAGTCTGTCGGACAATCTGTATCCACACAAAAAGGGAAAGACCCTATACAAGTGGAATATCAATGCTGTGTACGATGCAGTAGGGAATAATGCAAGATGTCCCAAAGTACTGCATTCAACACAGAATTGTCGTAGAAGTCGAATCAAGTTCTGTAAACAAGGGATTTTCCAATGGAAAATCGTCGAACTCACTTTGATTGAATCATCAATTCAAGCCAAACATCAATCAAATAGGAACAATTTCACTCAAAGTATACCTAGACACAGGAGAACTATTGTTGTGAAAGTGTTGTAAAGTCGATTACAAATTTAGATTGCAGAGAGTTTGTTCTGAGCGCTAAAGGCACTCACGATAGAGCACATTTTGCTTTATTCTAACATTCAATCACAAAAGGCAACAAAACAAATTTACGTCAAAAACAGCACTGCCTTATCTACAAAGGAGTGAGTGATTTGTTGACCATGGGACGTTCTTCATCCGGTGGAGGAAAGGGACGTGTGACTCCTCAGAAAGTTAAGAGCAATTCAAGCTCAACAGTTGTGAAACATCTCTTTTCAACGAAAAATGAAAACGATGGAAAGGCAAGATCGTCGTACGAAGATGCCGAAGAAAGAGTGATTGACTACATCCAAGCTTCTGGAATGAAATGCTCTGAAGACATGGTGAAATCAATTTGAGTTGGAAAGTCGATCAACTTCAATGCAATCGCTCCAACATTGAATGCTCCAACTCAAACTGAAGCTGTTGCAAGAGAAACAGAGATGGCTCAAAACAAGATTCTCTATTCTGCAAAGCTCAACGAGAACATGCAAAGATCAGCCTACTTCGAAGAAACGAACAACCGAACTGTCAAATCAAACATCATGCTTAAGTTTGTGACAAAAGCGATGGATATCAAGCTTCAAGGTGAAGCCGATTTCACGACTACTCTTGAAGATCCATAGAAAAAAGAATATCAGAAACGAAACAACACGCAAACACGCAGAACCAGCCAATCTGCCTCGCGTAGCGCTAGTACTGATTTTACGTAGAAAACTTTGAAATTATCATCAACAAACGGCAAAACACTGGTTTGAACATGGGCAAATCTCCAGCTCCGAAGGCTGCCATGGCTAATACAAAAAAGCAGGGCGTGGCAAAGTCGAAGTAGGAAAAAAAGCGATGAAAAAACGACTGGAAATTGATTTGGAACTACCCAAAGACAGAGATCCTGTCAGTTCCAATGATGTGGACGTCAAGCAACTCGCTAAAGACCAAGACGCGCTACAAATCGCCAACAAAATGGAGGCACAACGAATAGCCGAGCGGGATGCTCGTCGTGGCGATCACTATGACAAATTGGTGCCTAAACTTTCTGAGTGGTGGATGAAGCAATTGTATTCAGGAGAGGCGGTCAACCAAGCGCTGCAAAGAATGGACCGTATTCAAACGGGTAATCCTTTATTTGCAGCCTGGGATGAACGATACCCTGGCGCATGGAATCAGCCATGCCTACGATACGATGCCTTGTTCAACGACTTTATGGGCACATCAACATGCTATGAGAGATTTATTCAGATATTTCATTATCTCAATTCTGATAACACACAGCTGGCCCAATACCTCATCTCTTCATTCGATCTCTCCACAATTGAGGATAAAGTTGCTGAGGATGTCTGGTCACTTCAAGTTCTTGCAATACAAATTTCTTTGCAGAACCCTTTCTCATTTTTTGGCATTGAAGAATTTGAAGAGAAACTGCACAACAATCAATTCTTTGATGGTGCCAAGTCGGATCCACGACTTCGCCTCAAAAATCCGTTGATTGGCTTTTGGTTGATCTGCTCTGAACTATTTGATTATCCATGGGCGACTACATTTGATGACAATTACTACAATGATCCACCTTCGTCTATCATATGAGGTATCAAATAGAAACGTTCAGCGCCCCCTCAATCCTTCTTCCGATCATCCAGGGCCAACCAACAATCCCAACAAGCAATTCAGAAGATTTACGATCCGATGTATGGATCAGAAGAAAATCCTAATCAGCAAGATATGGACAACCGGCAGCAGCGCAATCAATCCAACAATCGTTATAGTGCCCTTGCAGACAATGATGGATCGGATGGAGATGGGGCTTCTAAAGATGGGGATGTAGAGGCAGACCCAATGACAGTTGATGGAAGGGAGACTCTGGATGACGATGAAGACAATGAGGCGTTTGTCAAAACCCTAGGCCCTTACTGTCCTCCGATGACGATGAAGACAATGATGATGGTGATGGGGACATTACATCCGTGCAGATGAAAGATGCTGGAGAAGATGAAGAAAGGAAGGGTTCGATAGACGCTATGGCAAGGGAGGATACCAACCCGGTGCTGACTCAAGTCAGTCCTGGGGGTCAATTTACGCCCGTGGCTTCTCAGAACCCATTGCCAACAACCAACTCACGCCTACAACGGCCACTGACTGTTGAGGAAAAACTCCCCAGGCTGACTCAAGTGAACCTCGTGGGAATCCCTGGGAAATGCCACATTTTCGAAACAACCTTTGTCTTTGATTACCAGGGTTCCGAGTCAGGAACAGTTGCAGAACGGATTCTCTCGACAGTCTTGCACTCCCTGGAGGAAGCGATCAATAATTCTCCTCATGAATTGCGGATTCTTCCAATTTCTGACAGCACTTATAAACCGCAGAACTTATTGATTCGATCATCGGCGGACATTCGTAACAAACTACCAAATTATTGGGCTCTTTCGGTCTACTGCGATATGGACTACGGAAACTGTGCTTACGCTGCCACTAACAGTAAACCGGGCGAGAAGAAGTTGCGTACCAGGCTACGGGGCGGCTTTGCCTCAGATGTTTCGACAGAGGCAGTTCAAGACTACTTGCACATAGGACTTTGACATCAAGGTCAGGGAGCCGGATGTTATCCGTCACCACTTCAGTATGGTGAAATTGTGAAGATCGGTTCTTGCTTGTATATTCCGGCCAAAGTTAATTTCTCTGCATACGCTAAGGAGCTGATGCGGCTCTTTGATTTTTTGGTTCCAATTGGCATCAAACTCAACTGGGTGTCTATCCCGTATAGCCGCGCCAAATATGATGAACGCTCACCGGGGGTAACAAGTCCTCATTGTTACACTCAGAAGATTCATTCTAAGCAAGTGGACCGTACATTGAGATCTCTCCTACATCCGGCTACGCCAAAACCTGACTTTCCATTCGCGGCACCTGCTACATACATCAGCGAGTGGAAGTCTGCACAACAAGGACACTTGAGTGTCAAGGCCTATAGCCCGGTGAAGGATGCAATTTTGACCTTGATTAGTAAGCTTCGAGACTACTACATCTTGACTGAGGTCCTTTACCCGAGCATTGATTTTACAGGAATGTTTAAGTTCTCTTCGACGACTCTTTATGGCGCCTGCACACTTTTCAAGTTATTGCTTTCCATCAAAGCCACACCTGCTCAAGCCAATCAAGCCTCGGCAGCAGCTCAGGACAATGCAGCATCAAAAAGAAACGCGGGATCGGACTCTTCTGACAATGAAGATCATTCATTGGAGGACGATACTATGGTCAAAAAGGCGGCACCAAAGAAGGTGAAGAAGAAAAAGAAGAACACAAGGTCCAAGCAGGACGATCTTGAGAATCATTTTTTGAAAGACTTGTCTCCCGCTCAGAGAAAACTAGCTGAGGCTACAGATAGGAAGCTCAAGAATGATTTGGACCGACACAAAGCTGGACCACTTTTCCTCATGATCCTCCCTGGGGAAATGGAAGGTACCTACATCTTTGTCTGCCAGAAGAAATATGGACAGCTGGCGCGCAACGTTTTAAAAGGGATCGTTCCGTTTCTGACTCACCACTTGTATGAACCTACCATCGTTCAAGCTGATCAGACCATGGGCAAATGGATCCCTGAGTCCGAAATTCAGCTGGCTCGACGTAAGAACTTGGTTTGGTGCACCAATACTTTGCAAGCCATTGCAGTTGAAGCACGGTCTGATATGGTGGAAGAAACTTTGGAGTTCCTGGATGACGTCATTGAGGATACCACGGATGTTTACCAGGGTCAGCTCTCCATTGATATGAATATGGCCAATGCTAAGGACATCGATGACAGGAAGACAGTTACAGGAATGCTCGATGAGATGCAGGAGCGCGAACGACAACTTGAGGACGCCTTTATTGAAATCAAAGCTCGCGATCACGCTTTGGCAGCAAAAGAGGAGGCTTTAGCTCAACAGAGAGCCGCCACCGCTGCTTTACAGGCTAAGCTCGATGCTCTACAGCGCCAGACTGCCAACCACTTGGCAATTTCCTCCCAATCCTCCAGCAACCACAAGGTCTCACCAGATCGTCCGGAGCCTACCATGCCACCCAAAAAGAAGAAAGGCAAGTCCGACATTTCTGCTAACAGGGCTCGCAACTCGGATGATCAAAAGCCTCTACCAAAGCAATCGCGTTCTCGGTCAGGGGTTCACTTCCAGCAGCAGACTCTGCCTACTCAGATCAATCCGCCAGAGTCGCAGATTCAAGCAGTCGATGAGACTCCGATGGACGGCGACACTACTACAGCAGTGTCACAGGATGAGAGCCAAACCTCTTCATCGACAGCGGCTTCGCCTGGCGGAGTCCATCCCTTCTTCCTATCCCCTTCTGGCAAATCCAGTGATGGATCGGTTCAGTCGCCCTCCTCTTTGACCGGCCGCGGAGCACATCGCTCCGCGGCAGGGTCATGAGAGGACCCAGGTCGCCTGCTGCTAGGTCACGGCGTGCAGGCAGAAGATCTCGAATTAGTGGCCCGTCCAGTGTTGTTTCCCACGCTTCACTTGACGAATATTTACGTTCTCTTCCAGCAGGAGACTGCCTTGGTGACAATCATCGCTGTCGCTCTTCACTAGCTACTTGCGTTACCTTCCAGAACGTCAACGGCGTCCTGGAGGATGGTGACCATGTGAAACAGCGGCAGATCAACTCCTGGCTGAGAGATGAACGAGTGGGAATCGCGTTGTTGGCAGAGGCCAAAACGTATTGGCCCTTTATCTCAGAGGGTCATGAATGAAACAATAGAATGCGTCAGGCGACGATGAAGGCAAAACAAAAAGATTTCTATTTGGCGGTCGCATATAATAAACAGCAGTCACGATCATTGGCAACTACAGCTTTTCAGTGGGGAGGATGTATTGTGACAGTGCTCAGCCAGGTCTCGCACCGAGCTAAGGAAGGTGGTAGCGATTCGACGGGGCTGGGACGTTGGGCTTATGTTCGTCTTCAAGGGAAGAAGCTGATGACAGGAGGGGGCGATGACCACTCCGGCTCTGTGATTGATGTAAATGAGGTGGTCCGACGCCCAGTTTCACGTGATTTAGTGGTGGTCTCGGCATATAGGCCAAACAGAGAAGGTACTGGGGAATCGACAGTTTGGGCCCAACAACGTACAAAACTCAAAAATCAAAAATCAAAAACTAAAAGGTAGAAAATATTTTTCCACACACTTCTCCAAAACAAAACTGTACCAGTCCTACGCGTTTCGTACGTACAGGAAAACAGTTGTTGTTGTTGAAACAGGAACTAAATTTAAGCCAATATGAAGGAGAGCATCATCAACCCGCCGGGGAAGGACCCGAATTCGATCATGACTGTAGCTGACCAAGGTCAGGGAGGTCTCGAGGAAAAAACCCGATCAAATTCGACCACTCAATCGTCGATTGCTCTGACAAATGACAATCCTGCCATCACAACTCCCAAGCACGTCAGCAAGCGAAACCCTTCAAAAATCGCCAAGGATGGCGCAATGAAAGGTCGCTCGCTCCTCCCATCTGAAGTTGCCCAAGGTCAGGTTGACCTCACGGCCAAAGCTCGATCGAACTTGACTACTCCTTTGTCGATCGATCTCACCAAGGATAACCCTGATCTCACGAATACCAGAGCCAACGCAAGCAACCCCTTCCAAAACCGCCGAGGATGGCGCAGTGCAAGGACGGCCGCTCGTTGCCTACAACAAGAACCTCAAGGTGTCGAGTTCCACGGCTCTACAAGAAGGCGTGGAGAAAGAGGTTTTGGAAAGCAGGCATTTATTACTTGGTCCTCTCGCACGGCGGAATACTCTGGTCGGGCAATCTCCAAATGCCCTGGCTGGTGGGCCAATGTCAACATGGATCCATCTTCCGACGCCCAAACCTACGACGACATCGCTGCGTTCATCCTGACTGGCCTGAAGGCATATGACCCTTCACTCGGCGGTTCGATGCCACAGCTTCGGTCCAGCATGCAGAATCTGTTCTCCCTTGGAGATCTCGAAGACGCCGACAACGACGAAGGTTCCTGGGCTCTTCGCGAGTACTTTCTTCGTCTCGCAACACAGTGCCCCACGGTTGTGTTCGATCTTGCAATGGCCTAACCCGTTATCACTACGGACGAAAAGTCGCCTCGCTTCTGGGAATTTTCGCTCATGTTCAACCCGACATTGATTGTTCAACGCGCCGAGCCGTTGACTTGGATGTGGCTAGCGGCATCTGAATTCTTTGCTCATCCTTGGACGGGCCCTGCGATCATTCCTCCCATTGTGGAGGAATTCGAGCGACTAGAACAAGAGTCGATAATAGCCAAGGCTCAGTCCAAGTCTAAGAAGCGCCCTGCATCGACTCCAGAGAATCCAAAAGGTGCCAAGGCACACGATTCGCGCCCGTCTCCCTCTGCCCCGATGCAAACGGAACTGACGCCACCAAAGGGTCCGTCCAAACCCTACCAACGAACTCCACCTTCGGATGCCACTCCTCCTCGCCAACAAGTGGTCATGTCTGACGCCGTTCACGTCATTGCCGGCACCCCAACAGGAACACAGGAAGCCAGTGTTCCAGCTGACGACGTCGTGGTAGCCAACACCCACCGTGGGAGGACCAGTGCGGAAAATGGAGCAGAGGACCACAATAGTGCCCCGACCTACAGGGACACTGATGCCGCTCTCCCCGCTCCCACGGTTCCTCTCACCACCGACGAACGATTGATGCGCCTTCTCGCTGTCCATTGGAATGCCTCTCCCTTTCGGCACATTACCATCTTCAACGTGTCCATTGTTTTTGATTGGCAGGGCGTCGGTTCGTCCGAATTCAATCAAGTCCAGACTGCCTACACTGCCTTCCATCAGTTTGCTTCCGGTATCTGGGGCAAGACCACTTCCAAGGTCGTCCTTCTACCTTTTGCTGATGGCCGATTCACCCGACAACAACTGTGGATCCGGAACTTGAAGGAGTTTGACGAAAAAGCCAAGGATTGGGCCCACCTGAAGATCTACCTCGATCCCAACTTCGGCAATCCTTACATCCTCAACAAACCTGGGAAGACTGGGTCCAAGACCTACAAGACTCGCATGCGGTTCGGGATGGACACTGCCCCTCCCATTCTCATGCAAGAACTTCGCGTCTTGTCCAGTGAGCCTCGGGCGGGCGTCTTCCCAACTCCAATCCAGGTTTCCCACATGGTCCGGCTTGGCTTCCTCCCGTTGCTCCCACAAGAATTGGCGATTGGTCCGTACTGCAAAGACTTGATGCGTCTCTGCGACTTCCAGTACCCCATCGGCCTCGTGCAAGAATGGGTCAACAATCCACGGTTCTTCTCTGCCAAATTCACTGGGTCTTCTTGAGGACTCCTGTGCTGGCACGTCTTTGTTCCAAAAGCCTTCGCTCGCGAGGCCGACCTGATTTTGGCTGCAAACTTGGACCTACGTAAGCCCAGTTGTGCTGTCTTCCAAGCACCGACCCATTACACCAGAGATTGGCAGGCGGCGAAAGACGAATTGGTCCTCGGCAAACAGTGCCCACAGCTTCAGTCCTTGATCGAAGCCATGCGGGAAAGGACTCGGGCGACGCGGGTTCTGACTGCAATCTACCGGATTCCCATCAAAGTCCCGGGCATGCTGACTTCTGCTGCAACTGAGAACTTTGGAAGGCTCACCCTCCTGCGATTCCTTCTTGGGGTTGGGCCCCGGAATACATTTACATTGAGGGTGACGAACAAGTCCTACTGGAGGCACTGAAGAAGGGAAAGCTACGGGTGATTAGCGATGGCTCCTTCAAGCAACAAGTGGGCACAGCCGCAGTCCAGCTACGGACTAGACGCGGAGGGCACGTCATCTGGATCAAATGCCGTACTCCTGGTAAACGAGAGGACCAGAGTGCGTACCGGAGCGAACTTATCGGTTTGTTAGCTGGTATCTTGGTGACTTCCTGGCTCCGCTTACGCCTACAGTCCCTCGCCAAGCCACGAGTCCGTGTGGCGTGTGATGGGATTGCCGCACTTTGCCAGGCCTTCTCGACTTGGCCGCTGTCTCCAACCGCCCCACACTTCGATCTCTTGTCCTCCATCCGCGAGGCCCTCCGAGTTTCCAACATATCCTGGGCCGAACAACACGTGGACGGCCATGCTGACCGAACCAAGACATGGCGACAGACGTCTTGGTGGGAACGCCGGAACTCCGAAGTGGACGACATTGCCCAGGGCTACGCCGACGAGGTGATCTCCACCGAGAACATGATCGCCACCAACCCCAAGTTCTTCTCTGAACCCTGTGCGATCTACATTGACAATGAGAAGGTCTCCTGCCTGGCCTTGGAATCGGTCGACGAAGCCGTTGCCCTGCCAGAATTGATGGAATACTGGGCAGCCAAAGGCCGCCTCGCTCCCGAGCACTTCCGATTGGTGGACTGGCCGATCGTGCACCGAGCGATGAAGTCTCTGAAGCCCGCCGAACAGCGCTTCATCACAAAACACACCGTTGGGATGTGCGGTGTCAGCAAGTTCCGTAAACGATGGGGTCTCGACTCCGAGAACCGATGCCCCTTGTGCGGACTGGAGGAAGACCACCTACACGTCCCCCGCTGCCCTTCCGTCCGGGCCAAGACCCAGTGGCAACTCCTACTCCAAGAACTCCAAGAATGGTTCCAGTCCACCACCACTGCTACATCGCCCAATTCCTCGGGACCCTTCTTTGCACCATCCGCACCCCTAACAACCAGCCTCAAACAGAGACTCCGTGGTACCGCCTCCACGGCATGTCTTCTTCCGCCCTCACCCAAGTCTGTGAGGCTCAACTCCGCCTTGGCCCCCAATGTCTCCTCGAAGGCCTTCTCGTCCACGGCTGGGCCAACCTCCAGCAACAATTCTACCGCTCTCGCGGTAGTCACCAATCCGGTAACCGTTGGGCTGCCACTCTATCTTGACAGCTCATCCTTATCGGTAGAGGCATGTGGAAGCACCCCAATGATGTCTTTCATTCTGACAAAAACATCGTCAACCAACAGCGCGCGACTGCTCTCGATCGACGCATCCACGAAGAGTTTGATATGGGTCTTCGCGACCTGCCTCGGAACCTTCGCCCTGCTATCCGTCGATCCCGCCTTGTGGAAGTCCTCCAACTCCTACTGGCGGACAAGGAGGAATGGGTCCTCGTCATCTCTGAAGCCCGCCGCAAAATCAGACGATCTCTTGCAGGCAGGCGACGATTGATGTGGGAACTGACCCACCCTACTCCTCGCCCAGCAGCCCCCTGACTTACTTGTCTCCATATTTACCAAAGTGATTCTGGTACCGGTACATCGCAAGCCACACGTACCCCAGTCTAACACATACATATTCTCCACCCCACCTCGCGTGGGAGAGCCGATCGTCCTTGACACTTTCGACTTGCAAGCAACGTTCCTCTCTTGAACGCCTCCACGTGGTTCAAACTTTGTTGACCAAAAGCAACCTAGTTCCTGGCCTCTACAGCCGTATTACACTGGCAGTTGGATACTCTAGAAGTAGCATACATACCAATTAATGATTCAGTGATATATATACATTTTGCTTTATTCTAGCATTCAATCACAAAAGTGAGTTCAACGATTTTCCCTTAGAAAATCCCTTCTTTACAGAACTCGATTCGACTTCTACGAGGATTCTGTGTTGAATACAGTACTTTGGGACATCTTGAATTATTCCCTACTGTATCTTACAAAACATCGATATTCCACTTGTATTGGGTCTTTCCCTTTTCGTGTGGATATAGATTGTCCGGCAGACTTGCGTCAAATCCCGACATCACGATCAAAGTCCAATCATGCGTGTCAAAAATTTGTAATAGTTTTTCTTGGAACGTAAAAACTCATATTTCGTCATATCCCAACAACGGAGGAGTTTCCTATCAAGTTTCCTATCAAGTTCAAAAAGGAAAACTCAAAATCCGCATGGACGACTATGTCAAGAACATGTTGGAAAAGGATTCAAAGCAGGAAACACCAGCTGGTAACGATTTACTGGAAGCTGGTAAAGGAAAGTTACTCAATGCTGAGTACCGTCAAATCGCTCGTTTGGGCATTCATTCAACGATTACTATTCTTGCCTCGAGAGTTCGAGAACCTACAGAGTCTGATTGGAAGAAGTGTGTTCGCATGATGCGATATTTGTTTTGTACATTGTTGTATCACCTGACACTTTCCGCAGAATCACTACGAGTCATGAAATGGATGATCGACGCATCATTTGCGGTGCATCCAGATTTCAAGAGCCATACTGGCGGCACTCTGTCCTTTGGAGGAGGTGCAGCTCAAGTGATGTCAAAGAAACAAAAGCAGTACGGAAGCGGAACTAATTGCTGTTGATGATGTTGTCACCATGATACTATGGACAAAGTTGTGCATGGAGTGGCAAGGGTATCCGATCGAGAAGAATATCTTGTATCAGGATAACAAAAGCGCGATTCTACTGGAAGAGAATGGTCGCAAGAGCGCGGGCAAAAGAAGCCGAGCTATCACTATTCGTTATTTCTTTATCACAGATCAAGTTGAGAAAGGAAATGTTAAGATGGAACACTGTCCAACTGACAATATGATTGCGGATTTTATGACTAAGCCATTGCAAGGTGAGAAATTTTGCAAGTTCAGGGATCTGATTCTTGGTCCACAGGACTAGGTCAGACAAGTATGTATATGTTCAAAAAAAAATTACAAAAAAAAATAAACAATGAATGAGTGCATGTCCCATTGCTGCCAATGGTGATTGTCACGATGGCAGGAATGTGTTCAAGTACAAAGTTTTCGACACGTACGATTGGATTTTGATCGTGATGTCGGGATTGGACGCAAGTCTGCCGGACAATCTATATCCACACAAAAAGGGAAAGACCCTATACAAGTGAAATATGGATGTTGTGTACGATGCAGTAGGGAATAATACAAGATGTCCCAAAGCACTGCATTCAACACAGAATCCTTGTAGAAGCCAAATCAAGTTCTGTAAACAAGGGATTTTCCAAGGGAAAATCGTTGAACTCACTTTTGTGATTGAATCATCAATTCAAGCCAAACATTAATCAAATAGGAACAATTTCACTCAAAGTATACCTAACACAGGAGAACTATTGTCGTGAAAGTGTTGTACAGTTGATTACAAATTTAGATTGCAGAGAGTTTGTTCTGAGCGCTAAAGGCACTCACGATAGAGCACATTTTGCTTTATTCTAACAGTCAATTCCTAAAACAAAAAATGCTTTAAAGGCTGATGATGTCACCTTAAATGACTACATGAACATGAATATTAGTCGGGATGAACTTCCATACAATATATATCCTCTTTGCATGTCTCTTATTAGTGCGGAGCAACAGAAAGAATCTGAGCTCCAGGCTGCACTCAATAAGCCAAATAGCCAATATACACGCACTGAAGTTTGCGGGGGCAATAAACCGTATGACATCATCTACCAGAATGGAAGGATTGTTGTGCCAAAAAGATTACGAAAAAGAATGATGAATTGGTACCATGAGACTTTGGTACATCCAGGTATTAATCGCATGGAAAGAAAAATCCCAATGCATTTCACATGGCCCAAGCTTCACAATGATGTTGAGAAGCTTTGCAAACATTGTCGTACATGCCAATTAACCAAAAAGACAAAAAAGAAGTATGGCGATTTACCTCCCAAGATGGCAGAAGTCATACCATGGGACACTCTTTGTATCGATCTGATTGGTCCACACGTCATCAAAGAACAAGGCAAACAAAAATGGGAACTCCATTGCCTTACTATGATTGATCCCACAACTGGATGGTTCAAGATCGCAGAAATACAGGATAAGAGAGCTGACACGGTATCTAACAAATTAGAACAAACATGGTTAGTTGGATATCCATGGCCACAGCATGTGATACATGATCGTGGAAGCGAATTCATGGGAGAAGTTCATGAGATGCTTAAAAATGATTATGGTTGCACAGTGAACCGGACAACTACTCAAAACCCTCAAGCAAATGCTATTGTGGAACGAGTCCATCAAACAATTGGATATATGATCCAAACGTTCTTTGTTGATGACACAGAACTTGATGAAAAGGATCCTTATACTGGCATTTTATCAGCGGTTGCACTCGCGACACAAGCAACCATTCATAACATTAAATGCAACTCCCAGTCAATTAGTCTTTGGCCGCGACGCGATGCTACACATACTGTAGAATTCCACGCAGATTGGAATGCTATCAAAACTAGAAAATAAAAGCGCATAAATGAAAATAATCTTCGGGAGAATGCAAAGCGAATTACCCACAATTATCAAGTCAGCAACCAAATTATGATCAAGAATGATTCAAGCCGCAAATTTGGAACGAATGCTTATTTGGGTCCATTTTGAGTGACCAGTGTTAATGACAACGGTACTTTGCGATACCAACGCGGTCAAATCAGCGATACCATCAACATTTGGAATGTTTCGCCATATCAAGTCAGCTGATACTGATCAACAACAAGCTAATTATCAGTACCAAAATGCTCGGCGTATGTCGATGGTACTAAATAGGTTTTCCAGGTTTCCTTGGCAACAAGGCCAAAATGGTTGCAGTGCTGATGCCCTAACCGCCTGAACAACAATATAGGTTTTTTCAACTTTTTCCTGCACGACCAATAGATGCAAGACAAAGATCTCATCTATTCTCACCTTGGAGCAAATATCCCGTTGTCAGGGACACAATGCAGTATATGCTACACTGGTCCACCAATGGAGCACTAACAAACACTGTTTGCGTTTAGCGCACACGGACACCTGTGACGTTATTATGGAACAGTAATCACAAGGGTCAACTGGACTAATATGAATGTTTGTCTTGGCCGCGTACATACGTCTACCGTACACACGATGAAGCACGGTTTTAGATCTTCTAAGAGGACTGATCACCCTTGTAGAACATGAGTGCCTTCCGTAGTGAAGACTCAATACAAATGCAATGTAGCTGATGCTATTGCAGAGAACACATGGTAGTATCTTACAGTACTTCTACATATTCTTCCTTGCCACCTCAGCACCACATCAGCTCCACATCACATCCAATTTCTTTCCTAGAATAATTTCAAAATATTTAGAGCTACCTCTCATCACTCCTGTTACATTCCACCACCTTCGTACATACGACAGTTCCTGCCAGATGGAAGTTGTCCTGCTGTGGGATTGTTCTGGCCGACAACCACTACCTTGGATGAATTCGTTGCCTCCTTGAGTACTGGAAATGGAATGGGGGTTCATGATGGATTGTTGGCGTTTGATTGCAAAGCAGCGACCTCATTTTGAGGAGTGGTTCCAAAAAGTCAACGACAACGCAATTCCTTTACAAGTGATGGCAGCATCTGTGTTGCCTTATGGGAAGCTCTGCCATCAACGGCACATCCAGACGGCGTTGGTCTGTTGGATGGGGATGCTGCTGCCGCATCCATGTTGCAGCAGCATACGTTTATCTCCTCACTCCTGTTGGATAATGGGCTCTTCACCAACTGTGGAAGACACAAAACTTTGCGAAATGAATGTTATCAGCTGGCAGCGTGGATCAGACACGTGGCCCAATGTCGTCCGGATGAGGAATTTGGAATCAGTGCGCTAGAGCGGTTGCCATTTCTGATCTCACTTTTTTCCCCAGAGGTGGATGGCCCATCCCAACATTGGATCCACTACTTTCCTTGGATAAAGATATTGAACTACCCGACCCATACGCCCAGTATGAGCTGAGGTCCATTTCTATGAAAGATAATGATACTTCCCAATTCGTTTGCAACTACCAAGTGCAGAAGGAACTGAGGATTTTCAGGCATTTTTCGTGAGTCCACTTGCAAATGCAGCTCCTTGTGTTGGGATATGACGAAATATGAGTTTTACGTTCCAAAAGAAACTATTCAAGTACGAGGTTTTTGACACGTGCGATCGGACTTTGATCGTGCGCGATGTCGGGATTCGACGCAAGTATGCCGGACGCAAGTCTGTCAGACAATCTGTATCCACACAAACAGGAAAAGATCCTGTACAAGTGGAATATTGATGTTGTGTACGATGCAGTAGGGAATAATGCAAGATATCCCAAAGTACTACTGGTATTTTAAAATACTAAGTATCACAATACATGAATGAATCCCTGAACAATCTCACCAGGTAATCTGCGTTATGAGTCTAGGTTTTGTAGCAACGACAGTTACTTTAGGCTCTGCTGAACCCATCCCCGCGACATGTTGTTCCATCTTCAAGTGGGACTCTATTTTTTGTTTCCTTGGTTTCTATTTTGCTTCAGTGTGCTTGCCAGCTGAGCCCGCAAACTGTTCATCACTGTCGAATTCACTTGCGAAGACGAAGAATTCTGTGGGGGGTGATGACGGCCGGTGTTTGGTACACGCGATTGAAAATTGAATCCTTGCCCCTGCTGACTCCTAGGAGGGTTCTGCAAATGCAACCGATGGTGACCATGAGGTGCATGTCTCCCACCATTCTGCTGGTTGTGATAGCCTGGATGCCGGTTCTGTTGATGAGGTTGTTGACGATTTTGGCTTGCTTGTTGACCGTGATAGTGTTGCTGCTGCTGGTGATACTGCGGCTGTTGGCCAGCATGACGGTGATTTGTTTGCTCTTGTCCCGCTTGCCAAGGGGGTCTTGGGGTTTGCTGTGCGGGATGACGGCCAGCTCCTCCACTATTAAATGGATTTTGAGCACGGAATCTCTTTGGTGTTGGCTCCATTGCACCCCATGCTCTCGTACCTGCTTGGTACATTTGATTTCCTCGTCCATTTCTATTTGCCAGATCCCGTTCATAAGAGCCAATATTCATACTGCCATATCCACTTTTGTAGCTCTGTCCATTCGAAATCCCCATATTTGCAATAGTCCCTCCTCCTCTATTTAACCTTGGTCGCCCAATGTTCTTGTCTTGCGCAGTAAGGGATGGGGGAGGTGGGACAGCCCCTGGGATCATGATACTCTTATGTGATAGCTTAAGAGGCTCAGTAAATGCCACACAAAGGACATCATTACCGACCAAAGGTTCCGTGAACAGGTTATCTAGACTTGTAAATTCAGCTTTCTGAGAGGCAGCTGGGCAACTAACAGTCGTGTCGTCCCCAACAGGGTGGATTTCGTTACTAAGAGGCGGCCTGACGGCTCCGACAAACCCGGGACATGCGGATTGGTCAGTCAACCGTGTCTTCGGCGATTTCGCTGTCTTGCTGTCTTGCAAGACCCCTCTGATTTTGGAACCAATTGTGTGTGTGAAGTGAATGAAAAGGTATCCATCATCTAGGCCACGGGAATTGCATAGAAGCTCTTCCTTTGTCCACTTCGTCAAAGTTGGTGTTCTTGAAATCACAAATCACACAACGGATCAGGGGACATGAGCAATTGTCAAGGGTGGCAACATTTCAAAAGGCAATAAATATACGTACAATGCATCTAACAACCTATCCTCTTCAATAAATGGGAGGAGAACAACCCATAGCCATGGCATTGCTTTGCCATTGGGATCTACTGGCACTTCTGTTGGATAGAAGTCAATGATTGGACTCTCTGGATCTGACATCAGCCATCGCGCTTCTTTTGGAACCGCGTGAGAAGAGTCCGATGGCAGGACTGCCATAAGTTGCTCCACTGGATTGAAAGGGGTGCTAATTTCCAAGGATCTGACATCGCATTCGAATCTTTCAATATTTCTCAAATCTGAGGCGAAGGGAGCATAGTGGAATGGGTAATACCACTTCCAGCTGGGGCCTAGCAAAGGGATTAGCTGATAAAAATAAATGTTACAATGCAGAACCATTGTACTCACAACCGTCGTAGTAATACTTCATTACCCAACACAGTCCCAAAACATACGAACGAAACAGATGCTCTCTTCCCCCGTGTGCTGCAACATCGTCTGCCTTACACTTGTCAGTGTAATACCGATTCTTCCATCCTTTTTCATGAAGCCGAACCTTGTCTTCGACATTCTGTGAATAAGCATCTAACTGTTTCCTTTCCTTTGTCTTCACACGATCTTTGAATGCTTTCAGGACTTCAGGGCTGGCATCTTCGACAAAGGAAGATGCTACGGTGTCATCATTCTCGCAACCACCATCAAATTCCTTTTCAGCATCTCCAACAACGCCGATCTTGGCGTCCCCTTCATTCTTAGACTCATCGAGACTCCTCTTTGTACCCCTTGAAGGCTCGGCCTTGATCCTCATGGATATTTCAGACGCATCCATCGCTTGGTCTTCTTCTTCCTTGATGGGTGGCACAACTTTGTGGTCCGTTGCTCCCCCTCCATCGGAAGATGGCGTGGCGTTGTCGGCTGTGATTTTTGAAGGATTTTCCAGCGCCCTCTTCAGTGACAGCGCAGCTTCCAGATTTTCCTTGCTCTTCATATGCGAAGGCTTAATCTTCTTATTACCTTTTTCTTCCTTCGACGTTCGCATTGATTCCTCGCGTTCCAAGATCTTAGCTGCTCGACCTCTAGCTGCATGATTTGGCTGGTTTTGGAAGGTTGGGGGAGCATCTAAACTCCTCCCACCAGCTTGCTTTCTCCGGGCTTTCATATCCTCTCGTCTTTGTCTATCTCGCATTTCATTGTCATGCTTCATGGTGAAAACGTAATCTTCTATCGCGCCAACTTCTGCCAGGATGACGTCGACGTGTGATAAATTAACGTTTCCACCATGGTTTGTGATGTAGTCACCTAATGTCGGAAGTGTCCTCTTATAAACGTTGAACAAGTAGTCCAATGCTCCATCACGGATGTCAAGGCTAGGTAGATGTGGAAGGAAATCATTTCCAACGAAGAAACAGAGAAATACGATGTCATCAATCAAGCGTTCGAGCGATGGTGGAAATGGTAGTCGTCCCGGTGCCAAGCAAGATGCGAAATCTGCAGCAAGATACTCCCGAAGCACAGGAATACTGACGCGAACGAATGGCTTTTGCTTGTTTTCTAGAATTTGCATGGCAAAGTCTCCTGCCTCTTCGTCCATAACCCGTTGCTTGTCTCGAAATCCGGTTTCAAGTTGTCTCATTTCTGCTTGGTTTTGAGATTTTCTTCCGAATAGAACTTCTTCTCTCGAAATATAGAAGTGAGCTTCATGTGTCGCAAGAGCTAGCATGATAAGATCGGCATCTAAGCCATGCAAAACATGGACGAGGTTGGGAGAGTAACCAGGTTGACTCCTTTGGAGCCGGATATGAGACATGATTTTATGTTCGCCTTCTCCTGGAATACTAGCATCGCTGAAAATGACGCGAATATTTTGCCAGGCTTTGTCTGTGCTCATGCGCTTTCGAACATAGAATCTGATATACTCAGACAATCTCAACATGAACGGAGTGCCTGGCGTAATAACATTGGAGTCCCATGCTTTCTTGGCTGGAGGAACCTTCTGCCCCATTTTGGAAAGTTCTTCTCGCACCAGATGTTCCACCTCGAGATGTTCCCTAGCCTCCTGTGCCGAGCGGAATCGACGTGCTCGTTGTTGATTCATCTTGGCCCGAGGTGCCACGCCGTCAACTGCGAGATACAGAAGCTTCCGAGGACGCATTGCGCGGAATAATCGATCGACATAAAGGCAAACATTTTCGTACATTTCTTCCTCGGTAGTTGGTTGTGGCCCATGTTCGGGATGTGAGCATGGGTGTATAATTCCATTCATATCTATGTATAAATTATCGCACTCCAACCCTGACGGATTTGGTCGGGTGGAGTCAAATTGAATTCGGGTGGACCCCTCACCGCCGAGAAGCTTCACACGTTCTTCGAGGACATCCTCCAAAATCTTGGGATACTTCTCTGTAAGCCATCTGAAGAAGGCTGGAACTCCCATAACAGAAGACTCTTTTCTTGCAGTGCAATGCCAATGCAAAAAGAATAATGATTGTTTATTGCTTGGTTGCTGGATTGGTGGTGACAGCAATTATTTTAACTCCGACCCGTGTGACTACCTGGACCGAGCGAAGTGCGTACTGTACCAGGTACAGTACACGTGTACGTTGTACCACTCTTGTATTTCGCAACAGTTGGGTGATAGTGTACCGGTATGAAGCTTCATATTCTTCTAGCTAGAAGTCAACAAGAGTGAGAATCTAAGCTTTGAAAAAGTTGAATATGGTTCCGCACTCAACTAGTCCTTTATGATATTAGAAACGAGTATGTTGTATGTTTTATATATTTTTAATCCAATAGCGCACATACTCTTTTATAAATATCCTTTTAGAAAATCATACAGTCTTGGAATTACAGATTCATATTTGCGGCTCAAAACCCACGATTGACTTGCCCAATTGCCTCGCCGCTGAGCACAAGGATACGATAAAGCATTTTCCATGCAAATCTCCCCTTTTTTGGAGGACGAACTAGTCTCTCATCCATGCACTCGTAAGAATGGCGGTAGCAAATCCCGTGGTGAATACAATCAAACAATTCATGTATACATGTCTTGATTAGAAACACTCCTGGGGGAGATTGCGCGTGAACCATGACCAGGGAACTGTTCTTCGTAGTAAGACCAAATGTGATGGAATACCTCTATTAGTTCGTGCTCTGAATGCCCCGTCAAAACAACAAGTTCTGGTTTCCATCTAGGTTCAAGTTGCAGGGCCACTCTGGAGGCAAGAATAATTGCAGCAGCTAAATGGCTTGGAAGGTACTTCTGAAAGGCGTACTCTTGCAGTGTCAAGTTGCAAAAAAAGTCAGAATACTTTTTTACATACTTTGGAATTTTTTCAATCAGCTTCCTTCCCTGCCAAGAATCGTTCTCAAATGTGACGCCTTTGGAAAGAAAGTACCCACAAAAATGAATGGCAGGTACGGCGCGTAGTTTCCAACCCAGACACCGCAGCACTTCAAGTTCCCCCTCCCTAAACGAGAGCGGTGTATAGCCCATCTGTCCAAGTTTCGTCAACCGCAAGAGCTCAGGAATTGGTGGGCAGTGTTCCTCGGCCTCTTCGTATTTGGCAGCAACGCTAATGCAAGCAGTAGCCAAGAGCTGCCATCTCGTTCTGGGAATATCACGAGTTCGGAATATTTTGTCAAGAAAAAGAATGCTGACATGTACGGTTGAGTTATGCAATCTGCACTGCTCACCAACGTCACTCATCCAGTCCACAAGGTATCGCCGGTAGGGCAAGAAAGAAGCCGTTGGATTGTATGCTGAAGGCGACACATATTCAGTTTGCTGTGTTCGCATATCATGAAAAAGGTCCTCACAAGATACACACAAAGCATCGTCGATTGGAGTCTGAAAACAGGTAAAGATGAATGAGACGCAATTATGCAACATCATCTTCTCAGCATTCCGATGAAACCTACCTCGATTCCATATGGCTTAACGTCGACGTGCTCCTCGTCACAATCCAGCGCCATTCGTTGCGATGGTTGAGTTGAAGCGTGATTTGTCTCCCATGGCTTTCAACGGAGCGTGTAATGGTGAGATTGCGAGATTGACATTGCAAGTCTTTCGAAAAGTCAAGAGCTAATCGTATAGGAAGCAATCAACACGTCATTCATACTAGAGAATACCGAGATGACGCTGACAGCACATCGATATGGCATTTCTTTTGTTGATGGAGCCAAACACACAAGACCGGGCAAGCAAGACCTAAACATACCTGAATTGGTTTGAATGCAAAGTCTACAGAAGCAAAACCGCTGGCACCAAGAGAAGAAGCGGATCCCAACATCTTGTATTTCGCTTCGTGTTAGAAGATGTACAGAAGATGTATGGATATCAATGCGATTTTGCCGTTGATATGGGACACGTTGGACGAGCCGTTGACCTTTTCAATGTGGATTGGCGGCAATTCAAAAGTTTTCAAAAAGGGGATATAACAATTTGAAAGTAGTTTTGGCTGCCATGCTCGCAAAACACGCCAATCGCTTTGAAAATTTGGTTTTTCCCGCGAGAGTAAAGCACGCGGACTGACTGATGTCTGTGCCAAGGATGTGTTATAGTCGATCAAATCGATTGCGCTCGTCGAATGAATTCAACGCACTGCCTGAGTGTACCGGTACACGTACACGTGTACGTACACGTTGACCTGCCACGGTACCCTGGTAGCGGCCTCCTACCTACGGTACAGAACAGCTACCAAGTACCGTTACCTGGTACTTCCTTCCTTCCTGTAATTACACTGTACAGCGACTCAGGTACCTGGTACCTGCTACCGGTGGTACCAGTACGTGTACGCGTACCGGCGCGGTGTGGGTTTGTGAATGTGTTTCGATAACCGTTTCAAGTGTACACATACCGTACGTGTACGTGTACCGGAACTGGTACTGGTGTACCGTACAGGACCATGTGAACTTTTCTTTAAAAATCCCTCCGCCAGTTACTACACCAAACCCAGGAACAGTGCTGTTGGAGTGGATGCGAGCACGATGATTTGCCATCAGCACCTTGGCGCTTTGGAGCGCGTCGAACGTTTCGTGACGATCCACGTCAGCTTCGCTGCTGTGGTCTCCTTACTATCTGAGGAAGCTATGGCCACGAGTAGATACATGACACTTGCTCTTTGGGTTTACTTTCTTTTTCAAAGTTTGGTTCTTCATCTAAGGCAACAATCCTCCTTGTTTTGGATCCTGGAATTTGAGTCACTATTTGCTGAGACGGTCATTATTAAGAGAGAGTTCTTGCTTCGTCGTGTTACATTGTTGTGGAGTGGTGCAACTGAATGCATCTTTCGAATTCGTGAAATGAGACACACACTGCCATTTCGAAACATTGGTGACAATCGAGATTCAGTCGATGGATCTGATGCTGAAGAGTCGTTACAATCGCCTTCTTTCAATGTAAGAGCACCCATGACACAACAGATTCAACGTGTGGAGCATTTGAATCCGCATGTGTGCAACAGTCGAGATAAGGACGATTAAAAACCAGATTGCAGTGGCGTGGTGAGCAGTGCACTTCTGACATCATCAACAGAGAGAAGAAAAACTGATGTTGCAAAAACACTTACGATACGGATCATTTTCGTTTGGAAAGAAAAAATGACATAGATTACGATGGTGAGGAGACTTTGTGACCAGGCATTGTTGTCGGTAGAAATGCAGTCTGCAAAGATGTGATATAGTATGGAAACCGATCAGAGGAGTTGCATGACAAATAATTTCGTGGGAAAATGTCAGTTTTGCCCAAGGATTGGACTCATTTTCCATTCAAAATGTCGAACCTCCGTTGTTTTTGGCTCTTGCTCATATTTTGAAAATCAATGGACTAGAAACGTTGGGTTCACTAACATCTGCGTCACCCTATCGAATGTCTTGTACTGCTGTCAACGGGTTGTCCAGAGCCAACGAGCCTTGACAACAACATACAACAATTCGACTGTTCAAGGGCTTCTATATATACAGACACAGTGGCCCAGGTTGTTTTAAGACGGCCACAGAGGTTTGTGGCAGAGATGCCTTTTCCAAAGAATGTTCCCTAACTGTCTCCAGCAATGGTTTTACTGGCACATGCAATCTATTGTTTCCTCAGCAACAGATGCTTGGTTTGTTGGTGAAACAGCTTTGCCGGTGCAGTACGGTACCTAGTAGGTACCGAGATATTGTACAGTATTATTTTTAAGATGTGTACACAGTGCGAACCTGGTATAATAATGCAAATGTACGGGGTAGTCTGCAAACGGTGGGAAAAGCAGACATCAGCGTCTTCAAGGCTAAATGAAACAGTCGGTCGATTGAGTCAGTCAATCGGCGGGAAAACGACAAATAGCTTAATTTACAGTACCATATGACACCCGAACACCAAACCCAACTATACTGTATCCCAACCTTCACAGAAGAGTCAAAGAGAGAATTGTGGATGCGATTGCTCATCCTTCTCAATCGCTTTGGATTTCGCAGACTCCAATTGGGCCTAAAAGAGTTTCAATGATGTTTTTGGGCTGACAGTTGTTACTAGCTGTTGGCCCCCAATCCCCCAGCGCAAGCGCTGGTTTCCTCCATTCGGCCATCTCGTTGCCGTCCAGGGTGTGGTGGGTGGGAAAAACGCTAGTGTCCAACGTGATCAACAAGAACATCGGTCAAGCGTTGCATCAAAGGCTCGGACTGGGTGTGAAGATACCAAAAAACTTCATCTGAGCGCCATCGACCAAGTAGTTCAATGAGACTAGTCGGGATATTGCCTTTGAGAAGCGCGGTAGCCCCGGTGCATCGAAGAGCACCAATAGCAACTGCTCTCAAATATTTTGTCATCATTCGATCTGTGACATTGCAAGCGACTCCAAACTCGGAGTAGTAAGTGAACAGTGGGGTGTCGCCCGTCGTGTGTTGACTCTGTCGAAGGTGCCGGACAATGGCAATCAGCGTAGCTGTTGGGTTGTCACCATCAAATGACGTCCCCAAACCGATCTTTTCGTCTGGCACTGCATTCTTTTGTTTGTCAAATATCAGACCGGCAAATGTCACAAGTGACGTGTCCAGGAGGCGAAGGGGAATGACGTCGCCACAAAATTCTGCGTCGTTGATACAAAAAACAGCTGCTTCAACTTGAAGGGAGATTGCGTTCCCGCCTTTGACAGAAATTTGCCAGGACGTAACAAAAAGAAAAAACCCAGCAACATCAATTGATTCATAGTCTTTGCGGCACTGGTGGGTTTTTTGGCAAGCTTGGAGGCTTGCCGCAACAAGGCCTTTGGCAATGGGCGACGAACTTGTTGTGCCGCTGGGTCCCCCTTCTTCCAACTTTTCAGCAGCCGCGTCCAACGAAAGTCCATGGTGCCCGGCGCATATCAATTCATCCTCGGATCAAGCAGTCCCAATTAGGAAAAGGCCTGGCCCATATATATATATCTGAATCATTAATTGATATTTATGCTACTTCTAGAGTATCCAACTGCCGGTGTAATACGGCTGTAGAGGCCAGGAACTAGGTTGCTTTTGGTCAACAAAGTTTGAACCACGTGGAGGCGTTCAAGAGAGGAACGTTGCTCGCAAGT
>CAKOGP040001557.1:431393-471329 GCA_933822405.4 Cylindrotheca closterium | reverse complement strand
CTTATCAACAGAACCCCCCTGTCAACCCCCTGCTAAATTTATAATTTCTCTATGTTTTCTTGATCGCCCCCCTAATAAGCATCCATTCGTTTTTCTACAGTCACGAAGGATTGAATATGATATGAGACGCATGTTGCGTAAACGATGGCTAATTTATTAGAGCATGCGGCATGGCATGTGCAAAAGAAAGACGCATTTGGACCAATCAAATCAATCGAACAAGAGCCTATCGGCCAAAACCCCCTTTTATCAGAGATCCTAATTTATCAACCAATTCACTCGTTGCTTGTGAAATATTTTTAAAAGTGAGAACAATCTGTCAACTTTTGACTTTGACTCGTTCTTCTCCAGCTCAGTGAATATTCTCAGAATTCTCTCTTCGTCAGCCTGATATGCTTCAAGTTCAATATGTTCATCCGTTTACCTTCCACTGTAGTCAGTACTTTGAATAGTATCCAACTTTGGATCTTCCTTGAGTCTTGCTTGTTTACAACATCCTTTTTCTGACTCGCCATGCGCAATATTCTTAGTTGTATCAGTCGATATCTTTTTCTCTATTGTTCATATGTATTCTCACTTCTCGTTTCTCCAAATATCGACTTTGAAAATCCTAATGTATCCAACAGGCACGTTTGATTAGCCTTGCTCACGGTATATCCAAGAGTAGGTATATCCCCTGTGGAGAAGGGCAATATTCATAATCTCCGATGGAGTGAGGATGTGGCTGCTGATTTAATGTCTCAGTTATTATTGGTTGCTGATGGGCGGCTCTTTATGCTCCATGGTATAATGTTTGATAATATAGCTTCTCCCAGTCCCAACAAATCAAAAAATCCATAAGTATCCAACTTAAATTTGAAACTATAGGTAAACTCAAAGCGGTAGTCAGGCTTGTAAAAGTGTTCCCCCTAAATGATTAACAACATAATCCCCCGCCTAAAACAGACAAATGTAGCCCTCAATCATGAGGAAGCGCTGTGGATCCCCTAGGATGACTTCTAGCTGCCCTGAAGAATGGGATGGTAGGTTGGCAACTGAAATTGACTGGTACTACATGAGGTAATAGATAGATCCAATGATAGAAACTGATTTTTCAATCTTGCAGATAGAGCACTACCATGTATTGTCGAGTATCGTTCAGACTTCTCTGATGGTAGATTGAAATCAACTGCTGATATTGGTATAGGTAGGTACTAGTAGGTAGTAGTCTCTTCACCTTTAGAATCAAGTCATTGTCTCAAAAGGATACAAAAAGGTTGATTGTATTGTCGTCAGTAGAATATACAATACCCGAATCTGAAAGCATCATCTATGACTATACTGTATCAGACTTTCCTATCGCGGCTATTTGGCCAGCAATGAACCATGCAATGTTTCTATCTATGTTTTCGCCTGTGGATCTTACTCAAAAGCGGTTGATTATTGCATGCCTTCAATCGTGGAACACGTATTTACTCCCTTTGCAATGAAATCGGGCTTTGTGGTGGCCCTTATTCATCTTGCTTGATTCCCAAAATGTTGAGTCCATTGAGGACACCACCTGATCCACTATTGGCTGGTTCTCACAAGCCTCGCATAAGTAAGCGTTTCAATAGTACCATAGCAATAGTATCAGCTGCTAGAGTTGAGCAGTATTCATACCTTGATTCACCTTGCTTCCAAATGGTTTGTTGTTGACACAAGATCGGGCTGCCGTCTTTATACAATGACATCACTTTCATGCTTCCAACAATCTTGAAGTATTTGAGACACCAATAATAGCGGTGCAATTAGCCTCCGAGTTTTGATTTAATCTGTGATATACAGGGATAGTAGATATTGTTATTGGCTTAGAGGTGCTTGGACATCATTTCAATATTGTAGGCGGTTCAGATGCATCAATTATCACATCGATTGTTACCTCGTTCTAAATCCGTCTAAATCCTGGCTAACGCCAGGATCATAGCGTATGTCATTTTGCGACCCCATGTGTGAAACCAGCACTGTGTTGTATAGCCCCTTCATTGCAATCCCATTGCTTTCTCCTCTTTCTTCTCTCTTCGTTTTTTTCTTTCCTTTCTTTCCTTTCTCTTCCTCTCTCCACTTCTTTTCTCCCCGGGGATCTATCATCGTATAAAAACTGCTCCACCAGCATGAAATAAAACCCCCAAAACGACCACGTATACTGTTGCAATTTTATTACAGACAGCATCCAGCCATCAACATGTACCAGTAATACCAGAAGTAGTAAGAATAGCAGATGTGCCCAGCACATGCAAGGGCAAATGAGCAAAGAATTGTCGACAGCTATAAAAGAGAGGTCATGTCAGAGTCGGAGTCGGAGTCGCAAGTCGAAGAACCAGCTTCCAAGAAACAATCTGTAGTACCAAACGATGATCAAAATATAGATTATAAGAAGCTATATGAGAAGACTTTGGAGGACAACCAACAGCTGAAGGCCCTCAACTCTGTAACGTACTACACGACCTCTAATGACCTTTGAAAGCCTGAACTTGTAGAATACAAACAAGATCATCTTGACTCCTTGACGAGAGAGAAGCCCCCAACCATTAGAAGGAATGAGACAGATTACTATCACCGAACTTTTCAGATTGTATCCGATAATATAGGTGCGTATGTCATTGCTGAACGCGATAGGCGCAGCGGAGTGTCATCCAGTGTACCAGCAGATACAATTCGGGTTGAATTTCTATCAAAGGAAATCAGACATCCTTGTTGAACAAGCGGGATTGCGAAGTATCATGGACCACAGGAATAGACTGCCGAGAGCATGGTAATTGCTCAAAGAAGCGATGACATGAGGAAGTGACATCAAAGGGCTGGAGCAAATCAAGAGTAGAAGAACAAGAAGTGGTGATGAAGAACCAATCACTAGTTTTAACAAGTATCTTCTATTTGTAGTATGTTCTACTTTGGGCTATGTTTCACTGACGCAGTTCATCGTCGTGGTTTCTTGTTTCATGGGAGGGAAGATCATCGCTGGTCACAATTTTGATGGCTTCGTCAAGGATAGCAAAGAGTCGTCCGGAAGAAGAAACACTGTCATCCTCGTCGTTGTCAAGCAACAATGTTTCAAAGGGAAAGGCAGTATGAGCTGGCCATGGAAAGCTCGTTGCGCTCATTACTGATTGCTGACCAACAGATGGCCCATTGCTGGTAGAAGTATTGTTACAGTCGGTGGCGGGAGTTGTCGAGTTCATTATGATAATCTGGGATGTTATGTACCGGTATTCGTTTGGGCGAAGAAATTTGTGCGGAAAACTGACAAGAGTTCAAAGTGATGTGGGAACACGCATGATATTGGTCCTCTGGTTCTAACGCCAATAGAATTCTTTCACACCGTATCGGTATACCGTGGGGACAGAAAAGGCGGGTTGGATCACAAGAACCTTACTGGAGGATTATCGGAGAAAAGCGATTAGACTTATTTTCTCCGTTGACAGCTGATTTGGCCCAGAACTTTCATTTATGACAAAGCAGTCACCGCTGACGATCGTGACCTAGGTTATTTATGAGTCGATGATCAAGAGAATCAGCATGGTTTGAACAGAAGGTGGGAAAATGAAATCGAACGGGAGCAAAATGATCAAACGATCTCGGGCAAACACAATTAATTAAAATTCCGTCGAAGTGGTTCGCTAAATGGCTACAGTACTACCGTAATGTGAACTTCGAATCAATCATGCAAACACGACAGCAGCAATACGAATACTTCGTGCCTCTGGGTGGGGGAATGATCAAACGATCTTGTTTTATGGATTCGTTGAATGGTTACTGTACACTTTTTCCCGTTCTTTCTTTTTGTTGGAAAAAATCCAAGTTCCAGTGTCCCAAAGGTTTGGGAACTCAATTGCAGTAGTAAAAGTGTGAATAGGAATTTCCTGTCAGGACGAGCGATCTCTCTTGCTTATATTTTGCCTCATCAAAGGTACCGGTAGCAATACATTTTGTGATCATGACCATCGCAACCGAAATGTGGACACCGGAACAACTATGACCAGAACAGAATGATAAAATGAATTGGACCATTTTACGATTGTTGGCACTTCGCTATTGCTACTATTATTGAAAAGTTGAGAAATCGGGCTCGACGGCAGTGAAATATTATCATATTGTTCTCACTTTATCACTCCTATAGCATGACTTCTTGTTCTTTCTTCATACAATTTTAGAAGGTACTGCTCATTTCCAAATTACATCGTGCCACAAATCAGAGGGTGCATTTGGATCAACTAGTCAAGAAGTGTTTGTGGACTTTCTACGATCCAGGAGGAGTGAGTTCCCCGGCTGCGCTCGCTCTACTTCATCTCTCCTGCTCCTTTTGCTATGTATATGGCTGACTACCGCGAAAGCTACTCTGGACCGCGTGCTCATACTTCAAGGTCACATTCGCAGTCACTGTCGTAGTCAATATCGCAGTCGTTGTCATAGTCACAGTTGTAAACTGTAGTGATATTGCCCTTTCCCATGATCATCTCTGATAGGCGATCGCTGTTGTCAAGAAGTAGTTCACTCGCTTGTCTTTCAGAAAGCGAGGACATGCTCCTTCGTATGACGACACGACTGGGGTTAGACTGAGAAGAATTAACGGTTGCAAGAGCTTCACGTTCTTCAATCAAGGATTGCTTCGAAGAGGTGCTGGTCGGGGTCGCAGTATTCTTCGAAATGACGAATCGCATTGAGTAGCTGTAGTTGATTCTCGCAGGATGTAGTTGTCTAGTCAACTTGGTGTCCATACTACCGCATCTGAGTCGATAGTGTCCATTGTGGTGTGAGGCATTTTTCGTTAGCTTGTTTGTTGTTTCCTTGTGGTCGATTTTGTGAATGGCAAATATATGTTCTCGCGGAATCTTTAGACGTGATCCACCGGAAAACTCGAAACGAATTTATTACTATTCTATAGTGTAATACCTCAACAAAGCCCGATAGAGTTCGCACTGTGATATTTCGAACTCTGATTTGATACAACGCGAACAACGTGCGGTGACATCGTGTCACTACTGGAAACAGTAACAATCACTTGACGTAGTACCCATTGTATTCCTTTCCAGTGAAGGCTTCACCATGGGACCAATTCTTTGTGGCGTTCGATCTCCAATTTTCTTCAGAGGCTTTTATTTACCAAATCTGAAAGAGAGCGCAAACCTTACACAAGTGACGCTCCTCCTCAAAGAAATTCGAGGTATCCTCCCGAATCTTGTTCCGGCGGCGTCTTCGTACACTGTCTTCTCCCATCCACCAACGGTACTACCCTAATAAAAATATATATAAAATTGACCAGAAGGTTATTGCATTTTTACTTTTAAAGGGCTCTCTTTTTCCTGATGATCGTGATTTTTTGTTGCGGTGAAATTGCATCGAGTTGAAGAGTCGAGTCGTCGGCACTAATGAGTTATCATTCTAAAAATTGATTTTGGTTCTCATTTTGATCACTTGTAAGGACTTGTTCTTCCAGTGTTAGAAGGTACAAGTGGATTGTGGGAACGATAGAGTAACTTTGAGGGTGTTGAATTTGGGCAGACTAGGCAAAAAATGTTTTCTCCTGTCCAGGAGGAGTCTGTGCCCGTTCCACATCATCTCTTGCTTCTTTCTTGACGAGCTCATATCTCAAGGTCACTATCACAGTCACTGTCGTAGTCAATATCGTAGTCGGCACAATCATCATATGTTGCGCTCTTGCCCTTTCTCATCATCTCTGAGATGCGATCGCTGTTGTCAAGAAGTAGTTCATTCGCTTGTCTTTCAGAAAGCGAGGACACGCTCCTTAGTATAGCGACAGGACTCGAGTTTGACTGAGAAGAATTAGTGGTTGCAAGAGCTTCACGATCTTCGATCAAGGATTGCTTCCAAGAGGTGGTCGGCGTCGCAGTATTCTTCGAAATGATGAATCGCATTGGGTAGCTGTAGTTGATTCTCGCAGGATGTAGTTGTCTAGTCAACTTGCTGTCCATAATATCGCATCTGATGTCGACAGTGTCCATTTTGGTGTGAGGCATGTTTCGTTAGCTTGTTTGTTTCGTTAGTTTGTTTGTTTCGTTGTGGTCGATTTTGTGAGCCAAATCGCGATAGGCAAATTGAAAAAATGACATGGAGGTTATCGACGGTCGCGTAGTGGCACAACCGAACGCGTCGCGTTTTTTGCCGAACTTTGCCTTTGTTTGGTTCCACAAGAAAAGTAATCGTGAAAGTGACGCTCCTCGAACAAGTGCGTGGTTTTCTAATCTGTTCCGACGGTGACTTTTAACAGCAGTACTCGAAAAGAATTTAGCAGTACCGTATTGGTATACGTACCCTGGGAGGATGAAGTCCGCAGTGGCGTTCGCACTTCAACAAAAGCACTTCTGAGATAACATAACGAACTCGGCCACATTTGATCGGAGCAACATGCCAATATTATGAATAGTAGTGCTCGGTTCTGGTGTCACTACCGGAAAGAGTTAGCAGTCATCTCCTTTCTTCCATCTCCTTTCTTCCAGTGAAGGCTTCTTCATGTGACCAATTCATTTTGCATTTCAATTACTTTATCCCATACAGGCTAGCAAATGAGGGCATGAATCGGCCCCGCGTGTGTACTCCTTTTCAAGTGATGGCTTCTTCATGGGACCAAATTATTGTGCCATCTAATCTCCAAAGGATGGAAAATGCAAAAAATCTGAACTCCAGCGCAAATGCTACCGGTACAGGCCCTTTCCAGGGAGGAGCTGTTATGTAAAACGGTAACATACTCGTGCTCTTTTGGAAATCTCGTGGAACCCTCCCACATGGAAACAGAACGCAAATAGCCGAAACCGATCACGTCAATGAGTACCGGAATTTAAGCCCTAACCCTCACCCAATTTGCACACAAATTTGTCACCACGCGCACGAGCTCATGGTTCCTATGGAATCGAGGTAGTCGAAGCAATCGAAGATTGATCGATCGAATCAATCAATCAATCAATCGATCGATCGATTGATCGATACCTACCGGTGTACATCGCATCGACCGGAGGGGCCACTGCCTAATAGTTGATTTCAAATTTGATATCTATCTTTTATGTAGTATGTAGTGTAGAAAATGCCTACTGACGCGGCTCAGGATGGCTTCCTGTTTCGAAGGGAAGGTCAGTGCTGCTCACAACTTTGATAGCTTCTTCTAGGATGGCAGATGGTGGCCGCAGGTCTTGAGAAGCACCGTTGCCAGGAAAATGGGGAAGGCCAGCGGGAGCTCGCAATCGAAAGCTTGCTGGGATCGTGGCAGGAAGTTGCCCAATTGCTCCATTGGTAGAAGTATTGCAGTCGGTGGAAGTTCTGGAGTTCATGATTTTCGATTTTGCAGAATTGTTCTGGTGAGAGAAATTTGTGGGAAAAATCGGAAAAGTCCACACTTGCGGGCACAAACTCCTTGGTACAAACGCCCTTCCGTCTACGGAATGACCGCCTTAATTGAAAATCTGCGACCACTTCGGTTTTGACCAGAAGGTTTTATCAAAAGAACGGCGTGGCCTTTCGCACGCGAACCAATTTTGTGAATTTGCTACGACGCAGGATCGATTTGCTTTTTATTGAACACAAAATTTCTCATTGTGTTCCAGTGGAAAATGACCTGCAGTAGCAGGAATGGAGCTGCAGTACACGTACCACGACCACGTGAGAATGATCAAACTCGTCATGGCCTGTGCGACGAACAGATCTAAAAGTGGAAAGTTTCGACTATCTGGTAGCAAGCTAGAGCTGGTTGTGAAGTATGTTTGAGTATGTTATCATTTTGCATTTGATCAGGTAGGTCCTACTACACTGGCTCCGTAGAGCTGGCTTTTCAAAAAACAACGTCGTTATTCATCTTTAGGGATTCATCGCAAGATATCCATCTCTTCTTTTAATTGGTATCCCTCTGAGGGAGTGTCTCTTCCACAAAGCGCAGAGCTTCGTTTACGTTATTCTTGTCCCTCCATGAACGGCCTGTAGATGCGGACGATGTCCCCATGCCAAGATTGTATTCGGAACGAAGGGATTATTGACCACACCGTCGCCCAGCACCGAAACTCTCTTGCAAGATTTGGATTTGTTCGTCTAATTTGCAGCTTCAGGTAACAATTGAACCAAGTTTGATAAGAAAACTACCACAATCTTTAAGGTACATTTTAGATCTGGTGCTGCGCTGGTCGCTTTATATACATTCAATGCTTCCTAAGCAGTTTTTCGAGCCGCTGCTGTTAGCATGGAAGCATCTAGTTCCAAAGGACGACACAACACCTCTTCCTCAGCGTCCGAATCATCTGGATCATTAGGGGAACCACCTGTTGGAGCAAGAATAGCCTCAACTGTGATATCTTTCTCGCCACTCTGCTGTAACAAATCCTTCTGCTGCATCTCCCCCAGAAAGGCAGGTAGGACAGACATATTCAAATACAGTATGGCAAGAAATGGTACGGGGGACAGACGGACCATGAAATTTGTGTCTCGTCAAAATTTGTCTCTTAGGCGGAAAGTTATCGAACCAAAAATGATGCATGCAGCGTGAATTTTTCCACGCTGGACAGTTACTTCCGGGTACCCCCCTTGAGCTGCATCCATTTTGGCCCAAGCTGGACGATTGTCCATGCACGGTGCATTTTGAAATCGAACGATTTTGATTGGCCAATTCTCAAAAATGGTTTCGAAGACCTCAACTCACAATTCACATCAAAATAAGAAAAGACTTCATAGCACTTGATCTTCTGCTCTTTTCACTAGTTTATCATGACTAATGCCGTGTCAATTTTCGCACTAGACTCTGATAGCGAGGACGATGATAACCTTCATTACAACATTGGTTTGAACAAACAGAATTACAGCGCGAAAACAGTTGTAATATGTACGGAATAGACTGAAACGGCAAGATGTGTGCATCTACTCATACTATACTGCTATTTATCAGTTGCAGAAAAAGACGGCCGCAATCAAAATCGTGAAAAAGTGGTGTGCCAAACGGCTTGTCAATGTAATCGTGTCAAACAAAATGCGCAACCAACTTCACCTTCGAAACGAATCTATTACAAGAGAAGAGAACAAAGGGCTCACTTGAACGTTCACGGCAAACCTTCACCGGCGTCCCATCTGCAATCTCCTTTCGACGATTCGAAATATTTCACATGTTTCATTGATTGTGAACTAATTGCAAAATTTACGCTCTGTTTTGTCATCACTAATACCTATTGCTTCATGGCCTGCTCAGTCTTTTTCTGGGTCTCTAATAGAACTTCGATACTTGTGCTTGTTGCTGCAACGTCTGGATGATCCTTGCCAAAAGTCACAACTTGAATCTCAAGAGCCTTTCGGTACATTTTGATGGCTTCGTCTAGTTTGTCTTGGCTTTCCAAGACTTGAGCGACGTTTGTGTAGGAATGGGCTACGTCTGGGTGATTCTTTCCAAAAGCTTCCTCTCGAATGGAAATCACAGTCTGGTGCATCTCGATTGATTTGTCATAGTTGCCAAGGTCTTCATTCGCTACTGCCATGTTGTTTAGCGTATCGGCAACCTTCGGATGACGATCTCCATAGACTTCTTGACGAATCGATAGTGCCTCTTCATAAACCTTTAGTGCTTCCGATTGCTTGCCTTGACGATCGAGGACGCTGCCAAGATTGAAGAATGTATTCGCGATCTTGGGATGCCGAGTACCAAGGGTTTCGAGACGGATTGATAGTACATCCTGATACAGTTTAATTGCTTCATCAAACTTCCCAAGATCCTCGAGCACGGCTGCCATATTACTGTAGGTCGTTGATACTTCTGGGTGACGATTTCCGAGGACCTCCAATCGAATCTGAAGAGCATTTTCATAAGCCTTTATGGCGTCTTCATATTTGCCCTGACCATCTAGCACAAGACCCATGTTAAAGTACAGGTTTGCAGTTTTTGGATGAAGCTTTCCGAGGACCTCCAATCTAATGCTTAGCGCCTTCTCGTATGCTTTCATTGCTTTTTCCTTTTCACCCTGACCTTCCAAGACAAGCCCCATATTACTCAGTGAAGTAGCAATGTCGGCATGCATATTTCCGTAGACCTTTAACCGAATTGTCAGTGCAGTTTGATGCATTTCCATGGCTTCGTTGTACTTCTTTTGGTGATACAATATAGTCCCCATACCGTTACACGTGTCAGCCAGGTCTGGGCTCTCCATCCCGTAGGCCTCCAATTGAATGGAGTGAGCCGACTGATACATGTTCATGGCTTCATCATCTTTGCGTTGTTTTGCCAACGCAGTGCCTAGCTTGCTGTATAAGCTTGCCATAGCCGGGCCTCGATCCCCATGTTGTGCTCCTTTCTGAATCTTCAATGCCTTTCGGTACATCTTTTCGGCTTCCTCAAATCTTGCTTGATCAGACAAACAATTGCCCATATTTCCATACGTTTCTGCAACATCTAGGTGGTCCTTTCCAAACGTCTCAACTTGAATCGACAAGGCATTTCGATAGGCCCTCATGGCTTCTTCGTTGCGGCCTTGCTTCTCGTAGGCAATTGCAAGATTGAAGTATGTATCAGCTACTTCCGGATGATGGCTTCCCAAGTTGTCTACTCGAATTTCAAGGGCCTTGCGATACACCTTGGCTGCCTCTTCGTATTCGCCTTGATCATCCAAGACATTTGCCATGTGAAATACCGTGTCGGCAACTTTTGGGTGGTTGTTTCCTAGAACCTTCAATTGGATCGACAAGGCATTGGAATGCATTTCGTACGCTTCCTCCAATTTGCCTAGAGCTTCAAACACACCCCCAATGTTTCCATAAGCACTCGCGACATCTTCATGGAGATCACCAAAGACCTCTCGTCGAATGGCAAGGGTCTCTTCGTAAATCTGTAGAGCTTCCCCATGCAAACCCTGCTCTTTCAGGACCAGTCCCATGTTGCTCTTGATCACAGCAGTCAATTGTTGACTTCCAGATGTCTCAACTTTGGCCTTGAGGGCTTTTTGATACGAGTCCATGGCCTCATCATATTTGCTTTGTGTCACAAACTCATTTCCTTTGTTAATGTATCGATTTACGGCGTCTGGTTGCTTCTTTTTCAATCGCCGATCGAGATCCATGATTGCACTCCTTAAATTTGCATCATTGTTGCTTTGGCTCCCTCGCGAGTTCGACGATGGCCACAAAATGCTTGCTACGGGGGTCGACTTGTCGTTTCTCCTCATGTTGGTATTACTACTAGATGATCCACCACTATCGGAACCGTCTTGAATACCATTGCTCAGAACAACATGACTTTCTGCAACAGGAGCTGCGGTGTAGGATCCACCATCCACAAGTGATGCAAAGCCAACCACCCGTCGTTTGTTTTGAACATTTTCCAGATACTTGGTTTCTAGGGCTTCCAACAAATCCTTAAATTCCTCGTTGTTGCTAATGTCATAGACACCTCCATCTTCTATTATGGTAATTGTCTTTGTTGACATGGCTGCTGCGATGTGTGTATGATAGAGTGGTGGTGATGAAAAAACAAAGATGTTTGAAAGGATCTATATACCTAGAACGAGTGGAAGAATGGTGTAAGCTGAATGAATATAGTCTTGTTGCGGTGATGGCCAAATTTAGATACCCAAACCAGCTGGCCGAAAAATTTGGCGGGCTTTTCCTGTTTCCGTTCCGAAATTTTGACTAAGTCTGTACTTTGATTTCATTTTGCAAACTATGGCATACTGTATTGTTTCAGTTGATGTTATCATTTTTCATTTGCTGCTATTGTACCATATTTCAAAAGTTCGTTACAGCACTGGCATTGGCACGCCGTCAGTCTATCAACGACGGCTCTTGAAGATCCAGAGAATGTAATCATCAATATCAAAATTATTGGAATCACTAGTCCCACCGTAGTACTAGTAGCTAGGAGTCGACTTGTTTATCGTCGACAGCACACAGCACCATAGTCCTCTATGACATCTACTGTTGGATCAAATACGACGAGACGTGGTGCTCGAAAGTCGACTTTGTTCGGAGAGCACTGGTAGATGAAACTTGTGCTCTGGAGTATCTTGAGCTCTTGTCACTGGCTTGAGTATCGGCAGTATGCGTGGTGGCACTCTCATCGCGATGACTTGTTGGAGCGTCCAATCCATTGGACAGGAGTGCGGAGTAGAAACAGGGCTTCATCGTTTCTCCACCATCGGCGTACCTCACTTGATTACCCCAAATACTTGATGTGCTACTTTTGTCACTTGTTGCACTTGAGTATCGCTCTTCAATTGCTTCCAATCGAGTCGTGAGCGCCAATTGATGCATACGCCGTGCTTCATCATGTTCGCCTTGCATCCAGTACACAGTCCCAATATTGCTGTAGGTTTTGGATATAGTCGGATGGTTCTTTCCAAGGAAGGTTTGTCGAATCGAAAGTGATTTGCGGTACATCTTCATGGCTTCTATATTGTTGCCATGTACCATATAGTCTTGTGCTAACTGGCTGCAAACTTCCGCAACGTCGAGGTTGTCATTGCCGAGGTGTGCCTTCCATGCATCCTTTCGATCTGGTCTATTCTTGTAGAAATCGGCTGGCAACTCGATACACTGTAAAATCTTTCCACGTCGTTTAGTGATAGTCGTAGTAGTAGTACCAGTCTGTCGGCCTTCTTCTCCTTCTTTTTTAGACCACCATGAAGAAGATGAGGAGCGATGATCATCTTGCACGTGGTTGTGCCATTCGTTTGGTGAAGTCACTTGGGACATGTCATCATCTGCACCTCCTCCTCCACTTGGAAAAGAAATATATTCGACAGGACCGGCAACAATTGTGAAAATGCCGCCATGGGCGGGAAGGGATGCATAGGACAAAAAGCGATTCTTGGTGTGGGCATGCTCCAAGCAGTGTGCTTTGAACTTGGCCATCAAATAGTCCCATCCCCGTTCGTTGGCAATCGAATAGACACCACCATTGATGCCGTCAGCAATCGTTACGATTTTTGTCTCCATGATGTTATATACGATGGTACGAGGTGATGGTTCTTGTTCGTCTTTGTCTGCCTGGCTCCACCATCCATCTTTCTTCGGATCGTGCTTTCATCTTAGCACTGTTCCTATATATGCTGTGGGATCCGAATGGTGCGCATTGTCTTGCAGCGGGACTTGGTGAGATGGCTGCATCGAACGAAATTGCGCTCGTGTGCGTCCATCAATTCAAAGATGCGAGCGTTGAGGCGGAAATCTCATTCCGACCAACGGACGTCACGAGGCGGTATTTTAATATTTGGGGGAGGGGTGAAAACAATTGATCAAACGAGTCCAAAATGATCCAGATAAAAATGAACAAAACAAACACCACACCAACAGCTTGCATGCACAACCCGCAGATGACGTAATGAGATCCTTTGTCTTAGTTGGGTTACTCTAAAACTGCCTGTTACCCAGGGAAATAGCCAGATAGTTGTGGGGAGGGAAACGGATTCATTCCGTAACATATTGACACCAAGGAGAGTGAGTCAGTCGGTCATCAATCCAACCTCCAGAAGTCTCAATTGGCATCATCCATCTCGTTGCAGTGAGACGATGTTGCAAAGAGCAAAGGGTACTCATCGATCTAAAAGAAGAAAGTATCCATGGCTGCTCTACGTGGCTGCCATCTTGATACTCTCGACGGGAAGATATATTTTGTTGAGTGCCTTGTTGGGCACTTGGGATTCTTCTCAAGTCTCATGGTCATTATCCCTGGAATCCATCACGACGGTTCCAGCAATGAAGAAGAATGGTGCCAGCTTTACCATTGTGGTATTGGGTATGGATCGTTTCAATTCCATGAAACGCCTCCTTGATTCTCTGGATGCGACGGATTATGGTTCCGATCATGTGGATTTGGTGATTCGCTTTGACCGACCAACAATAATAGCAACTGATGGTACGGCTGGTGCTGAATGGCTCGTCCAAGTGGAAGAAATTCGATCTAGAGTTTCGTCTACCTGGAAGCAAGGGAATGCTATTATTGTCGTCGCCAACGAACCAATGGGCCTTCGAAGATCATGGTTGGAGGCTTGGAAGCCACAAGATGAACACGAACGCGCCATCATTCTAGAAGATGATGTGGAGGTTTCTCCGATTTGGTACAGGTGGCTTCAACAAGCCCATGATACCTATGGTGAACGCTCAGATTTAGCTGGTATTAGTTTGCAACGGCAAACTTTGATTCCAAAGATGATTCCTATTCAAAAGGGACGACGAAACCGACGAATGATGAACAAGAAGAAGAATATCATGGTCAAAAATAAGAAGATTTTGGAAAGCCCCAAGGAGGGTCAGCCATTTCTGTTCCGACTTGTCGGATCTATTGGTTATAGTCCAAAGGCATCTGTTTGGATGGACTTTTTGGACTTTGCCAACTGTGCGTTGGACACGAACTTGGATGTCAGCGTTCCAGATCTGATCACTTCAGGCTGGTATGGTTACTTTGACAAGACGTCCATGTGGACACAGCTCTTTATTTATTTCTGCAACCATCAAAAGTTGTCGACTCTATATTACTTTCCTCCCAACAATCGTGTCCTGGCAGCTCATTGGAGGGAAAAGGGGGCACATCTTTCTGCCAGTTATGGTCGGGACTTTGAACTCGCCACAGCGCACGACGAAGACCTTCACTTTCCTTCGGAACTGGCATCACTGGACTGGGACGCCAAACCCATTGAAAGTCAACCAACTGTGAGACCTTTGGTAATGAGTGTTGCTTTGCATTATGGCCGAGAAGAGTTTGATCGATTCGTCCTTGGCCTGCGGAAATATTATCGCGGGGATATCGCTCTCCTTATATCTTCTTCGGCAACTGCTGAAATCAAGGACCTGCTAGTCGAACACAATGTCACTTTTCTGGAATCAGACGCAGAAGGTGGCCGGCAATTCACTCCCAAATGGAGACGTATCATCAAAACAAGGTACAAGTTCTACCAGGGCATGTGTCGGCCAGAGAAGTATGATGCATGCATGATTCTCGACTTTCGAGACGTTCTCTTCCAGTCCAATCCTTTGGCGCAAGTGAAAGTAGTACCGAGTGAACCAACATTGCATGTATACCTCCACAACATCAAAACCAATAGATGGGCAAAGAGACAAGTCATGAATTGCAAGGGTGCCAAGGCGTCGTGGTTGGAAGATCAATGGTTTATCAATGCTGGAGGTTTGATTGCCAGCCCTTCTATGATTGCAAAGATATCAACTCTCAACAGAATGTTCGGCTACAGATGCGACGATCAAATAGCATTGAACTTGGCAGTATATGGAAAGAAATTATCTGACAACAGCAGCATCATCATGCACAAGCAGGGAGAGGGAAGCATCAACAATGCTGCCTGGGGTGGTGTTTTCCACAAAGATTCTCGTCGACGCATTCTGAATCACGATTGCTTTCCTTCGCCAGTGGTCCATCAATTCGACGTCATTGAGAAAACCAAAGAAAGGGCCAAGCTTGGTTGAAGAAACCTATGGTTCGATATTGATTCGCATTTTGACTGGATTTGCTTGGATAAGGAGTATCCATTCGTAGCAATATGGACTGGATCCAGCTGTATCGACACATTGCTTTCCTATCCAGAATGGTGCATGTATTACACGCACTGAATGCCGCAGTATTTTAAGACCGGGGGGCTACTCTTTAATTGATTGATGAAGTATAGACTGTCTGTAAAAAGAGAATGAAAGCAAAACGCTGAAATCACATCGCCGGTCTGTTAGAAAGGCTAAAGGCCACCCGTTTCTTTTTATCACGCTTGGCTGCTTGAACTGAAACACGCTGCCGCCAAATCAGATTGACATTCATTCTTCCCGATAGCTGTAATACCTCTATAAAACCCTCGGTTCAAGTCACGCCACTGTTCGTTCTTCATTGAATAGCCAGTGCGTCGTTAAAAAGTTTTGTGGCTGCGTCATATTCACCTTGCTTGAAATGAACAGCCCCGAGATTACGATAGCTCTGGGCAACGTCAGGATGATTAGTTCCAAAAGCCTTCAACCGAATTGTTAAAGCTTGTTGATGGATTATACGCGCCTCTTCCCTATCACCGACATCATCCAAGGCGCCTCCCATATTATTCAGAACGTCGGCAACTGATGGATGTTCGTTCCCAAGAGCTTTTTGTCGAATCCTCTGTGCTTTTTTGTACATATCTAGCGCCTCTGTGTACATATCCATTGCATGAAGAACAATTCCAATGTTGTTGTAGGAATGGGCCACATCTAAGTGGTCATTACCGAAGGCAGTCTGTCGAATCACAAGTGCCTTCTTATGTGCTTTCATTGCTTCTTCGTGCTTTCCTTGGTGAAACAAGACTTGGCCAATGTTATTGTACGATTGGGCTGTGTCTGGATGACCGCCCCCGACGCATTGTAGCCTACTCTCAAGTGCCTTCTGAAAGTTATCCAGTGCCTCATGATTTCTTCCTTGATGAAGCATTACGATTGCCAAATTATCGAAAGTTGTGATGATGTCGGGATGGTGACGGTCGCGAGTTTGCAGCAAAACCGTGAGTGCTTTGCCAAACATCCTAATAGCTTCGTCAGACTTTCCCTGGGAGTGCAAGACATTACCAATGTTATCATAAGTCGTTGCCTATTTGTTTTGGGGGGTAAGATGCAATGAAACGGATTGGTCCTTGGTACGAACAATTGAGAGGTGGGGGAGTATATCCAAACTTACCAAACCTGGATGATTGTCTCCGACTCTCAATTGAATGGAACGCGCTTGCTCGAACATCTTCATAGCTTCTACTTCCCGACCCTGTCCCTCCAGCACAGATCCCATATTGTTGTATGATATGGCAACTGCTGGATGGTTTGGTCCAAGAGTTTCCAATCGAATTCTCAGCGCTCTAATACACATCATCATCGCCCTAACATTATTTCCTTTGTTGTGTAAGACTACTCCCATGTTGTTGTACACTTTTGCCTTCAGATTTTAGATTGTGAAGCACGAAGATAGGTTTGAATGAGAGACATGGGTGGTTAGAGACCTGCGAAAGGTTTCAGCCCTGAATGATTATGTACAAACCAAAAACTTACCACGTCGGGATGCTTCTCTCCAAGAATCTCCAACCGAATCGATAGTGATCGCTTGTACATGTCAATTGCTTCGTCGTGCTTGTTTTGATTATTCAAGACAACGCCCATTCGATATGTTGTATCAGCAACTAACTTGTGTCGATCTCCGAATACTTGCAACCGAATAGCCAGAGCCTGTTGCAGATTGATAACTGCTTTCTCATGGGCACATAAAGCCAAAAAAACAGTACCTAAGGCGTAATACGCATCCGCTGTGTCTTCGTGGCCATTGCCGAGAGCTTCCAAACGAATCGCCAGCACATGTTGATAAATTTGCATTGCCTTCTCATGTTGACCTAGGCTCGTATGGATTTGCCCCATGCTTTCGTATAAAGCGGCATTGTCCAAGTGGTTCTTGCCAAGTGCTCGCTCTTGAATCGAAACTGCGGCATTGTAGTTTTCTAAGGCTTCTTCAGGCTTCTGCTGACCTTGCAACAGTGCGCCCATTCGGGCGTAAACATCTGCACAGGACACATGATTGTTGCCAATACGACCCAATCGTATCGTCAAAGCCTTCTGATATACTTCCATAGATTCGTCCGATGAGCCTTGTGCGTGCAAGATGTCTCCAATATTGCAATATGTGGCGCTTACATCCAAATGATCATTACCTAGAGACTCAAGTCGGACCGAAAGCGACCGACGGTGCATCTCCAGTGCCTCTGCTGAGTTCCCCATATTATTCAACACGACACCGATGTTTTGCTGACAGCCAGCTATATCGGGGTGCCGGCTATCAAGAGTCTTCAATCGTATGGCCATTGCCTTTCGGAACGCTTTCAAAGATTCATCCCATTTACCGTCGTCATCAAGGATATTTCCGAGTGTGTCATAGGTCTTTGCCAAATCGAGATGACTATCGCCCAAGCAGTCTACTTGAATAGAAAGCCCTTCTTGGAACAATTTCAAAGCCTCCTTACGCCTTCCTTGGTGGTTCAGGACACTTCCAATCTCCATTATGGTAGTGGCAACGTCAGGATGGCTGCTTCCAAAGTTTTCTTGTCGAATCTCCAGTGCCTTCTTAAGATATGGAAGCGCCGCTTCCCACCGTGATTGATCCATCATGACACTACCCATGGCATTGCAAGTGTCGGCTACGTCTTCGTGATTTCTCCCGAGACACTCTACCTGAATTGCTAATGCTTCTTCGTATAGCAGCATTGCTTCGTCGTGATCACCCTTGCCTTGCTTGACGCTCGCCATGAGATAGAATGCCGTGGCAACGTCTGGATGTTTGTCTCCAAAAATTTCTAGTCGAATTGTCAGGGCTTCTTCGTACATTTTCAGTGCTTCCTCTGATTTGTCAGAAAGATCAGAAAGAACATTGCCAATGTTGTTGTACAAATCAGCAACACTTTGATTGCTCTTCCCAAGAATTTCCACCCGAATTTGAAGCGCCTCTTGATAAGAATCCAAGGCCTGGTCGTACTTCCCCTGGGTATAAAAAGCATTGCCTTGTGTATGGGAGGTGGAAGCCTTTTGCAATCGTTTGCAAAGTCGTCTCATTTTGTATTCCCTGTCCTTCTTCAAGGCTTGTCCAAATCCAAACCGATGTTTCGTCTTCTTGGGTTCGGGAAGAGTTTGAGAGTCATGATTGCTCGCAGCGGATGGATGACCCAGGGAGAAAGAATCAAAGGACGTGACAGGAGAGGTTACGGCGTCTTCCTTGTGAGTGTTTGGGACACTAATGTCTCGAAAGCCAGGAAGGCCCACTATCTTGTATTCGCCACCATCCAACAAGGATTGAAAGCCAAAGATGCATTTGTTGGTCTTGGCATCCTTCAAGTACTTTGCACTTTCGGCAGCCAAAAGATTTTTGAATTCTGACTGATTGCTAATATCGCAAACAATGTCACTGTCCACGATGGTTACTGTCTTCTTTGGGTATGCTTGTTCCATGATTATGTTTCCATTGCTGCCATCAGTAGTAATGGTACTGGTATACTGAAGGAAAGTCTCAACGATGATTGCAACGAGGTGCTGAAGTTCTTGAGAAGAATTCACCGGTGCCAGTCATTGTGCTGTCAGCTGTCACACAAGAAGAGCACAGTATCATGGTCTTAAAAGAGAGTTTGATGGAACTTTCTTTGGCACGTGTCCACATATCATATCCATCATCGCATTCCGACAAGAAAATATCTTCTCATTATGCGTCACAGATTTGAATAGTTCGACCAAATAAAGACTTTTCGCGAAATTGCTTTTTTTTTGTTGAAATTCAGCTGAAATTCAGCGACGCAATATGCGATGAGACCAATAAAGGTTGCCAAAATGTCAACAACGAGTCGATAGAAATACAATTGATAGCACTGACAGCTTTCGGCTTCTTTTGTAGTAGTTGCGATTGGTCTTGATCACATTCGGTTGCTTATCAATGTTGCTATATCCCTCCTCTCCTCATCGCTGATCTGGCTGGTTAGAGCTTTTGTACAGGACTTGGTCTTTCTTCCTCTGGCTTTTCGTTTGTTTGGGCATCTGAAAGTGTTTACCAAAAGTCTAGACCAGTGCTCTTTACACTGCTGGAAATATGAGTACCGGTATTCTATTCGACAACACAATAATGATTGCAAGGGTGTGGTGAGTGGTGAGTGTCATTTATTTGTAATTTGAAGAAAACAAATCGTGCAAAAAAATTAATCTCAAAACTTTTGCGTCGCGCACTTTCGCGCAAACCAAAGGTCAATGAATGATAAGAACGACGAAGATCATGTCACATGTCAAGAGTGTTTGGAACGTACAGCATACTGTAACTCATATTGAATGAATATACGCCTCATGCGAAGCATTAGATGATACATGTTATTATCCGGTTGTGATAGGGTGATAGTGCGATAGTCCCATCGCCAATTGATAGAAAAGGGTATCAGAGCTCCGTATAGTCCTGATGGCTAAACGGATCATTGCAGATTGCTTGCTTACTTTCCACCACGGAGGATCGCTTCTCGTCGCCGCCCAGCCACTTGTAGATTGCGGAGGCGATGATTCATCGATCAGCACGAGTCGATGTACGCACCAAAAGCGGTAGCCTTACAAGTCGTAGCAACTCCACCAAGTCCAAGGCAACCCCATTGCTTCAACGACGGAGGCATACCTTTTGGGCACTTATTCTGGGTTCCTTACTGTCTTGTTATTTGGCCACGGTTGTGTTGCTTTCCGAGAATGGATCCTCCGCTTTCACCACGTCGAGTGAAAACCCACTGTCTACTTTCAGCATGGGGAACGAATGGAAGGCGTTTTCGTCATCGGAAAGTCACAAGAATCGAAAGAGGAGCAACGGACGAGTCACGCAGAATCAAACCGTACTACTGTACATTGATGGTGAAATTTCAGCAGAGGACGAGAAGGCCGCTGCAAATTCCCTGCAGTCGTTGGTGAATCAATTTGGATCTCAGTCGCTGCAAAAATGGGAGGTTATTCGTCAGGCAGACAACCAAGAAAAGAATTTTGACATTGCAACACAAAATCTTCCGTGTGTTTGGATCACCAAGAAAGGACCCGTGCAATCGTCACTAGGTTCAAATCCAAGCGGAAGAAATGTACACTCGCGCTGTATTCAAATGGTGGCGACTGCAGCATCGGATGATCCAACTAATTCTTCGATGGACTGGAGATTGCACAAGCAGGGATCCGTAGGTTCCACAAAACCTGGCCGATCCAATTCCAACTCTACTATTTGTCTCCCCCGTCAAGTAGGGCCCCGCCAAGACTTTTGGCAACGAGGTGTCAACTTTGAAAGAGTGGGCCTATGGATGCAAGCCGCTTCAATTCGATCCTACGTTTGGAACCTGGCCTTGGTCCCTGACTCACAAGAACAATGGTTATCGGATGCTATCCACAAAGTTGGCAAAGAATCTTTTTCTGATGGACGCAACGCTTCAGGAATCGTAATTACCAAGCCCTTGGACGACTACAAACCAGTGCCCTACTTTCGTGATTTGCTGACAAGCGTATTCACAGTTGTTGTTTTCAAACCCGAATCTGCGGTTTCTTCGCAGCAGAATATCACTCCTCAAGGACGGAAACAACGCAATAAGAAGCAACGAAAAGAATCTCCGGGACAACACAAATCCATGTTTTGGAAGCAGCTGCAAGAAGTCATCTTGAGCGGGTCTATCCCCATTGTGATCACGATGGGGTCCCCCAATGCCCAAATGGATTGCAATCACGAATTGTTCTTTGGTTCAAACTCGCCCATTTTGGTGCTTCCCAATCAGATGAAACCTCTACTGACTACTTTATGGGAGGAACCTCCTGCTAAATTGAACGCAAGACAAGACGAGCTTCGGGTATGGTACCAACGTACGATGATCCAGAGAGCAATTCAGGTTGAAGATTGGATACTCGACACTACGCCGTCATCCAAAGCTCCATCGTCCGACCAACGCTTGCAATTGGCAAAGGAATATTTGCAGGATTTAACGCCATTTTTCTTGCAGCAGCGTAGACACGCTGCAAAGCCATTGTGTCTCACGCCTCCATTTTATGGACGAACCAACAACAAAGTTATCGAAATTGGAAAATTGCTCAAACTATCCTATCAAGAAGGGAAGCATCGTGCTTTGGCACTGGATCGACGATGGTCGAACTGGTACCGGCCACATTTCGATGAGCGTGACGACGTTCTGTTGGACTACTACCCTCATGGAGAATGTGAGAAAACTTTTACAGCTAGAGAAGCTTTTGAAATTACCGATTGGGATCTGTCATACTTGATTCACCTACTTCCTCGACATGACTATCGAGAACGAGCCGAAAAGATTATCAATACCTGGCAGCATGGGAATAACTACATTTCGGTACACCGTCGTGATTTGGAAGGTTCCTGTCATGTGCACGCCAAGTGCTCCGATGTCGAGTTGGAAACGTCGACCTGCTTGCAAAAGCGAGATCCCACCGAAATCTGCTCTGCGGAATTGCGACTTCGGGCGTGTGACATGGAATACAATATGGTGCCAAATCCAGAAGGTTTGCCCATTGTCTTGTTCACAGATGGACAAGTTCCAGCCAAGGATGGAACCTTCCCCCACATGTTCAATACCACCGATTTCTTTGTGGAGATGTGGCTCATGGTCAAGTCGAAAACTCATTGGGGAAATCCGAGGTCCACCGTGGATGCCGTGGTTTCTAGTTGGCGAGAAGGGCGCGAGATGGAACCAAAGGAATGCTATCCAACATAAGCCATCGGCACTTGTAACAGTGGTAATAATTGAACAGGTCATAATATTAGTTATTATAATTCGCTAGCTCTAGATTGCCTCCGTTTGCATCACATTGCCGTCGTCCATCATCAAATCGACTTTTCCACTGGGCGCATTGACAATTGAACCTCGCTCTATTGCCGGCAAGGAGTCCACGGCATATAGATTAGGTTCGGCGTTTGGAATCCCAGAAGCGCCACCCATAGAACCCCGAGGGAGACGTGCCACCCGGGCACACAGGTGTGGCATTCCCCGTTGAAAGTTAGAATGGAAGTACGCTCCTGTGTCAGGTCCTGATGTGAACTGTTGAAACCGGTAGAGCTGCAATTGCCTTTGGAAGTATGAAAAGTTGCTCTGGTGAAAGTACAATGGCATGATCTTGGCAGCAAAAGCATCGGGATCATGAATGATAAAGGCGCGCCCATGCGAGAGCCAAGAAATAATTCCCGTATTTCCATCTGCCTCAAGCTTGTCTAACATTCGTTGTAGTTGAAGAGGGAAGCTCACTACCGTGCTGTCAAAGGACGAAGATGAGGTGCCTGTCCCGTTGAAGTCTTGAGATATTGAAGGATTATCCACGTACATACCATCACTTCTCTGTGGACTGTAGCTTGTTCCATTGGGAGCCGAGGGAGAAGCAGCCAGCATGGTACCCGAAGGAGACTTGATCGTGGACCCAACGTCCGGACACTGTGGATAGCTTGACAAAACAGGTTCTTCATCGGGATTTCCCGCCGATCGAATGCGGTTTCCATTGACCTTTTGGCGGGTCATTCTCCGGCACAAAAACTTCATTCCTCGCAGAAACTTTTCATGGTAGTAGCTTCCTTGGTCGGGCCCAGCACTGAATCGATTAAATCCGTACAAGTTGAGCTGCCGAAGAAAACTGGACTTTTTGGTCATGACAAAGTAGCGAGGCAAAATGATTTCGGCAAACTCTTTTTGTTTGTGAATCTTGAAAGAGCGACCATGTGGCATCCAGCCAATGATATCGTCGTGACCGTCGTTTTCAATTTGAGTCAATGTTTCATGAAGTTTCAGTGGAAAGGCAGCATTTGGCGTCCTCGTAGAAGATCCCACACCCGTCAAGTCCTTTTCTTCCGGCAACGGCTTTTCGCTGGAATGATCTCTGTAGGAATGCTTGACAAAGAGACGACGATTGTTCTTGGTAGTAACACCTGGAGGTAACTTTTTGTAATTGTAATTTCCATTTCGCAATTGGCCATCCTCTCCCATTACCATAGGCTGGCCATCCAACCCAATGTAAATGCCATCTTCATTCGGCGTCAATTCAGTTGTGCTGCCATTTTTGTCTCCAGCCAACCGGATCTCTTCACTAATCATGGCGAGCATTTCAATGGAAGTATTGCGCCGCACATTCCGCGGAGGGGGAGGAGGCGGAGGAGGGGGGCCTCCCGCGTTGATAGTTTCCGAAGGTGGTAGAATACCGTTGGGAACTCGAGGCTCTCCTGTCAATGGCATGACCACGGATGGTGACGCGGACGGCATGCATGATAATGGCGATGCTTGTGCCAGTGCAGCTGTAGCAGGACCACTAGGGTTTTGAGGAGGTGGTGAAATGGCGGGTGCCGCACTAGAAATAGAGGCTGGTGCGTGGGGTATATCTGCACTACCAGAAGAGGCAGCTGGAGATGGAGCCTTGACAAACTTGGAAGCCGCTGGATCTGTAGTAGTCGGGGCTGTAGCTGTTGACGGGTGTACCTCTATGTTCGTCCAGGGATTTTGTGGATGTGCGGGTTGTGCTGGGACACTATGAAACGCTCGAGCAACCGGTTGCTCTGACATGGACAAAGGTGCCCTTGATTGGAGTGTAATGCAAGCCACTGCTGTACAAATAGACGGTGATCCCTGGGTTTCTCCTCTCATAAAAAGTCCTCCCACATCTACTCGAATTGGCAAAACAGGAATGGCCCGTGGGAGAATGGAAGTTAGCCTCGAAAGATCCACATTCATTGGTTCTGTACTGTTCGGTTGTTTCGGCGGTACTCCCAGTTGAACCTTGATTTGTAGCAAGTGCTGCGCAGGCATAGTCATCGGCAACCTTAAAGTACTCCGTTCCATGGCATCTTGCAAGGCCCGACTGGCCGCTTCCGTGGCATTGCCCCAGGAGGCGTGAGCGGAGGAATCAATCCCAAAGCCAATACTCGACATGGAAAGGACTGTATTGGCGTCTGCACCGCCATTTGGTGCAGTTTGTACTTGTTGGGCTTGACGTGTATGCAGTGGTACTGAACTGGTAGACGCTGCGGCAGATTCAGCAGATGCATGCTGAGGCATGTGAATATGAGATGGTTGAGGGGTTACGAATGCTCCAGCTGTGTGGGACGATGGAGGAGCTCTGGGGACAGCAGGAGCGGCTACAGGATTCGCGCCATTCATCAAGCCAGCTGTAGGAGCTGAAGCTTGTGGTACCGAGGCTACTCCTACGGCAGGGGCCGGTGATGAAACTGAAGGGGCAGAACTAGCAGACGTCCCATCACGGGTTCCCCATCTCTGAAGCGAATCATTGATGTTATGCGGAGCTTCGGCAGCAGAAGCCGCAGGAGGAGGAGCTTGATGACGTTTCATGGCCACCCCGAGCAGAGCAGCCGCTGTTTCTTGTGTTCGAGCGTCTACATCCATGCTTGTCATGTGATTTGTATCTTTCCAAAACAAAATGTGAATTGTCCGATTGGTCTCAGTTTCGCTGTTTCGTCAGTTTCAGGTGATTTCAAACTGCACTTTTCAGGTGAACGCTGGATGGCAATAATCTATGTTTCGCAAATGTTAACAAAGATTCAGCTTGTTTATTCTGTTGCTTACACAAAGCTGAGTTCACTTTACACAACTCGTTTTGCTTTCGCAACGGAGGGTGGTGGAGGTTGAGCTTGAGATAAAACACGAACTCATCAGACTCACTCAGTGGTTCTGGTCGAAAAAGAAGCAAAACTTGGGAACTTCGCAAAATGCGTGACAGTGGTATTTAACGCGTGCAATAATGATGTCTTTGAGTAAACGCTAAGATATTCCCATCAAAGTGAGGGATCCTTACCTCCTTGTCTAACATCATAACTTGGAATTCATTCGATTGACCAATTTATGAAACTTTATGAAATAGAGTGAAAACAAAAGGTGATTTGTTGATTTACAAATCGCTTTTACCTCAATTTTGCAGATAGATGTTTGTATCGTTGTGCTCAGGTGGTTCTTTCGAAGTTCGGGTTAACGCTGAACTCGTGCTGTCCGAAACCTCATTCCGCCAGCCGATGTTTTGTACCAATGCATTTTACGGCAAACATGTGTACAAGTTTTCACGTGCTTGACATACGTAAGCAGTTTGCTACTTAAAATCTCTAGAGGAAGAATTCAAGAACATCCGAACCGCGAACCTTCGGAACAGAATTGGGTCGAAGGCCAGGCCATTGCATTCGTGCAGATTTGATGTGATTTTTTGATGATGAGAAGCACTTCTTGATGTGACACGATCTGTCAACATTCTGATAGGTCAACGCGAAGATCAACATCAAAAGATCCGAAGCCCAGAGTTAGTACTCTGGATTGGAGACAGGCATCGGTCTTCTTTCTTGGAACTTGATAGTGTACCTCAATAGTGTACCTTGATACAAGTGAGGCGAAAACAATAATGTTGGGAGTCTAGTGTCGTGATATTATAGCGTAATCGAATGATGATGTTGTTAAAGTCGGAGGTATGGCATCTCTCGTTCGATATCCTTGCATGTCTCCATGTTCATCTAGCTACTCGAACATCACATCATTATAGCAATCAATCCCTAAGTTTCAGAGAGCGACAAGGTGACGCGAATTATTCCATATCCACCCACTGAATTCTGCCTAGCTTTGGATTCATCGTCTTCTGGATGCAGCGTCAGTTTCAGAGTATGCTTCTGCTGATCCAATAGAATTCCCAAGGGGACAGTGCAGAATCCGACTGGCTCGTCATCACTTCGTTGCCATACAGCCATGTAGTAGCCAACCACAAAATTGATAGTCAATACAGTTGTCACAAAAATCCAAACCCACTTGCCAAAGACCGACAAATTGTCTGTGACTCCATCGATGTAGGCAATGATCCAACAGACAGCTTCCAGAATCAGCAAGATACGGCTAGCGTACAAAAGAAGACTCCATTGTCCAGCGTCCGCATCCAGTACGCACAGATGCAACTGGGTGGTATGGGCATGTTCGGATCGAAAAAATCCATCGGAATCGAGTCTACCACCTTCCAAGGGAATTTCCAATTCTTCGTTCCATTGGGGAGATAGATTGCGGTAGCAGGTGGAAGATTGAACCCCTTTGGGTGGATACGGCATGCCGGAAGCTGGTACTAGATGACAAATGACGTAGCCATCGGCCTTTTCATTGGAATCCATTGGAGGGAGTTCGCCTTGGGGTCCCTCAATGCAGCCGTGTAGTTTGACTCGCAGGAAGCGGGGTTGAAAGGAGACAACCTGAGCAGCCCGTTCCATTAACAATATTCGATCCGTTTCGGAAAAGGAGCGAGATTGCTCCAATTGGAAGCTTCCTTCGGACGACAGCAAAAATTTGGACAGCAGAAAGAGTTTCTGGCGGTTGGTCATGGATTCCGTGTTCAATTGCATTTTAGAGGGGTCTTTCATGTCCAGATCAAAGTCATACTGCCAATACCGGTTCGGAGCCCAACTGACTCGGATACCGGATGACTTTCGTCGGTTCCGCAGCCCTACAACTGGGGAGGCTTGATGCTTTGACTCCAGTTCCTCCAAATGGTGTTGAACGACCTCTCCTCCAGTCTCGGTCATCAATTGGAGACCTTCTTGTGCAATGGCTTCGTCCGACCAGACGCATGATCGGTCACGGAGTAGTCTCTCCAAGATTCGTCTCAGTTTCCGGTAGCATGATTCGGCACCCGAATAGAACAGGAGCCAGCAGAGCAGAAAGAACTTGACTTCGTAGTAGAGTGGAATGTTCGATAGGATGACGCGCAAGGCAAAACCTTCGATGCAAAGCCAAAGCGTATAAATGACCCAGAAGGTGAGCCATTGCCGATCATCATTGCCGCCAGGTGTTTCCAGCGCCGATATGGACTTGTATCCACCCCAAAGGATAACGAGACCGAACCCAGCCCATTCAGCAAGTAACCCGGTTCCTTTCGGTTTGGTAATACAGTATGGACCAGCTCCAGGCTCACTGCAATATAGCTGGCTGCTCAGCCCAATTGCCAAGGCCGCCGTATACGTCGAAGCCAGGTTCTTCATTCCATTCCACCGTCCGATCCCCGGTTTCAATTCGCATCTCATTTTCACTCCTTCTCGTTTGCGTCGACAATATTGGCTCGGCTGGCAACTGAAAAAGGCGCCACTCTTGCAGTCAATGTCGGTGGAAGATACATAGCCATGCTCCATAGCGTCACAATAACCCAAAGCGATGCATGGAAATTCCGAAGTTTCTTCACTAGCCTCTTTAACTTTTTCGCACATTTCAATGCATGGTTTGATTCCGATACAAGCGACGTTACAGGGTATGACTGAAATACCATCAGATCCGACCATGAGGTCACCCACAACGTCGTCGCACAAACCACACATGGCCTTGGATTCGTCTCGTTTCTTGCCCGGAAAGGGAACGGTGGCAAGCCCAAGCCGACTGAGACGCACCAATAAGGCCATGTCATCGATTACCTTCAATCCAGTCCATACAATTAGAAAAGGTTTGAGGACCGCCACAAACCAAACCATCTTGAGTCATTAATTAGTATGTTTCAAAGGGAATAGATTGGGTTTGCGCTGTTGAAGCCGTTGATTGGTTGGTGCTGACGTCTCTGGTTCTTGTAGGCCTTGACTTATTGCTTCTCAACAAACCGTCGAAAACACTAACGGCAAATATCCAGCTGATTGATTGGAGAGATATGGTGAGGGAATGGGAGTGGGAAGTGTTGTATTTACAGGTAGGATGATACCGAAGGTACAATTGTGAATTGATGATGATGCGATCGATTCATTCGCACCCGTCGTCGTCACGACACACTTCAACTCCTTGTTAGATTCGGTCGAAGGAGTCAGTCATAGACGATCCATCAAGAAAGAATCTACCAGTAGGTACAGTACATGGTACGACTACCAGTACATGAAAATGAAACAAATACATACATAGTGTGCATACATAGTACATACAGCGTGCACACATAGCTCTAAAACCACATATTAGTGTTTTACATACTATTTCGATAATCGGCAAATCCCAGTAGGGTCGCTTGATGGCTGAGACATGATGGAGCAGATGTCACCACGAAGCATAGCTCCTCCTCCTCTGAGCGAGCCAATGCCATCCTGTTTACTGTTCAAATCCGCCAACACCAGAGAGAACTGCGAAGACGCAAAACAGCCAATACGCTGCCGCTGTAACAGATGAGGCTCCCCCCTTGTGAAGAGAACAGTTCGAGGAATCACAGTATTCTGTTCCAAGGAAAGCTAGTGTAAATAGCTGGAAGACTGTAGTAACTCCAAATGACCATCCCAGGAGGCGACTGAAGCGGCGAAGGCGGGCAAAGTCGCAGGCAAGTACCAGAAAGGTGAGCAGACTTAGTCCTCCGATCAACGAGGCAATCACGGCTGATGCCCTTGCCATTTTGTAGTAACCGTCCAGGTAGAAGAGGTAAGATACCTCGAAGCAAGCCTCGACTTCGCCATTCAGGTCTCCCTCCAAGTAGCCAGGTGCACCGTTCGTGGCTACAAGACTCCATAGTCCAAGACTGTACACCTCGACCGTAGTAAACGTGTCGTCGTTGGCGTTCAAGGGTGGAAAAGACATGATAATAGAACGATCGTCGGCTTGCAAAAACTCGCATGTCGAATTGGCGTATATAGAAAGAGCCAAGGCAAAGATGGCATTTATAGCGACAAGTGCGATAAGTTGGAAATGAGAAGAGCTATTTGTCTTTTGATTGCTGAGTTCTTCGTGCTGGTTGGAATCTGCCGGTTGTCGTCCTTCTTCCACCATGGCATTGTTGTTGTGCTGGTGTTGGTCTCGTTGGCGACGACGATTTCGGTTGCAGACGATCACAATAAGAGTGAAAGTGGAGACGAGTAGAAGCCCCCACGTGAGGAGAATGTACGTGAATGGGGTGACTCCACTTTCTTCTTCTATGATTCCAGAACGCACCGACTGGCCGCTCGTGCTACCTTGATTTGTGGATGGACTATCCGACATTGTAGTTGCTTTTGAAGTTGGGAATAGAAAAGATGTAAATTTAAAATTGTGTGAATAGAAAGAGAAGTGATGGGGGCTTATTTTGGGCGATGAAAACAACTCGTGTTTATATTTTATAAAATACTACCGTTGTTACGTACAAGGCGCGTTCGGATTGGCTCCAATCACCTGAAAAAAAGTGTATGCAGTGTTTGCCGGCATCAGCGAACACAGTAGAAGCATTCTTTGCACACCACAACGGTCGACCATTACTCAAAATGAATATTGGAGGAAGACTCACTCACTCATGCGAAAAAATATGGACTATTGCGAATAGAAACCCATTTTTGACCAACAAAAATATTCAGGATCGAACTTGGTTTATTGGCTAGTTTGACAGCAAAATCAAGACTACAAGAAGCCCAGCTGCAGAGCCAAGTTTTCAATCTGGATGAGGAGAATACCAGGTCTAAGTATTTAGTGATACCAGATCTGATAGCAATAGTAGTGGATCCACCAGCATGAGCAGCAAGGTAGATCAGCATCGAGAAGAAGAAAGCATTGGCCATCAACGGATATGGCCAAGCACGAACACTTGTTGCTCAATCTAGTCCAACTTGGCCAGAGAACTTTTCGAATCCTGAAAGCCCATATAGTTGCAGTAGAATGCCATGATCCAAAATGGGACAAACGCAATTCCAAGCCCTTTACCAGCAGCGGTAATAAAGGGATTATATCCCAAGAATGGGAACCCAGTAGCATGGTGCAGATTTGCTAAGGCCATAAACGCTGCTTGAACCATGAATAACATGTGGAGAGGGTGGCGCTGGGAAACTGGTAGGGTGGAAGCATAGAACGCTGCTGCAGCACACGCAACAAAACCAACCGAACCTTGTCGCTGTTCAAAGGTCCGGACGAAGATAAAGTCGGCTGCGGCCCGCCATTTCTCAGAAGGGGCCGCATCAATTGCTTTCTGTAACATATTCACTGTGTCATCCAGGGTAAGATACTCGCCTTCAATTTTTTGAAAGCTAAAAATTGGTAGAATGTTTGCTACAAATCGAGCATGCAATGGGAAGAAACATTCCGTCCCATGGACGAGAAGAGGCACAGAGCTAAGCAGAAGTCCATATCCAGAATATGAGTTCCCCATATTATAGTATGTAGTCCTTATTTCAGTTTCTAGATATTAGTCTCACTTGAGGAGCATGAAAAAGATATGAGAATGAATTGCATGATTTTCAATTTGCTCTTCAGAATTTCGAAATTGTGGAAACTGCATTTCAGAAACAGGCAATTTGAAGTTTCGATCTGCATGTGCTGTTTGGTCGCGGCCAGCTGGTGAGCAGAAAGTCTTTTACATATTACAGTAGGAAAGTCTTTGATCTTTGACCGGTGCCAATAAAAGTATCGAAAAGACATATTATAATATATATATTTATACATATATATAAATATTTTTTAAAAAAAATATATACATAATATATAAATATATAAGTTGCATGGATACCCGGTACAAATCGTTTTGCTGCATATTTTCACGTTGTTGAGTTTGTAGTTAGTGAAGTTTTACGCGATATAAAAATCGAAAAGTATCGTACAATACGCATACGATTTTATCATTACCCCTGATGATGCTGCGTATATAATACCTTTGCCATTCCTGTATCTGAAATCTGAAATTGGATGACACCAATGAGGCCTGATGACGAGATGATATTTTCCATTGGCACTGTCATCAGGAATAGTGTTTCACGCCAACGATTGTTCTATCTATCGCAATCATTTTTATAATTCATATTTTAAAATAGGACCAAATGAACAAATGTACTTTTTCTTTAAAATTCTCGCTTCCTTGAAAAAGATGTTGCCATGCCATGTGTAATTGGACTTTCAAAGTAAACTTTTCCTGGCTGAACTTCCCCTTCCAGCTTTACGGATCAAATGAACAACATTCTCTCGACTACTCGGAGTCGTCATGATCGTCGATTTCCTTTGAGGGCTTCTTCGATGATCGGGATCGACTACCATCCGACCGTCTGTAGCAAAAAGCAGCACAACAGACTCCGCACAGGCCAATGGCAAAAAGCGCAATACCAATAGCTGTGCCCAAAGCCAGGCCCACCTCCGGAATCCCCCAGTCCATATTAACTGTTGTCTTCTTTTTGTAGTCGTTGTATCCAACCTGTTTATTAGCGACTGTCAATGCTGCTGTGCCAAGACATACAAACATGTCTCCTTTTCCTATAATCTCTGCCATCTCTGAAGCGGAGGGTACCGCACCTGTACCAGTCGGATCCAAGTGATATCCACAGTCATCCATGAGCGTACTATCACTTGGCTCGTCAACTAGTAGTCTGCGAGAGATCGTTTCAGAAAACGCTAGAGCATTTCCGCCGTCGTGAATAATATGCTCACGCAGCCTTCTTGCGGAACAGGTCAACTCGCATGGAAAGGGCGTCACTTGATAGGCTTCTTGCACGATGCAAGTCATGAACTCTAGAAGCTTGGGGATGCATTCTGAGCAGCAACCAGCAAGAGGGCAAACAGGATCCATAATCTGTGTTTGGAATCCCGTACAGGTTGCAAGCGCCGGTATATCAAGACTTTCAAAAGGATTTTCAGTGACGGTGTCCTTCAGAGCCATGCACCTGTCAAGGCAACCATCGGCAATAGATTTGACACAACTTGTAAACCCCGACAAGGAGGAACTAATACAAGCTGGTAACTGCGCATCAACGACGGTAGGAAGAGCTAGAAGCAGCCATACAGCGAGAAATCGAAGAAGCCAACTCATTTATATGTAAAGAAAATGAAATGACTTGTTGAGTTGTAAGTTCTGGTTGCATGAAATGAAATTGATTTTTGATACCGGCAATGAGAGACTCTTGAAGGGCATCCGGGTTCGTTTTGAAAAGGAAACTCATTCGCGCGTCCCATATATCTTTGCTTCCAATTCGGGTTGGGAATGAAATTATTATTTATTGCTGTTCACCAAAGACTCGAATTTGAGCTGATTGTTGAGCGTGCGTGTTTTGTTTGGGCGTATTTGGGCAAGGCTTGATTTCTACAGATCGAACACAGACGAGAGACGAGAAGAGGATGAATGAATATTTGGTCGAAGTAGTCAGAAACGATTCACAACGGGTCAAGCGGAACCTGCCTGGTACCAGTAGCCCTCTAGAGCAGTGCAAATGCATTGCTTTTTATGATTACCTAATGTCACTTGTATCCTATAGTGCTTATGGTGGCGATGATCACCATTACAAAGTCGCTTGACGATGCGGCCATGATGCAGCAGATTACACGAAGCCGGGCTGTGCTTTGTTCTTGCCGGTGAAGCGATTCCTTCATGTTGTTCGTGGATCATGATTTGCAGCTTAAATCAAGTCAGTGCACATTCTTAGCTTTCGTAGAAACGTTCTCGATAATGCCGAGCAATTCAGCGAACATTGCAATGGGGTCTTCTTTTGAGTGCATCCTCCTCCTTTTTTTATTTGTTCTTTCGTGTTGTTGATGATCCCAAACAATGCACTAGTACCCTTCGGACGCAATACTGTAGCTCAGAGATACATCATCATCATCACCGTTCTCACCATTACCTTGATAAGAATCATCACATTCATCGAAACTCATCATCTCGAGCAATTCCAAACCATCCAAGGAAGAAGTCCTTCCCATTTCATGATCATCACGAACTTGATTAACTTGATGGTGGTTCTGATGGTCTTGGGGAAACGTGGTTTCGTATTGATCATCATTATCATCGTTTTCCACAAGCCTCTGGATTTGGCCGGGTGAAGAGACTGGATGATGATGATTTAGTGCTGGACTATTCCAAGGAGTCTGTGCCGGTATCGAGTGGAAAATCTGGACCCTTTGTTCTTGTTCGCATCTGGATTCTTCTTCTACCCATGGAGGCGGAGTGGGAGTTCTCGTCGTAGTTTTGGTTGGGGCACGGGGAGGACGGCGGCTCATTAGCTTTTGCTTCTTCTTTTGTGGCGTGTAGTACATAGTACTAGATGTACTGCTGCTGTCGTTGGAGTTCTTCTTGTTCTTGTTACCAGTAATTGTTTGTTCGCACAGATACGCCATGATTGTAGTAGAGTGGTGGTGGGTATCCTCGAGTTCAATTCTGCTTGCGTGTGTATATGTGTATTCTGTTTACTGTATGTACTTGTACAACAATTGTGTTTTGTGTTTTCTTTTCACGTTTGAAATTTTTGTAATGCTTGGTGGGTTTGCAATGATGAAGTGGGCTTGGCTATTTTTTCAAATCGTGGATTATTTCTCAACTTGGTGCACCTTTCTCCTGTTTCGGTTTTGTGGTGTCGTGTGTAAATTTGAAACCTCGTGGAGCAGTTCTTCGCTTTTGTAGGTTTGTGGGAGCCATCGGTTTTTAGTTTTGCCGATTGCGACGCGATGTCAAGTCACTCAACGGATGTTCTTTGTTGAGGCCATCGTGTCAAGACATCAGAATTTTCACGCCGACTTCAAGTTCCGGATTTTTGGAAAGTTGGAGTTTTGGTCGATGGAATCGAAGAAGTCATGTTGGTCGAAAGTTCAGATCTAAAATACTGTCTGTCCGTAGCCAGTCAGTCGAACGGATCTATGCAAGATGGATCCTACCGTTACGCGTTGAGACATTCACGTGATGCGATATAGCGCTCTTATGTCTCCAGTTTGGATACCGCAAAGAAGTACATCAACACCGTCTTGTTGTTGCACTTGAGAAATACAAGCCTTTATAAACCTACAACACTACAAGACTAGAACAGCAGCAGCAACAACAACAACAACAACAACAGTACAATGAGCAGTTCACCATCGAAACAACAGGATCAAGTGAACCTTAGATCAGCAGATGGATTGATGCAAGGTGGTGAACTACCACAATATGACTTCAAGACCAAGATGGCTGGCATTGCTGGCAATGTCTTGGAATGGTACGACTTTTCCGTCTATGGATACTTTAGTGATATTATCGGAAAGGTCTTTTTTGCTCCAGACGCCACGGGAAAGGCTGCCTTGGTGGAATCCTTTGCCGTCTTTGGGATTGCCTTTTTGATTCGTCCCATTGGTGGGGCTATTTTTGGGTACATGGGGGACAATGTGGGACGCAAGTCGGCATTAGAGAATTCCATTTTGCTCATGGCGTTGCCGACATTTATCATGGGATGTTTGCCAAGTTATGCCAGTATTGGTTGGTATTCTACTGCATTACTGATCATCTGCCGCATGTTGCAAGGGTTCTCAGTGGGTGGTCAGCTCATGTCGTCCGTTGTCTTTGCATTGGAGGCAAGCCCTGAATCGACATGGGGGTTCCAAGCAGGAGCTGTATTTGCTGCAACAACGCTCGGTGCTGTAATCGGCAGTTTGTTTGCCTATGCCCTGAGAGAAAACTTGACTGAGGAGCAGATGGAATCCTTTGGTTGGAGAATCCCATTCTTCTTTGGCGTAGTGGGTATCATTCCAGGTCTTTACCTAAAGGTATGTAGTATGTTTGCTTCCTGCAAGATCTACAGTGATTTCTGAATTGGTTGGATCCAACACATTCGCACTATTTTCTATATTTCAGCATCGCAGCAAGGAAATCCCTGTACCAAAACCCGCTCCCCAAATTAGCCCAGATGCTGTCACCACTCCAAGTGTTGGTGGGCATCCCCAACTCGAACGACAGGGAACTTTTCAAGAGACTTTTGCTCCCAATAATAGACGTGCGCTCATTGCTTCCATGTTGGTACCGGTATGTTGTTTTTGCGCGCATTGTTACCGTGATTGCTGAAAACGCTAGCGATGACTCTCCCTCTCAGTTTCTCACATTTCCTATTACTACTATTGCAAACGATCACAGGCCTTTACTTCGGGAACCTATTATATCGTATTTGTTTGGATGGCCGTTTACATGCAAACCATTGTCGAAGTTCCACACGCCTTTGGTATCAACAGTGCCGTCGGAGTCATTGGAATTGGCCTTTGCTTTGCGGGGGGATGGATGGTGGACCGATTGGGGGCCAAATCCAGGGTTCCACTCATGTTGGGATCATCGCTCGCCTTTGGACTTGTTGCTCCCTACTTTATTTCCACAATGGGACAAGGTGATCCTCTTACCTGTTTCATTTTGCAAGGAACCATGGCAGTCTTGATGGGCATCTTTGGTGGAGCCATGCATCCGTAAGTTTTACCTTGCATGGTACCTCTTGAGTTGAATGTTTGTTGTTAGTGTCTAACGTTTGTGGTGCCTCCTTTTTTTTCATATTGGCAGATGGTTGATTTCCAACTTTCCACCCCATATTCGTTTGACTTCGACTACCTTGGCCTACAACATGGCGGTGAGTCTGGTCGGTGGATTTAGTCCATTTGTGGCAACATTGTTGCAAGAAGAATACGGTAATGCCGCTCCTGGATACATTGTCAGTGTATTGGCGGTCTTGGCTTGGCTTGGATTAATCATTGGATCGACGGCAAAGACTTCATGGAAGGACGATCGGGCCAATGCTCCCAAGTTGAGTAGTGTCGTATAAATATTCTTAGATGATAGGAAATTATGAAGGAGGGAGTCACATAGTGAGGGTGTACGACTTTCCAAGTTTTCGGGTCGGCTTTCTGAGAAAGCACAATTCTGTTTACTCAAAACGTGCTAAAATAGTAAAAGTGACATGTTCTGAGTTACGAAGCCTATTTCCGTTTCTTCGTATCTCCATTACTCATCCGTCGTGCGTCAGTTTTGACAAACCTCAATCAATGTCACCTCGAAACGAAACAACAAACTTCAATACCTTTTGGATCCAACAACAACTTCAACATCGCTGCAAGAATAGTGTTTTCATGTTCACCATTTGTCATAGTTCTGACTGTCGTAATTGGCGTCCACTTTTCTGGTCCACAGCTAGAACTTGACAGGAAAATGCAATTTGTCCACGCGCCCAATGACTGTTGGGTTGCCTTTGTCCAGCAATCATTCAAACGAAGATGAATCTTTGCCCCTGAAGGGTATCGTTGTGGTAATTACTGGATTTAGCTCAGGCATTGGGCTGGAGCTATCCAAGCTCTTGGGCACCAAGTTGGGAGCGACAGTCATCGGTGTTCTTGGTCGATCTCCCAATAAAGTCCAGAGTTTGACTGATGGCAGGATTCTACAATATAAGCATTTGTGGCCGATTTCTCGAATCTAGATGCAGTTGCTGCAGCTGATATAATGGCGTATTTTCAATTTCTAGTCTTCCTATCAAGATATGTTATACACGTACTCTTCGCAGCTAGTTTCAATATGCATGAATTGACTATTAGCAAATTACAAAAACTGGTTCGGCAATTATTTATGAAACGCCAGTTCCATAGCACTGATCCTTTGAACCTAGCGTGGCAACGAAAAGTGTTTTTTGCTGCGTTTAGAAGGCTCCAACCATGTCCAAGTCTTGGGTGGCCAAGATGTCATAAACACAATCCTTGATTGAAAGGGGATCATTCAGTGTGGCACAGGCTTGTTCCGCTTGCTCCAAGGAGATTTTAGACTCGTCCAAACGACGTCTGCGGTCACCACGAGGATCCTCGGGGAGAACGCAAGGTTCAGGGAATTGAGGCTGCGAGAGGTCATGGAACAGCATGTCGTCGGATGGAAGCACCTGCCATTCGGTACCAAACTCGGTGAAGTCATGGATGACAGTCGCTTGGTCGCGAGATAGGGTCTTTCCGCTCTTGAAGTTACCAAGCATGCCAACGGTGTTTCCGAAGGCATCAGCCGAAGGATTCGCAAAGTCAACCTTGACAAATTCTTTGAAGGTGGAGATGACTATCTTTTGGCCAGGGTACTTGGAACTCAAGTCGATCTCAAATCTGCGCTTAGGGTGGCCTGGGAACTTGTCATCGTAAAGGGTCAAAGGGAATCCTCCGATGCTATTTGTCTTTCCTTGGAATTCAAAGTTGACCCAGTAGTTCGATACTTCGCGGTCCATATCACCAGAACCTTGGACCTCCAGAATGTCGCCACCAATGAAAATGGCAGCACTCTTGATGTAACTCCAGTATCGCACTAATTTGGTTCGGATTTGGACGTTCAGCCCAGTTCCATCGGCAAAGTCAGCATCTTTAGCCAAGGTCAAATCGCACTGACCATGGAACTCGAAGTGCTCTCCCTGCCATGTTGTGACTGTGAAAGAACGGATCGCGGATGAGAATGGAAAGTTTCCAATCAGCTTTGAACATGCCTTTTTGTTGTGATACTTACAATGGGGATCTCCCTTGCTGCCTGCATCGGTAGCTTCGAGGCTTCCAATATCAGGAAAGTCAGGGAAAGCGACCGGACTCGTTGTTGGTGCAGCTGAAGAAGTAGGTGCAGGCGAATATGTAGTAACGACCGGGCTCTTCGTTGGCGTCGATGAGGGCGACGTCGTAGGCGAACTTGTTGGTGCAGGTGAAGGCGACGTTGTGGGCGAATCCGAAGGTGCAGGTGTAGGCGAACGCGAAGGTGAAGTAGAAGGCGGAGATGTAGTGGGTGCTCCAGTAGGTCCAGAAGTAGGCGCAGTAGTTGGCCCACTTGTAGGGTTACAATTGGTGGAGAGGCAGAAAATTTCTTCTGCCTTGACATTAACAAAGGCATTTGCAAATGAGAGGGCAAGATTTTCATCCTCATCTCTGATCCCTCGTCGAAGGGAGTCAACACACCACACTGCACCCGCGGTATCAGTAATCAATGGAACATAATGTTCGTAGGCAGTATGCGCTGGGTTAGAAGTACCTTCCTCCGGATTGTTCGCTGCAATCTCGTTGAAAGGTGCCTCCGAGAGCTCGGTGGTCCAGCCTCCACTGCCATCTGCAATGAATAGTTCCGAACCACTGCTGGTAACTTTTGCACCAAGATTGTTAAGTTCGCCAAGAATATTGATTGGAATGACAATATTCAGAATGTAGTCACGGTCAGCCATCCATCTCTGGACTTCGTCCATAGTTACCCCTATGTTTTCGCTGTCTCGATCCTAAACCAGACAAGAGGAGAAGATATTTAGCAATACATCAGAGTGCTACATGTCGGTCAGTGTAAGTAAAGCTTACCTCATCAGTCACCAAGATCAAATTTCTATCGATGGTGGCGCATTCTTCATGCATATTGTAACCAGAAATCACAAGAGGTACCCAGTACATGGCACTTCTCAACGCATGGTACCCATCTTCGCGACTTCCGTTATTCACCCATTCAAGGAGTTGAGGATTCTCAGGTGCAAATGGTGCGGTCTGCTTGAATCTGGAAGCTCCAAGGTGACGAAAATACATAGGATCTGTTTTGACGTTGGCGAGATTTCTAGCTCCAAAGCCATTAGAACTCAAAAAGACGTGATCGTAACCATAGATCGTGTAGAGACTTTCGGCAATTTTAGGAAGAGCTGTTTCTCTTAAGAAAGCTTGCTCTGTCTCCATTGATCCGGATTCGTCAACTACTACGTTCACCAGCGCACACTTGCTATCTCCAGAGGTAGGATTGTATTTATAGCGGGTACTAACCCATCTCGGCCACGTCTGGGCACTGACAGAGGAGAGCACCAGTAGAAGAGCAAGCAAATATCTCATGGTGGTATTTTTTTGCACTCGAATAACCTCTCAGTTGAAAATTGTGAGAGAGGTTTGTATGTGTAACGCTGTCCGACGGGAAACTTCCGTGAGGAGACTTCCGCAAAAAAATTGTCAAAAAAGAGTCATCTCTTTTTTATCAATTACCCGGTAGTCCTCTTTTTAAACGTGAAACTTTTGTCTATTAGAGGGAAATCCATGCCTTGCACGCTCGTCGAATGCATAGTGTAGTCGTAACCATTGAGCATTTTGATTTAAGAAAAGTACCTAAGTTAAGTAAAAGTATTCAATAATCGTGTGTTCCACCCCCCACCTTTCCGAAGTTGCAACAATTTTGACACAGCTTGGTCGACTGTAATGACTGTGATTGGCCCAAGATCAAAATACGTGTTCTCATTTCTGATCGTATTTTTGTTCGGCCTTTACGATGAGGGCATTGAGGTCTTCCATTTTATCTGGCGTCCAAAAATGATATAACAGTCGCAAAATAACTCTATCTTTCTGTCAGTATTTGCACACAAGTTCGAAATGACTTGGTTGCTGTGGTGCAATACTGTGGAGACGGTCGCCTGACCGTCGTTCATAGAGTCAATATTGAATCCATTGGTTCGACCGCTTTCTTCCGTCTACGTTAGAGTATCGGCTTGTTTTGAAACTGGGTACTAGGACCAGTAAGGATGATGGAGCCATCAGACAATATCATTTTTTCGCTTGGCTGCAAGAATTCATCATGTACTCGCCGCAATTTGTTGAGAGATCGTGTGATCAAACGAGTTTCGTGTCAACGCACCACCATGATATTGGCTGACCTTGAAACGTAGACTCGCGGTGCTGGGATCCATTTCGATTGTGGTTTGACTTGGGACTCGTGGTTCCTTTCGCTGTCTCCTGAACCCATCCCAGTAAACGGACCCCAGCGACTTGCATATTGTTCGAGGTGAAGCAGTAGATGGTTTTTAATTTT
>CAKOGP040001557.1:409846-431383 GCA_933822405.4 Cylindrotheca closterium | reverse complement strand
ACTGAATTGAATACGTGTGTAAGGTGAAGATGGTAACAGTCACTATCGTATTACGTTGTTGTTGTGAATCGTTGTCGGATTCCTTTTAATTGTGATGTGGATAATTGCATGTTTATCCAAACGGATCGTGAACGTGTTCGCGTGTCGAACCCGTTCCTCGCCAATATATACATTACTTATTGGCCGTGCATGATAGAGAACAAGCTGGACATCTGCTTGTTTCTCTGACTCATCATGCGACATCTACGACATGCCTGACATCAAAACACAAGTTCGAAATGACTTGGTTGCTGTGGTGCGAGACGGTCGCCTGACCGTCGTTCATAGAGTCAATATTGAATCCATTGGTTCGACCGCTTTCTTCCGTCTACGTTAGAGTATCGGCTTGTTTTGAAACTGGGTTCTAGGACCAGTAAGGATGATGGAGCCATCAGACAATATCATTTTTTCGCTTGGCTGCAAGAATTCATCATGCACTCGCCGCAATTTGTTGAGAGATCGTGTGATCAAACGAGTTTCGTGTCAACGCACCATGATATTGGCTGACCTTGAAACGTAGACTCGCGGTGCTGGGTCCATTTCGATTGTGGTTTGACTTGGGACTCGTGGTTCCTTTCGCTGTCTCCTGAACCCATCCCAGTAAACGGACCCCAGCGACTTGCATATTGTTCGAGGTGAAGCAGTAGATGGTTTTTAATTTTAAAATAGTACAAAACAACATGTTGAAAGCCATGGAAAATTGCTCCGTTTCTTCGTATCTCCATTGCTCATTTGGTCTATCAGCTCGAAAACACACCTCTTTTTTATTTTAAATGTTTTATTTGCATCATCACTCGTTGCTGATGATGATGAGGCGCAAATGAAACGAACGAAACCCATCAAAATAGTTATTGTCGAGTCACACCAACATGCTCTCGAACACTATCACTCAGCGATACGAAAGTTCAAGATATTTGAGCCCTGGTCCATGATTCATTTTGACGCTCATCCCGACTTGGCCTGTCCGACTTCTCAATGTCCAGCAGTCTCCTGTTTTACTCCGAGGAAAGAAATGACGCTCACTCGAAAGAATCTTTATGAACTTCTTGATCTTTCCGAGACTGGCATTGCAGAGTGGATCATTCCTTTGGTGGTCGCAGCCGAATTGAAGACTATAAATTGGGTGAAACCAGGATTCTCATCTCAGTTTCCTTTGGGACGTCATTTGTACAACGTTGGTGCCTACCATGATGATGATAATGATGCTAATGATTCAGCTCCATCCGTGCAATCATTTCTCGATCTGCCCGACACTGCAATCATCAAAACAGATTTTGATATGCCATACTATCAAGACGATGGAGCGGTTGTGGAATCAGCATCCGACCTTTTGCTTGCACAGCAACTGGAATTGGTAGTGACCGAGCTTCCAACGACGCAAACCTTATTAAATCATCGTGATGGTGATGATGATGATAATACGAAGAAATGGGCGTTGGATATTTGTTTGGATTACTTTGCCTGCCAAAATCCGTTTCTGAGTGATATTGACAAGGTCAATCCAGCTGTAACCAAAGCCCTGCTCCAAGTCATGAGCGCAGCAGAGGTCGGTCCTGGCAGAACGAGCGCTGACTTGAAACAATTGGTAGCCGCAATGCTGGAAGATGGGAATTCCATTCCCAACATGGATCCATTGGCAAAATACTTTGATTCTGCAGAAACAGCAAATGACCATTTGACTGCTCTGAAACGATTCACCGACCAGGATTCGTCCTTGAGAAGCTTGGTGCTGAAAGCCATTCCGAACTGGGACATGCCGCACGACGTACCCAGCGCCGATAAGGAAAAGATCCTCGAAGCAATCCGTGACATGGAGGAGGCATTATCGAAGGAGGACTGCACCTCCCCACCGTTCCTCATTACGATTTGTCGATCGTCGGACGACGAATTCACGCCACCTTGGCTCGTGGAATTCATTCAGGTGCAAGTTCTAGAGTTACTAGATCGGATCTTTTATATCCGTTCAACAGGAGAGCCTCAATCACTTTGCATCGTCAAGGATTATGGAGAATGGGAAGGATCTACAATATGACAAATGCAAGATGTAAAAACGGAGGCAGCAATGAAGTAGAACTACTTGTATAGCGTGTGCGTTTTAGAGTTGATCTGTACAACGTAATGATAGTGTGGAACCAATCGCTGATTGGACCATTTGGTAAATGTCATACTCACGCAATAGTTGCATCGCTCTAGTTGTCAGTAGTAGCAGTAGTAGTATGTCCACGTTCCTCGTTCAATGCTTGCAGTTCCAGTGGCGGAATGCGTCGCAAGACCACCAATCCCAAATGGACGGAACATTTGGCCACCAACATGTTGCCATCGGCATACAAGATATTCCAGACACTTGTATTGTCCTTGCCGTCAAACTGATAGGTCAGTTGGGCCTCGTTAGGATGCCATTGAAGGTCATGGCCCTGCAACGTAAAGGTGGGAAAGTTGGGCAGGGGCAACAACTTGACTTCCATCCCCATTGTTAGATTTGTAAAATCAAAATGAATGATTTCGCGCATGGGAAGATAGTATCCACGAAATAACCTTTTACCAATTAGAGGAATCTCTGCAATGGAGGAACTGAACACAAATTCAAAAGATCCTTGCAAATCTCGCTGGCAGTCATAGGATTGGTTCGGGCGAAGATCGTGCTCGTTCGACAAATTCTCAAGCAAATCAATCATTTGATCGGGATCGACGTTGCGATCTAATATGCATTGATCGAGAGCTTCTTGGACAAGTGGACTCTTGAAGTAGTGCTGAGTAGTAGAACTCGTCTTCTTTGAAGGAAGGTTGGCTTTGGCATAAGACAAACTTCCAGCGTTTGAAGGGAGGAGGAAGGCCATGGAAGATCTGATGGGAAATGATATCCATGATAGGATGAACAAGGCAAAGTAGTGTGCCATCGCTGTCGTTTTCTATAAGTTTCTTGAATAAAGGCTGGATGAAGGAAGGCTTTTGGTAGCAAGCTGCTCCGAACGGCTGTTTCCAAAGAAAGGGTTCTTGACGGATAAATATAACGTCGTTGTGATGTTGATGGGGTTCGGTTTCGAAAATTCATTTCGTGCATTCGTGACTCGTGACTCTTCACTCGTGAATGGAGTCCCTCGACTACACGTGGCAAAACGACAATATTTTATTGAAATCATTTTTCATTGCACCGTACCAGCTACCTTCCTCGAGCTGCCACCGGTTGCCGATTTGTTGCATCAGCTACCAAGTGCCACTGTCATACAAAGAAATTAATTCCTCGTCCATCATTCGAGGCTGCGAATAAAATCCCAGCATCTTTCTGATTCCGGCTGACACAATATCACAAACATGATACGGCGGCATTATGCATCATCCAAGCTGATACCAACAATTTTATGGGTACTTTTTGCGCTTTCCAACATTCAGCTTTCAATATCCTCGTCTTCTTCAATATCACCATTGACGAGCATAATATCACCTAAAAATGAGCCAGCTGAAAAACCCAAGAAGCGAACGATCGTTTCTGGGTTTGGATCACATCATACCAAGCATTCCATATTTGCTTCACCAACCCGCGGCAGCACGGAAAGCAAGACGATAAGTACCAAAAAGGCAAACAAAAGGCAACAAGGCAAAGAATCGTCAATAATAGGGGCGGACTTTGATTTCAGCAGCAATTCACTGCTGGTCTACAAACAAGACAAGGAAAATTCCAGTGAGAAGGATGGTGATGTGGATCACCACCATCCTAATGCTGCAGACTCGATTGTGTGGTTGATGGATCCCCACACAAATCAAAGAGTATGCATATGGGTCAATGAAGAAGGCGATTGGATGGCCGAGCTAGTAGAGGAGGGTAATAGCAGTATCCCAATGACGATTCCGCCACAGCCAAAACCACCAACGTCGTCGTCCGAAATGAATGGTTGGGTACCAGTCGAAGGAATATATGGATTCTACAAGGTTCCTACAGGAATCTTACTGGTCTTAATTGCCAAGACCCGGAATGTCTTTGATGCACCACCCTTGCGAACCATTCAAAATTGGTGGAAGATTGACAAGGTGCAGCAATTGGAGGTGGTCCACTTGTCCAATTCCAAAGCACAACAAGAACTGTCACCAATTCAAATCAAGGAAGAAATACGGCAATTGCGATTATTGCGAAAGGCCTGGAAGCAACACGATTTCTATTGTTGTCAGAATAATAAGAGTATGGTGAATGACAATGAGGAGGAGCGAAGAGGAGACCAAGAGGACTCTTTGGCAATCTGTTCCAAGAATCCACCCATTGTTCGCGACATGACCAAATCCTTGCAGTCGTCCTTTTTGGTACACCACCAACAACAGCAGCAGCAACGAGAAAGAAAGCGATCACGAAAATCCGATTCCGAGCCGCATTGGTGGACGGCCAATCCCGACCCTCGCTTCTTTTGGAATCAATTGGCGGTCGAACCGATATTGGCCAAATGCAATTTTGAAGAATTCGAGCAAGATCCAAGTCGGATGGATCCTTGCATTTACTTTTTATTGGACCATACCATTCCTGTGACTTCGGCCTTTGTGGGAATTCAATCCGATATTACCTGTGGCAGTACAAACGACGATGACAACGACGAGGAAAAATCGAAGTCTCCACGCTGCACATATACCCAACTTTTGATCAGTCGGCGGAGTCGCTTTCGAGCTGGGACACGCTTCACCCGACGAGGCGCCGATTCCAATGGTGCTGTGGCAAACTATGTGGAAACAGAGCAAGTACTTCTCTTAAAGTCCCAACAAAATGAAACTGACGGCACCACTATTGACAGGATTGCCTCTCATGTCCAAACCCGTGGCAGTATCCCAATTCGATGGTCCAGTCCAGCCGATGTCAAGACGTATCGTCCCAAAGTCCACATTGGAACCGATCCATTGGCCCAAGCCCGGGCCTTAAGATGGCACTTGTTGGAACAACAGGCCCATTATGTGCTACAGGAAGGAAGAAAGGGCAAACCCAACAACAGCAACAGCAACAGCAACAACCACCAAAAAGCAAAAGATGAGAATAATGAGTCCGAAATGGTCTTTGTGAATCTGGTCGACAAACAGAGCGACCAAGGTCGATTGGGAAAAGCCTTTGATGAAGTCCTTCAAGCAGTGTTGGAAATCCATAGTAGTAGTAGTAGTAGTAGCAGCAGCACCAATAGTAGTAGTACTACTGCTGCAAAAGGAATCAAGGCCCCCTTGGTCAAGCACGTTTGGTATGACTTTCATGCCGAAGTCAAGAATGGAAAATGGGATCGTTTGAGTATTCTGCTGAAAGATTTGGAACCATATTTGATGGCGCACAACTACTTCGTGGTTTCTACTACCGGCACTACTACAAAAAATGACAAGGACAAGAAGAAGAACAACAAGAAGAAGAATACAAATATTGGATACCAAATTGAGTCCAAACAAACTTCCGTCGTCCGGACCAACTGCATGGATTGTTTGGATCGAACCAATGTGGTCCAGAGCATCTTGGGACGCTACGTCTTGTTTGATCAGTTACTGGGAGCCAACAATAACACGCAAACGAAAAAAGAAAAGAAGCAGCTTCAAAAGCAATTTCGAAAATCCAAACAATTGTCCTTGCCCTGGCCCCAATCCGAAATAAACCATCGTGCCTTGTGGGCTGACAATGCCGATGAGATTAGTCGCTTGTACGCTGGGACAAATGCCTTGAAACGTGACTTTACAAGAACTGGCCAACGGACCAAACTGGGAGCCTTGGACGATGGTATGAATTCGCTGCAGCGATACTATTTGAATAATTTCATGGATGCCGACCGACAAGAAGGAATGGATCTCATGGTGGGATATGCTAGTTTTACTACGAATGGAGAATCATCGTCAAGCCACAAGGATAGTGGTGCAGACAACGACGACGACCCAGACAAGGAAGAAGGCAACATTTTTGCGACGCGTCGGTCCTTTTTGGGTGGTCTATTTCAGCCACATCCATCTCTGTTGCCAGGTACTATTGGTGGTGAGACAGGAGATGATAATGTTGACCACGACCAACAAGAAGAAGAAGATGACGAACAGGATGCTTTGGACTTGCGGTGGGTTCCAGGAGACTTGCAAGAACACTTGAGAAGTCGTGCCAAGTCCGAGAGGACTTCCACCACAACCACCACCACAGCTGGTACCAAACTGAAGTTTGGCTTTTCATCGACCCGCGCCTTGAAAGCCATGGACGATCGTTCTACTTCGGACCTTCCTTGGTGGTCTTTGGTGGAGGATGCTGAGGAGGCTTCTACTACTACTGAATCAAAATCATCGTCTTCTACTGTTGCTACAACAAATACCGATTCCAATGATTCCAACAACAACAGCTGGCTCATGGTCGAGAAATTGGCACCCCACCAACGACATCCCACCGTGACGCGGACCAATGTCTTGAGCATTTTGTTCATTGGCTTGAAAGCTCCCATGACCGTGGCAATGGGAATGTCCTTGTTCTTGGGTGTGCTATATTTCCAAGATATTTGGAGGCACGATTGGAATCTGGTGGAGCGTATGGCAACGAAAATGATCGATTCTTGGAGCAATAGACAAGACCAAGATGGGGACGAATACAGTGTCGAAAATGACGACGACGAGGAGGAGTATGACTGGAGCGATGATGAAGATGATCAAGAGGAAGAAGAGGAGTAGAGACACAAATTTTGCTACTCCATTCCGCCAGTGGACGGAGACGGTTTGTATACTAGAGCATATGATACTGCTGTTATCATTCTCTACCTGGTACCAGTACCAGGTACCGTATGCGTTGATCCATCTCACTTTTCCAAATCGGAGTGAACTTTCAATTCTGGTCGTTGGAGTCGTCGAATATGTCGTATGACTGACGATGACGGACGGCTCATTCACTCCTGTCAAAAAATCCAATGAGTTCCGAGTCGTCAGAATCCAACGGACACATCAACGCATAGTACTTATGGCCATCGATTCGTGCTTACTTAAGAAGTTTTCAAATGCTGGGAATAATTAGAAGTTTGCTTGCACCGAAGCGAGTCTTACACATGAATCTACCGTAGAAAGCGTACCAAAAGGTGCACCGAGCCAGTCCAAGTTTCTGACTCGCAAGACAATAACTGACATTGGAACTCAACGACTCCATGGAAACCAATTCCAGCACCCAGAACGACTCCCCGCTGCATACGAATATCCAACTGAAACAACGCACCACTGCTACTGGGGTTTGCATTGCTCGTTCCCCATACGATTCACATTCCTCTTGGCTGCATTCAGTACTTGAATTGACGACCATTCGCCGTCAAATCGCATTGCCAGTTTTTCAGTTTCTGTTTCTGTTTCTGTTTTGCTTCGTCGGTGTAAGCAGTTGATTGTTGCTTTGCTGGAAAACCTCAACGCAGATATCAATCATAGCACATTGCATTGCAGATTGCAGATTGCATACTCCTTGCATATTCCTTGCATACTCCTTGTGTGAACAACTCTGTTTCACGTCACTCTCAACTTTCAAACAATAGCAGCAATAACAGCAATTCATCACCAAAACCATGACGTCGCTGCTGAGAAGAAACAAGACCAATACCAGTACGAGTACAACGAAAAGTCCAACGCCGTATCCTCAAAAGCGAGACGACATACCTTTGGAAATCATCAGCGATGAAGGTTCGGTAGAGGACAAACCCATGGACGAACGCATTGAAGATCGTCGTACCGAAATGATGCTCTGCAATGTAACAGAAGACATTGGCGCTAACCTGGCTGAGAACAATCTCTGCGATTATACCATGACCACTGTCGGACAAATATGTGGCATGACTCCTAAAAGTAAGGAGGAAAAGCCCACGGGTCCTCGCAGCATTCCGGACGCTGCCTTTAGAACGGGAGCGGACGAACACACGTCCATTGAAGTGGAATATGTGGAACCTCGTCTAAGAAAACCCATTTCCAAAAAGGTGGCGCAAGAAACTGCTCCACCACTATCCGAAGACACTACCAAGAGGAAGTTGCTACTCCAAAACTTGAACGACAAAGCTCGAGAAGACTACAAGAAGGAAGTCCGAACCTCACCTCAAGAGTTCCCGGACGACGAGTATGCCCAAAATACTATCTACAACTCGTTCTCTCAACCAGAAAAGCGCAAGTTCATCAAGCTCATTTCGCTCAATGTCACTCCTACCGACGCTGCCAATCAAGTCTTGCGCGAGCGACGAGAAGGTCTCGAAGCATCTCAAGAACAAGCCAAGTCTCCTTCCAAAAAGAAGGGTCTCGCAAAATTCTTTTCCAAAAAGAAGGTGACCGACGAGCCGGAAGAAGAACCAGAAATTGAAAAGCCGGAATTTTCCAATTCGGGCATCAACTATTACGATGCAGTCCGCAAGGTGGACGCAGAAGGCTACAAGGAACCAGTCGAAGAAGATCCTGCAGCGGACGCCAAGAAAACCAAGAAGAAGAAATCGATTCTTCCGTCGTTCAAAAAGAAGCGATTTGTCAAAGTCTCGGGTGTGGAGCCCAAGAACGCCAAGTCAACTCCTGCTGCTCCTGCTGCCAGTGACAATAACAATCGTGCTCTGGCGGCTGGAGCTGCCGTGGCGGGTGCTGCCGCGGTGGGAGCGGCTGCCGTGGCCTCGGGCAGCAACGATGAGGAGGAAGATTCGGAAGAAAACCCTGAAGACGAAAACTGGATGCCACCACCACCTCCTCCAGGCGCTACTTCCAGAGGAGTCATGACGGAAGAAGAAGTCCTTCGGGATTTGGCCATGGCGGATACGGGAGACATTCGCGAAGAAAAGAAACTCGAAGATGACATGGCAGCACAATTGCTCGGCCCCATGTCTGCTAACCAAGCCAACAAGACTCAAATCAATGATGAGAATCAAGAACTGGACGACATTGATACCTACCTCAAGTCGACTGAATCAAGCTATGGAGGTGTCAGTTTGAATCCTGGCAATGTGCCCGATCACATGACGGTTGGTAGTTACAAGACTGCGGCTACCAATGCCACAACTTCGACTCGTGCCAGACGACCAGGTCAAGCCCAAAAGCGCATGCAGCAACAAAAGGCTGCTGAAATCCAACGCACAAGATCAGGCAATCAAGTTCGTGGTTGGCAAGAAACGATGCAAAAGGCAGCTGCCGAAAACAATCGTACTTGGGATCCGCAACGAGGATGGGTGGATTATGGTGATCCAAATGCTCCTCCTATTCCACACTATACTACCGCGGATGAGCTATCAACACCGCCACCAGCAGCAGCAGCAGCAGCAGCAGCACAAGTGGACCACCGTGGTCGTGGAATGGCGGCTCCTACCGGTCAAGATCCACAAGGATGGGCTGAGACCATGAAGGCGGCCAGCGCTCGATTGCTTCAAGCAGGAAAGCGCTGGGATCCGGATCTCGGCTGGGTCAGTACTGGAAGTCCCGATGGCAAGGCAGTTCCACGTCAAGACGATGGTAATGTCAATACCCAAGATGCGTCAGATACTGCTGACTTTGGTGGTACTGGACTCTTGGAGGGAGAAGGGCAAGACGAAAAGTTGATGATTTACGAAGACGAGAATTCAGAATCGGAATCTAACAAGATGAGGGCTCCTTCTCCTCTGGTGCAAGTCAAGAAGGAAAAGGTGGACGACGAGGATGCGGAATATTTTAAGTCACCGCGTGGTGGTGGTCCAGTGGACCTGGACGATGAAGTGGAAGACGACAAACAAGAACAAGCTCCAAAGTCCACCAAGGGAATCCCAAAATTGAAAGGACCCAAACGAGATACGTCGCCTGTCCGAGGACGACGCAGTGCGGGTAATACTCCTGAGGGGAATGAAGAAGATAATCGCAAGTCTTCGGAATGGAAGACCTTTTTGGCTAGAAAGCAAGCGGCGGAAGCAGACCGCCAAGATCAAGACAAGCAATCGGAAGTAGCATCGGAAGCCAGCACGGCAGCTATGCAAGGACCAAATACTTTTATGGGGAGGCTGCAAGCGTGTGCGGCCCCAATCCTCCCTACCAATAGGGCAATGAACGGGACCTCCCCGCAGAGTGGTTCGCGACTAGCCGCCCTCTGCGGTCGACCCGATATGATTCATGAGGAAATTGATGGAGAATCCATTACCACCGAGAACACTCCCAAGGAAGTTCGAGATCGATCGAGGTCGAGGACGCGCTCGAGCAAGAGCGACGTGAGTAGCGTCATTTCCGATGAAATGAGTGGTTCGAAGGCTGCGTTTTTGGAATCCATGGCCATGAAAGCAGTGGTTTCGAGCAAGGGTAAGAGAAGGTCTCCTGGTTCGGATGCTGGAAGTTCTGCTTCGTATGGTCAACGAAGTTCTGCTTCGTATGGTCAACGGAGTTCTTTGGGCGCTTCTCCAAGTTCAACTGCTGGAAGTGCGTCATCCACCAAGTGGCAACAGTTCTTGGAAAAGAAGAAGGCTGAGAATGGTGGTGGAAGTGTGGTAGGTGCCAGATCACAAGCCAGTACTTCCATTTCACGAGCTGCCGAAAAGTATGCCGCCAAGAAGGCGGAAGAGATGATGGAAACCCAAAACTCGACTCCTACTGGTGGTTCTTCCTTCAAGCCCCGTCCGATGGAAGAATCTACTGGTGCCTTCCCCAAGCCAGCTCGAATTGTCACTTCTCCAGAAACCCCAAGCAGCGAGCGTCCGCAAATGCTTCCGTTTGATACACCCAAGAGTTCTTCCCAAATTGCAGCCGAAGAAGCCAGAGCGGCCCGACTGTCCGTAACGACTTCGACTCCCACGAGATCACGAGCTCATTTGCCTTTTGAGCCGCAAAAGAGCGAAGCGCAAAAGGCTATCGAAGAAGCCAAGGCAAAGCGAATGAATTCCTTGAGGGCCAGTTTGAGTTCACCACGAGACTAGATCTGGATTTTGCTTTCCTTCACTTGTGTTTGTGTGTAGCCGTTGTATAAGTACCATAGTTCTTTTTTATATGATGTTATTTATTTACATACATTGAATATGGTGCCATCATGCTAACCTTTCTCTGTACCGATACGGTACCTGTGTGCCGGTACCGACCAGATACCTGGTACCTACAACATGAAGACTTCGATGCGATGGTTGCTGATCGAAAAAAGTTGACTACATCGACTGTCGGTGCACCGCACTTTTTGCATGCATTGCACAAGCGGAAGATGGAGGTAAATGACCATCAACGTTATTAAGGTAACAAGGGCGAAGAAGTGTTGAAAAATTGATGGTTGCCCCAGGCCTTCAGGTAATGCCTAATAGAGTGTGAAGCTAATGTTCGATTTTGCGGGAAGGAACTCTGCCCGAAGGCCTCATCGAAATTGATTGTTTTGCCTTTGGTTTGTGCGAAACTTTGCCGGCAATCAACATTTGTAACAACACAATGAAATCCATTGGACAAAGGGCATTTTTATGATGTCACCCTCCTGACGAAAGTAGAGTTTGAAAAAGGTAATTTGCTTGGGAGCTTTCCATTCTTGCCATTCCTAACAAAGGATCAAGATCCCCTCTTCTGTGACTACGATTTGCGAAACTGCCTGGGATAGCTGCATCGCCTTGGTGGAAGCCGTTTCTGTCCGCAAAGCAACATCCATCAAACATCCATCAAAGATAGTCCCGCAGCGGGACTCGGTCGTTGTTTCACTCTCCAAACTGTGGGCCTGCCAGGCTCATTGGAGTGTATTTCCAAAGGTACTTGCGATCAGTGCTTTAGCTTGGGAACAGTGATGGTGCCACTGAATGCAATATCGACAAAGGTTGGAGATGAAGCCTTGTCCAAAGCAAAAACAAAGGGAATGTGCACTATTATTGCACCACCGCTTCGTAATTCAGTTCTTGGGAATCATTCCAAGAGATTCATCTTGAGACGATTGACTTTTAAGATTTCATTTACCAAATATACATTTTTGAAATGTATGCCGTGCCCATATTATCCTAGCTTCCTTTCAGAACAATGTGTTGCTACAGTAGCAAAACGAAAAGGTGTGGATACCGTTTCTCAGACCCTCCTGATTCAGAGTACAACTTCTAAAATACGATACGTTTATTCGTATCGACCTGTATAATAGCACAGGTACTAGAAATCATGGCATCCTTTGAATGCGATCAGAAATTCACAATAAGGTACTGTAGTGTTCTCGTACAGAAGTATTCAAAAAAATATAAAAAGGTATTATACAAATTATAATCGAATAGAAATAGTCCCAAGAAAAGAACAGCAATCTCCAACCAAGTCATGGCTGGCTACTGCATCTCAGACTTATATATATATTCAAAGAGCCCCAAAATGACATCTAAGAGCGCTCTCCGCGAATACGGCGAGCCAATTGAATATCCTTGGGCATGATGGTAACACGCTTGGCGTGAATGGCACACAAGTTGGTATCTTCAAAGAGCCCCACCAAATAAGCTTCGGCGGCTTCTTGAAGGGCAAGAACGGCAGATCCTTGGAATCGAAGATCAGACTTGAAATCTTGAGCAATCTCACGGACCAAACGTTGGAAAGGCAACTTGCGGATCAACAAGTCGGTAGACTTTTGGTACCGACGAATCTCACGAAGGGCGACAGTACCAGGACGGTAACGGTGGGGCTTCTTGACTCCTCCGGTGGCTGGAGCAGACTTACGAGCAGCCTTGGTGGCAAGTTGCTTACGGGGAGCCTTTCCTCCGGTGGATTTACGTGCGGTTTGCTTGGTACGGGCCATGTTGACTTGTTTTTTATAATATATTATGTTCAACGAACGATGGAAGCTTCGTGCGGTGAAAGAACTTATTGTGTCCCGTTCCATGAAATTTGGGATTGCTGCTAAACCAATCCGCGTAGGTTGGTTTTGTACTGCCGTAGAAATGTACCAGGCGTTTCTGTTGAATCTGCGGCGCGTGGTCAGGCGGAAGGACTGCGCCGCGTTTTGTGGGAATGCTCATGTTTCGATACCGACCAACGACCTACAGTACGTACAGTGCTCAGAAAATAGTACTGGATTAGCTGTTTTAAATTCTCTGAAACACTGATGATTTTCGATTTTGCCAGTTTTATGGACAAGCAAGTGCGAAAGATGGAGGTCATTGAGTACCATTTTAATGACGACTTCGAAGGGGAAGTACCAATTGATGTTCATGAACTGATTGTCAATCCATCGGTTCAGGCTTTGCCGGATAAGTTGTGCCAAGATTGCGTGTCGTTGCGGGAAGTAACTCACCATTGGGCATCACGCTTTTGAGGAGTGCATCAGCTTGTTGGAAATCAAAATTCCCAGCACGGTAAATCGCATTGGAGATGATGTATTTGCGGGTTGCGAACTTCTGTGGAACGTGGAGTTCGAGACATCGCTGTCATCGTCACCGTCGTTGCCTCGCCATGAGCTATATCTTGGTGCTGCTGCTTTCAGATTATGTTATTCACTTCGAAGACTTCAGATCCCCTCGTCCGTGTTCGAGATTCACAAATTTGCTTTTCAAAGTTCCGTTTTGGTAGAAACAATTCTATCAACCACGTCCATCACGCGCATTCCACAGGGTGCGTTCGCTCTTTGTCGCTGTCTTCAAACTGTGAGCTTGCCAAGCTCATTGGAGGACATTTGCCACACAGGTTTCTATTACTGTTTTTCTTTGGTCACAGTGATTGTGCCGTTGGATGCAAAACCGATCGAGATTGGTGAAGCATCCTTCTGTGCCTGTAGGGCTCTTGTAAACCTTGTCCTTCCGAAAGGGTCCAAAGCCGTATCAGACAGTTTCAAGGGGTGTACATTATTGCATGATCGCTTCGGTGAGGTAGCAGAGACTATTGTCGCCGGTTTGGTACACCGCTTTGACAATTTTCCTATCCACAAAATGTGCTACGACCATTCCTCCATCACTGCCCTGGAGCTTCGCCGCTGCCTAGAGGACCACGACGACATAAAGGAAGAATCATTGTTTGCGGATGACTTCAGAATGAGTCCATTCCACATTCTATTTTCGACTGTCGAGCCAAGAGGAGATATGCTCGAAGTCCTTCTTAAAAAGTTTCCATACCATGTGCTCGGCTGGAAAGACGCCGATGGCAAGCTGGCAATGGATTATTTGGTGAGCAACTGGACTTACCAAAACAAGATATTGCTACAGATGGCCCTGCAGAGCTGGATATTTGGTCGATTGGAGCGTTGGTGTGACCAGTCTTGGAGAACTACCATGATTCCCCTTGTGAATGCGCTTCTAGCTGAAGGCCACTACAGAAAGCTACTACACAAGTCGGAGGAATACAGCGTTCCCTGCGATTTGCTCCATCATGACAAGAGTATGAAAATTTGGAGGCCACGTCAATCTTGGAAATGGCCTTGTGGAAAGGGCAAATGAAGCGTGGATGGCGAGATGATAATACCAAACGGCAGGCTCTAGACCGAGGAGAATGTCGGTGTGTCTATGGATCAGACGTTGTGATTCCGAATGTAGTAGAGTTCTTGGGATTCAGCCCAAGAGCTTCTTCTCCAGAGGATTGACTTTGCTAGGTTTCGTTGATAGTAATCTACTAACTAAGTTCTGTGAAATGCAAGAACTGTCACTTGGAAACTACTACAATATTGCTTAGTGCAAATAGAGGTACTTTGATGGAATACTAATTGTGCATTCACAAATGATTTGCACGTGGCCTAGGTAGTATCTCCATTCTTTTATATATGCGTTGTGAACGTATTGGCTGACTATTGCATATTTACAAGGCTATATCAACAAATATTAGTTTTAAAGTCTTTCCTATTCAGTATGAGTATACGGTGTATTGAATATACCGTATGTGAGCAGAGTATGAGAGAGTGGTCCAAATTCTTTACTTTCATACAGTACCTGGTATTCAGAACTCAAAATAACTCCGTTTGGCTCCAAACCTGGCAAATTTGTCTTTTATTGCTCGTGAAATTTAGAACGCGATTTGTCCTGACCAATCAAAGATACGTATTCTGACTGGTCGGCTTTTAGAATTTCACTTTAGACTGAAGTAACGGTTGTTTCATTCATAATCAACCTTTGTACACGGTATTTCTACGGATGAATAGGATGTGTCGCTCGACACACATGATGTGGAAGATAGTATTTAGTCGTTGCCGGGCTTGCAGGTGTACTTCACTAATTATGGTATCGGGACGGTTTCGTCCCGCCATTCAGGTTCAAAGATTGTTGTGACTGAACATCATGCCTTATATGCTGAGGAAGTGATCGAGACGGTTGCAATGCACCTTCCGGTTTCATAACTTTTGAATTCAACCATCACCTGTACAAGGCAAGGATGAAAGTGTTGCAGCACCTTATCCTATTATTTAGCAATTCATTTGCGGTGGCCAAACTTGGAGCAAGTCTTCATCATGATGATCGACGAGAGCTGTATCCCATCCTTCGGTTTTATGGGTCAAGCCCCAGCCAACTGCTTGGTAGATGCGAGGGAGACTGCGACAAGGATTTAGACTGGTGCGAAGTTATCTTGCAACATGTATGATGGTCGTGTCAAATTCAAAGACTAACTTTTCCATTTTCTGAATTCCATTCAGCATTTCGGCCGACCTGGTTTGTTTTCAGAGGGGTGCGAACGACGTTGTTCCGGGTTGTTCCGGGGGCCAGTCTGATGTTTCACTGTCTGACTACTGTGTACTTCGAACTGATTTGAATGCACCACCTTCCACTCCAGCACCAATCCCAGCGCCGACACCATATATCACTCCAAGAGCAGGCATCCCCATCAAGTATACTACCAACTTTCCTCTTGGACTATGCGAAGGTATGCATCTGAGATGGACGATTTTGTGTGACGAACTAGACTAGGAACCAACCTTTTTTGCTTTTTATTCCCTTTTGATTTCAGGGGATTGTGATAGCAACTTTGATTGTGCTGGTGACTTGGTCTGCTTTCAACGAGATGAATTCAAGCCTGTTCCCGGTGGTTGTATCGGTGGCGAAAACGATGGCAGCCGAACAGATTACTGTGTACCTCCAAACATTGGCGACCTTACTCCTACATTGCCTCCAACACCACCACCAGTTCCTAGTCCAACACCCGACTTGCCGATCAAATGGAGTACCAACTTTCCGTTGACACGTTGCCAAGGTAAGATCGCTGTGTTTTTCTCTTGAATATCTTCTTTGTGTGTTGGCTGACCCATCCTTGCTTCCGACTTTCGATTGGAACAGGAGATTGCGATTCAGATTTAGATTGTATTGGTGATCTAGTATGCTTCCAGAGGGATGGATACGAAGCAGTTCCAGGGTGCAGTGGCGGAGAATCAGACAGAAGTCGGGTCGACTATTGTGTTTTGCCAAATTATAACGATCAGCCCACCCCAACAATGCCACCGACACCTCCACCGACCCTATCACCAACTCCTCCGCCGACCCTACCACCAGTTCCTATTACTACACCGACAGTAGCCCCAGTGCCGACCCCAACGCCTCCTCCTACATTGGCTCCTGTTCCGAACCCAACACCGCCACCAACGATAGCTGTACTTACACAAAAGCCGAGCCGTCCACCGACCGTGGCCCCAATCACAAATCCGACACTAATCCCTGTTCCTATACCAACCGCTGCCCCTATTCCTGGTCCTACACCGCCACCGACGACAGCTCCGATCCCCAACCCGACTCCGGATCCGACCCCGCCACCTACAGTTGCTCCTGTTTCCGATCCGACTCCCAATCCTACAGTTGCTACACCGCCACCAACACTGGTAACCCCACCACCGACTGCAGCTTTGACTCCGCCGCCGACTCCACCACCAACATCACTTGTTCCAATCCAATGGAGTACAGTTTTTCCACTTCGACTATGTCAAGGAGATTGTAAGACCCGCTTTCTAGCTCTGGCATTTGCTTTCATTGCCAACCATTAACCTCTCTTTGTTATTCGATTTTTATTTTCGAACCTTAGGTGACTCGGATTCGGACTGCGAAGGAACTCTAGTCTGTTTCCAAAGGGACGCAGGAGCGGCTGTTCCTGGCTGTTCAGGCGGCGAAACTGATGATTCACGGGTTGACTATTGTGTTGTTGACAAAGACCGAATGGGGCCGCTACCAACTCCTCCGCCAGTGTCTGGCCCTGGTGTCGACAAGCCGATTAAATGGAGTACCAACTTTCCGCTGGGCGAATGCGAAGGAGGTACGTATCTTGTTCATCAGCTTACTATGCAAATTATTCTCCGTGGCAAGCTGACACTTTGAAATCTCTGAATTAGATTGCGATTACAATGAAGACTGTGGTTTCGGACTGTTCTGTTGGCAAAGGTCAAGCGGAGAGAGCATTCCCGGTTGCAGCGGAACCGACACTTCATCCGTGGATTATTGCATACCCAAGTCAAAGGCACCGGGAAAGAAGATCAAGTTGTTTTGGGACAACTATTTTTGGCAAGAGTCCTATGTGGAAAGGTTTTGGTGTATGACTTGCACCGAATGCGAGACTCTCACAACTGGAGATGGCTGGGAAGGAGGCTGCAGGGAGCCAGAGAATAGTCAATGTAAGGAAGGCCACTTGATTTGGATCCAGCGATGCCGGGACACTAGAAATCGAATGGAAATTATTGAGAATGCGCGATCTGGGGATCAGGTTCGAGTCTACGGCACCAATCTTTGTTTCTCGACTATCAATGGTCGGTGGTTGGAATTGAAACCTTGCGACAACAGCCTGTCAAACCAACTTTGGACTCCACTTGCTGACCGTAACAAATTCGAGTTGCGCCCGTACAGCCAACGGAACCGTCCAACAAATGAAGCGACTTGTCTCAGCCAGCTACACCACCCAAAAGGTAAGCACAATGCATGGAATCTGGGATGGATGCATAGCAAACATTTCGCAAAGACTCACAACTGATGTCTGATTTACAGGCACAGAAGTTATTGCATTGCGGTCCTGCCGAGAGAACATTAACCATGAGACAAATTACTGGACTGAATATTACGGATGAGTCCGTCCAGATTGTATTCAAATCCTAAACGCGCCTGAAGGTCGGTGGTAATAGAACACCGACCCACTCACTGGAGCGGATATGAAACCCGTCCAGGCAGCACTAACAAAATACATGTAGATATAATAGCATATAAATCACATTTTACATAATGAAGCCAATTGGCTTATGCGTGCAAATCATCGTTGAGCCAATCATCGGCCTCATCCTCAGAAGCACTCTCGTCATCATCCTCCGTTAAGAATCCTTCATGGTTCTTCAAAACGACTACATCATTCTTATTCTCGGACATGGTACTACTACCAGAAGCCCATCCTAGCCCTGCTTCACCTTTCTTTTGAAGTTGCAGAGCTTCTCCGCGAGTTCGAACTCGAACAGTGTCTCCTTCTCGCACCGATCCTTCCAGTACAAGTCGACTCAACGGATTCAAAAGTTCCTTGACCAAAGCACGCTTCAGAGGTCGAGCTCCATACCGAATGTCAAATCCACTTTCGGCAATGCAAGCTTTGGCAGAATCACTAATATCAATTTCCATCTGCTGCCCACCTTGCAAGCGATCGGCAATCTTGGCTATTCCCATGTCTGCAATCACATCCATGTGATCGCGTTGAAGTCGATTGAAGACCACCGTTTCATCAATGCGATTGATCAATTCGGGACTCAGTGTTTGTCGAACTACCCTCATGATGGCATCTTGGATTTCAGGTTCACTTCCTTGAAGATGCGAGGGTGCGTCGGCAATGATTTGAGCTCCTAAGTTGGAGGTCATCACAACAATGACATTGCTGAAATTCACTTCCCGACCGTGAGAGTCTGTCAATCGACCATCATCAAAGAGTTGGAGAAGAATGTTCCAAACTTCGGGATGCCCTTTTTCAAATTCGTCGAGCAAAATGACTTGATACGGACGGCGTCGCACTGCTTCTGTCAACACACCGCCTTGGTCATATCCAATATACCCCGGTGGAGCTCCAATCAATCGCGAGACCGTATGCTTTTCACTGTATTCCGACATGTCAATCCGAGTCATGGCATCGGGGTCATCAAAGATAAATTCTGCTAATGCCTTGCAAGTCTCAGTCTTGCCTGTACCACTCGGGCCTAAGAAGAAGAAATTGCCCAAGGTTCGATCTTCTTCTTGCAACCGAGTACGAGCCAGACGAACACAATTGCTCACTGCCTCCAAAGCGTGGTCTTGACCTACCACTCGTTTGCGCAATTGATCTTCCATATTCAATAGCTTGCGAGATTCACTGCCCGTAATACGCGAGACTGGAATCCCAGTGTGACGAGCGACAATGGTGGCAATGGCATCAGCTGTCACCGAATCTGACAATAGCCTCTTCTTTCGCTTGCTCGAAGCACCACCAGCATCTCCTTCTTGTTCCAGCATTTCAATTTCATCTTCTAAGTTGGGAATGGTGGAGTGCAACAATTCTCCAGCCTTGGTGTAGTCTCCCTTAGAACGAGCCAATTGCATATCCCTCTGAGCTTGGTCCAACTCTTCTTTGAGGTCCTTGACTCGATTCAACTCGTTGCGTTCGGCTTGCCAAATATTGGTAATCTTTTCGGCCTTTGCTTGAAGTGCCTTGACTTCCAATTCGACATCTTTCAATCGTCTTTTCGAATCAAGATCGTCTTCGCCTTGCAGAGCAGCTAGTTCCATTTGTTTGGTAATCAAATCACGTTCCATCTTCCACAAGATTTCCGGCTTGCTCTCTTGTTCCAGCCGCAACCGAGAACAAGCTTCATCGACCAAATCAATCGCCTTGTCGGGTTGATACCTGTCTGAAATGTACCGATCACTCAGATTGGCCGCGGCCACTAGAGCTTCGTCCTTGATGCGAAGACCGCTGTGATGTAATTCGTAATGTGGCTTGAGACCTCGCAAAATGCTCAAGGTATCTTCGACCGAAGGTTCTTCCACATAGACAGACTGAAAGCGTCTTGCCAGGGCAGCATCGCTTTCGATAATGCGAAATTCATCCAGGGTAGTGGCACCCAAAAGCTGTAAATCTCCTCTGGCCTGTATGATTGAATCATGGAAAAGAGAAAACTTGTGCGTCAGAAAGTATACATTCCACAGGCAATAATTCCATCACACAATAGTGCATATACGTACCAATGCTGGCTTGAGAATGTTTGACATGTCCAGACTCCCTTGTCCTTTTCCAGCTCCCACCATGGTGTGCAACTCGTCCACAAACAATATGATTTCTCCTTTCGCTTGACTCACTTCCTGAATGATTCCCTTAAGTCGTTCTTCAAATTGCCCCTGCATCATGGCACCACTAATAAGAGAAGCCACATCCATACTGAGCACTCGTTTTTGTTTCATGCTCTCTGGAACTAACCCCGTGACGATTCGTTGAGCCAATCCCTCGGCAATCGCTGTCTTGCCCACTCCGGGTTGACCAATCAAGACGGGATTGTTCTTGGTTCGTCTGGCAAGTATCTGCAAACAACGTCGAATCTCATCATCACGTCCGATGATGGGATCCAACTTCTTCTTTTCAGCGGATTCTTGAGCTAGTTTGGTAAGGTCCACAGTGAATTCATCGAGATAGGATTGGGTTCGCTGCTGCCCAAAGATGCTTCCCATATTGCCCGGACCTCCTGGTGGTGGTGGCGGCGACGAGAAGCTTCTCATCTGCCGAGAGCTCGAAGAAGAAGTTTGGGTCAATAGTTCACTTGCGGTGCTTCCAACAACCCGTGTGGTAAAGCTAGAATAAGAATTATTGGTGATGGCAGAGGACCGACGGCCAATAAGTTGAGCAGCCATTGGATGCTGCTTTTGAAGAGCACGAATGGGTGCAATCATTGTATTGTAATATGTTGTAATATATTATATTGTATCGTATTTGGTTTTTGTGTGATCTTGAAAGTGATGGAAGTATTGTCACCGTGTTTGATAGGAAAGAAACATTACAGGATTTGACTAATCCTTTATTCGTTGCTTTTATTATTGTGGGTAAGAAAGGTTGTCAAACATGCAATCCGAAATTCTCCAAGGATTTCTTTCGAACCAAAAACCTGTCTACTGCGCACATTCGCGCGTCATCAAGATTTGATTTTAGGACTTTTGTCGCACCTACAATATCTATCCTTGATCTTGTAGCAAGTCTTGTGTTCTCATCTGTTGTGATTGAGCCGGGCAGATAACTGCGATTTAATTATTTTCAGAATAATAAAGAAACATTCTAAAGATTGCTATGGCATGAAAGCATGGCAGAGAAGATTATCTGTGATGTTATTGTGATTTTCGATTTATTCTTCTATAGTACTACCCGCCCCAAACAAGAGGAGGAGGGTGCAGTGACGAGAATTGCAAGGTTTCGAGTAGTCCGCCGTTCATCGTCTAGCATGATGACAATGCTGTGGCTTAGATATCAGTATCGTTCTATACATGCGGTAGCTGGAAAATTGCTCCTGCTCCTGCAACTGCAACAAGCAACTCACCATCATCTTTTTACTATTTGGTGGATGGTGGTATCTTCATGAAGTTTGGTCTGTGTGATTGGACTACAACCAATCGTATCCATACCCTGGTACTGGTATGAGCCACCAAAAATAACAGTTTCTAAAAGCAAACGTTTTTGAACGTACTATTACTCTCAGGCACTGCT
>CAKOGP040001557.1:237161-409836 GCA_933822405.4 Cylindrotheca closterium | reverse complement strand
GAGCACTGGGAGGAACTACGAAATGGGGCACGCCAGAATTTCCTGAAACAGCCAGATCCCTGCCTCCGACCCAACGCTCCAATGGATGAAGAAATGCTAGAGGCTGCTGTCCAATTTGTGGACGAACTTGTTGAACTTGGGGTACTTCCAAGCATCGATGAAGGACTGACCGTCCTCACCAACGCCCCTCTATTTGTGGTCGGGAAGGATGGCCAACCGGGACAATGGCGGGTAATTGCCGACATGCTACGGGGTGGTCAGAACGATTGTGTTGGGCAGGACCCTGTCTTCATGCCCAGGATTGCTCACATTGTGGACCAAATGTACACTGAAGGATACTCTGCAGTGGTCGACCTGTCCAAGTTCTTTTACAATTTTCCGACACACCCAGATGACCGACCGTACCTTGGTCTCCTACATCCTAAGACCGCGGAGCTACTGACCTACTATGGGCTAGCTATGGGAGCCGGCAACAGTCCAGCCATTGCCTGCCGAATCGGTCTCGCCTTTGTACGACTTGTGAAGGAGAAATTTGGCGTTTTCCAAGGTGAAGCCAGAGCTAACTGCTACTGGACGGGTCTACAAGCCAACGGATTCGATCCCAAGCTTGGCTATGGATTCATCTTGACCTCCAACGATGGAGGAGCTGTGCACATCTGGGTCTGGGTGGACGACTTCCTCATCCATGGGCCCACGCACGAAAAGACAGCCCGAGGGCTGCAATTCTTCTTGGACACGGCAGTTGACTGTGGATTCCTCTTTCACCCAAAGAAATTGGTACCGCCTCAGCAAGTTGTCAAGTACTGTGGTTTCCTCTTTGACACCACAGCTGTCCCTTGCCTTCGAATCCCAGAAGCCAAGAAAGAAAGGGCACTGGCCATATGTGATTACTTGATCCAATCTCCAAAGCACAAGAGGTGGTCCCGTCTTGGTCTTGCGGTTGCAGTCGGCGTTTTGGAGTCTCTTACAGAAGCAACTCCCCGGCGATTGGGACATACGCATCTCAAAGAGTTCCACACCATTGTCCACCCACCAGGACTTGGCAACGGAGCGGCACCCTACTACACTACCACCTTCCTCAACTCGGAGGTGCTCGACGAACTCCATTGGTGGCGACAGTTCCTCACTCGGAGTGAAGGACGCTTTGTCAGAGGATGGGAAGCTGCAACACTGGTTCCAACCTTTGGCGACGGAAGTGGAACTGGCACCGGAGGCACCATACAACTCCCAAATTGTGACTTTGAGATGTGGCGAGGAAAATGGAAACCATCCATCTACATCTTCCCTTCTGTATGGAAAGAGTTAGCGACCCTGAAAGAGACCCTGCTTCGAATCAAAGAAAGCCCCCATGCCCACCAGGTGATTGGGACTACCGTTTTCTACTTCACTGACAACTCGGGAGTTTACTGGATTGCCACCACAGGCTCTTCCCGGACACGCTCCCTCCACAAATTGATTAGCGAGATCAGACTTCTTGAACTGGACCTGCAATGTGTCCTCCAAGTTGTCCATGTACCAGGCCGAGTGTTGATCACCCAAGGGACTGATGGCCTCAGTCGCGGCGTTTGGATGTCGGCACTTCAAAACATTATGGATTCTGATAGACTGACTCAGGCTATCTTTGATCCAGTCCCCTTTGACATGGCTTTGGTGTGGACCCACCTTCCACAATCGGCCCCTGTGACGCAGTACAGATCCTGGAACCAACCCTGGACAGCATCCCTCTGCCTCCACCAAACCACAGTATGGTGCCCACCGCCGGAGCTGGCCCGCCAGCTCCTCACCTTCTTGCTCAACTCGTGGGTTGAATGCCCCTTCACCACCTCCGCGCTGCTCTTTGTCCCCAGAGTTGTTGAAGCTTCCTGGCAACACATGTCTCGTTACGTCCGCGAACTTGACACCATCTACCCGCACAAGACCAACCTACGCTTCCCGCCACTCCTGCCGATACCAATTGTTGTTCTGTACATTGCGCCTCACACTCTCTCCCTCAATCCCAACTCTAGGTTGGACAAGACTCCCATTGCCGCCCCCTCTTGGCATGCCGCCCAAGCCACACTTATGCGCGGGTTGCCAGAGAGGGTTCAGCCGCAAGGAGACTGAGACACGGCTTCAATGCACGTTTTCCGCTAAGGGATTCGGCCGATTCCGTGCCTGTGGCTCCACCTACCACCGTGACTGTTTCCGCGCTGGGGAACCCTTCAAGACTCGCCGCCTCCGCGATGAAGGCTTGACCTTCCCCCGCCACGCCACCTGGCCCAACTTTGTCTGCGAAGCCTGCACTGTGCGACAGTACCTACAACGCGAATTAGTTCGTGCCGACGACCTCCTCCTCTTGATGTTGGAACGCGTCAGGATGTTGGACATCATCTCCTCATGGGCCAAAGGAACCCACGCTAGCTACAAGTCGAAACTGAGTATTATCCGCCAATTTGAGACCAATTTTGCCATACAAGTATTGCAGCCCACCGCTCTGCTGGAGCCCCCTTCCGGCCCTGATATATCCCCCTCATGTGGTGTCAGGAATGGTACAGCCTCCGCCATTCCACCAAGAAACACGACCGAGGTGCTCAAACTCCCATCAGCTTTGGCACAGTCCGAGCCCTCCGATCGGCCGCTTCCCAACACTCCGCAAAATGCATACATGTCACAAGACAACAAAGTTCTATATCAAGATTGTCGACCGACGGATAGTTTGTCCTTCCACTTATTTGCAAAGGGAATGGTAGCACGAATGGGGGATTACTCCCGGCCATCGGTGGCCCTTTTGGATCGCCACATTCGAGCTCTGGATCACTTCTTGGACCGCCAATTCTATGAAGCCACTTCTGACGTCCAACGCCGAGACATCGCTCTAGCGGGGCTAGCTAACCTGGTCCTTTGGCTGGGTTGGCTTCGCTCAGCTGAATGCTTTGGCCTCAATTGGGAAGACTGCTCCATTCTGGAGCCTGAAGATTATGGGCAAGCGGACCTCCCAAGGAACTGTGGTATGGTCACCTTCAGACTTAACCCAGTGACTAAATCGGAACGCACCCGCACGGCCGATGTCATTATCGCGCACACTACCCGGTCAGGCCTCTGTACCGGAAAGTGGTTCCGTCGGGCACTATCGTACCGGGTCCGACGTACAGGGCCCGTTTTCTGCCATGCCAATGGCATTGCATGGACTTCTTTCTTCTTTCGCAGCACCTACCTTTATCCGAGTCTCTACAAACAACGCCTGGAAGGTGACCCCCTCCTGCTACCTTTTGATGGTACCCCTTCAAATACCATAGAAAGTCGCTTCTGGTCCCTCCACTGCTACCGCCGCGGTGGCCGCTCACATGTCTCCCGAGGAGACACATGCGGCGGTCGCCGTCTCACGATTGCCTCTGAAACCCAGGTCTACAAACATGGGCGTTGGCGCCTCCGCCGCTCCAACGAAAAAGTAGGCACGAGCTATCGCAAATGGAAACCTCGTGAGCGAGTCAAGATCACCTTATACTGTCACTGAAGTGCCAGTTGCTTGGGGGGGAGAGCAATGTTTGTGGGTCGTACATCTGAGAAGGCAGAGGGGGAAAGAAAAGGACGCAGGATTTATATCTTGCGGAGACTTCAAGTTCGTGGACTCTTCGAGTTGGAACTCTTCGAGTTCTACTCTTGGAGGCCCGAATCTGTGTCTCGCCCGGATCGGAACCTGGAAAGCCTGCGTGGGCTAGGACAATATCTAGCCACCAATTATGAAACGAGATGTACGACTCCTAACCCTGTCTACTGCGCACAGACGCGTGTCATCACGATTTGATTTTAGGACTTTTTGTCGCACCTACAATATCTATCCTTGATCTTGTAGCAAGTCTTGTGTTCTCATCTGTTGTGATTGAGCCGGGCAGAAAACTGCGATTTAATTATTTTCAGAATAATAAAGAAACATTCTAAAGATTGCTATGGCATGAAAGCATGGCAGAGAAGATTATCTGTGATGTTATTGTGATTTTCGATTTATTCTTCTATACCCGCCCCAAACAAGAGGAGGAGGGTGCAGTGACGAGAATTGCAAGGTTTCGAGTAGTCCGCCGTTCGTCGTCTAGCATGATGACAATGCTGTGGCTTAGATATCAGTATCGTTCTATACATGCGGTAGCTGGAAAATTGCTCCTGCTCCTGCAACTGCAACAAGCAACTCACCATCATCTTTCTACTATTTGGTGGTGGATGGTGGTATCTTCAAGAAGTTTGGTCTGTGTGATTGGACTACAACCAATCGTATCCATACCCTGGTACTGGTATGAGCCACCAAAAATAACAGTTTCTAAAAGCAAACGTTTTTGAACGTACTATTACTCTCAGGCACTGCTGTACCGGTGCCCAAAATTGTTATTCGATCAAAAATGTTGGACTTGTGGTACCATACCGCCACCAAGGTACACGTTTGCGGGTCCTTCCTGAGCGGGTCCTAGCATGCAGTAGAAGAAAACCACAGCACAATTCTGACGATCCATTCATTGTGCTTACCATATATATATGTGCCTCTGCCTTGGACGTTGAGGGAATGAATGGGAATGCTACTTTCAGGCACTACTGTACCCAAATGCAAAATTATCGGTCTTATTATTCGATCAGAATGTATTTTTTAATAATATACCTTACGGACGTAAAATACGTCTTTGATTACAAATATCGGAGAAAATCATAGAACGTCATTACCGTTCCATTCATAGTGCCTACCAGCACCATGTCACTCGAGAAGAAGTTCATTTTGGACCTCTGAGAAGAAGGTGCGTTTTTGTCCAAGTGGCGGGAATATATATTATACAACTAAAGTACTGTACGGATTTTTTTGATCACAACTTCGAAGCTACATAAATCCAAGAGCATCTGAGGCTTCGCTACAGTTGAAGAAAAGCGCCGCTTCCAGTGCGGATCGCATTGACTGGCATAAATGTTGCCTTTTGTATCCCTGCTGTTTGCATTTGCAAATAGTTCATATTTCCTAGAACTTCCGTGTATGCCATTTGCCACGCAACTAGCTTCATCTGTGCTAACGATAATGTCGAAAACGAATTCACTGCCATATATGTTTTTCCGACATCTATCAAATGACAGAAAAGACCGCATCTGAGTATAAAAGTTGTGGGGAGACATTAAATATGATTTGGGATCTTTACGCTCTTTCGGAGGAACTGAAAAAGGAAACCAATATCATCCGCGAATCGAGGCGATCTCATAAAAACAATTGAAAGAAGTTCTCAGATCTGATGAAGAGGTTTGTCTAAAACTTCTCGCACATGGGCGATTAGAAATTTTGCTCCTTTTCCAGGTCCTATCACAAAATCAAATCTACCAAAACCAACAAGCAAATTACAAAATGGTACAGATGACTAAACGTGGAATCAGAACCAGACTGTCCTGTGACTTTACTCCCGGAAGGTTCACAGTGCTATGTGGACGAGGCAAGGAGTACACTTCGTCGACCGGTAACCAACACTTGAAATCGCTTGTCCACAAGTATCTCAAACCATATTCCGAAGCCAAAAGCAAAATGGCCAAGTCTTCGATTGTGGCCGAGATCATGGGACAAATCAAGGGTCTATGCTCCGATGCAGCCTTTGTCAAGCTTAAGAATGGAGTTTGGTGGGAGGTTGACGATGCCTTTGCCCGAGAAAAGATTGGTAAGTCGAAATCATTGTAACAAATACTTTGAGTTGCAGCCAGCATTCATTTCTTTCATTTGCTTACATTCCTTCTCTCTTCTTTTAGGATGCATGTTCCGTGATACCCTCCACACTCAATACCGATCAAGTACCAAGGCCAAGTTCGCAAGAAAGAAGGCCAACCAAACAGGATCAAGCGGCAGACGGGACTCTTCTTCTTCTTCTTCGAGTATGGCGGAGAGCATCCAGAGTATGGTCTCCACACTATCGAGCTCATCCGCGGAAACTTATGCCTCCGACTACGCTGTAGAGATCTTTGGACAACCATCCACCCAAATGAGCTCCCAGAAAGTTGAACCCGCTACTCTTTTCAATCCACTCAATGACTACTACTCATTGCTTTCTAGCTACTTAACACTTGGTCCAAAGGAGCAACAACAGCAGCAGCCGAAGAAGGTTTCCACACCCATCGACTTTTGTGTGATGCCAATGCAGATGCCTTCGGCTCTGGCCCTGGAACCTGTACATTTTGATGATATCCCAGATGATGATCTTTCAGGTATCTTTGATGACTTTTGAAAACATGTCACTTTGACAATATAAAATACATCTGTGCTCTACATATCGCACAGCTATTATATAATACAATATACTCTAGTAACAAATAACATAAAGGGAAATATAACATTTCTTGAATTTCTTGAAACTAGCTACTCGGTCTATTACACTGAATTGGCCCAGCTGATTTAATCGCCAAATTGTGATAGTTGGACAATTGGTGTTTTCGGACTTCAATTGCTTCACGATGTTGACTTAATGACAGGGAGACACCAGCTAGACTCTGTTGATAGGCCTACGCCCTTCAATTCATTCTTGTTTGAATTAGCTGCTGATTTTGGTGGGATCCAACTTAATCTCTGTAAACAAGAGTATATACTCTTGCTATAAAGAAGCAACAAGGGGTGCGGAGGTGTTGGGATCTTGAATCTGCTCCATCGACTAGATTGAATTGGTCCAGCATGTGGAAGCGGCAAATATTACCAAACAAAAATGTCCAAAATTCGAGCTTCAATCGGATTTTTTTTAAAAGTTGTAGTAAAGTTCGGATTTCACGTTGAGATCGGATCTTCAAGTTGTTGAGTTTGAACGCGTGGAGCGCCTTTGGTGACAAAATTGACAAAAACGTCTCACCAAAACAAAAAAGATTTTGCTAATTTCCATGAGCTCTTTGGTCAACAATATTATGTACAGGTACAACTGAGAGGGAAAAAACCGTTCACAATTGTTTGCATTTGCATTGGCCGGGTAAACTTCCGATTATGCCCTTCGTGAGTTCGAAACAATACAAAACCGAAGCTATATATATAATTTCTCCGCGGATCTGATTAAAAAAAAGCACCCTTCGTTCGGATTCCTGTTTAGCAAAGACGACCAGCTGATTCACAGATGAAGCTTCCCATGTCGAATCTTTTAAGACGCGAGCCTTATTTAGCTATTGTGCGTTTTCAGCGTTTCGGAAGAACTGCAAGCTCACCCATATTGTGGAAAGGATGAAGGCGACCAGAGCTTGTTGAACTTCTGATTCTGGAAAGGAAGTTTGAAGTGAACTTCGCGCACATGGGCGATTAGAAATTTTGCTCCCTTTTCAGATCCTATCACAAAATCAAATCCACCAAAACCAACAAGCAAATTACAAAATGGTACAGATGACTAAACGTGGAATCAGAACCAGACTGTCCTGTGACTTTACTCCCGGAAGGTTCACAGTGCTATGTGGACGAGGCAAGGAGTACACTTCCTCAACCGGTAACCAACACTTGAAATCGCTTGTCCACAAGTATCTCAAACCATATTCCGAAGCCAAAAGCAAAATGGCCAAGTCTTCGATTGTGGCCGAGATCATGGGACAAATCAAGGGTCTATGCTCCGATGCAGCCTTTGTCAAGCTTAAGAATGGAGTTTGGTGGGAGGTTGACGATGCCTTTGCCCGAGAAAAGATTGGTAAGTCGAAATCATTGTAACAAATACTTTGAGTTGCAGCCAGCATTCATTTCTTTCATTTGCTTACATTCCTTCTCTCTTCTTTTAGGATGCATGTTCCGTGATACCCTCCACACTCAATACCGATCAAGTACCAAGGCCAAGTTCGCAAGAAAGAAGGCCAACCAAACAGGATCAAGCGGCAGACGGGACTCTTCTTCTTCTTCTTCGAGTATGGCGGAGAGCATCCAGAGTATGGTCTCCACACTATCGAGCTCATCCGCGGAAACTTATGCCTCCGACTACGCTGTAGAGATCTTTGGACAACCATCCACCCAAATGAGCTCCCAGAAAGTTGAACCCGCTACTCTTTTCAATCCACTCAATGACTACTACTCATTGCTTTCTAGCTACTTAACACTTGGTCCAAAGGAGCAACAACAGCAGCAGCCGAAGAAGGTTTCCACACCCATCGACTTTTGTGTGATGCCAATGCAGATGCCTTCGGCTCTGGCCCTGGAACCTGTACATTTTGATGATATCCCAGATGATGATCTTTCAGGTATCTTTGATGACTTTTGAAAACATGTCACTTTGACAATATAAAATACATCTGTGCTCTACATATCGCACAGCTATTATATAATACAATATACTCTAACAAATAACATAAATGGAAATATATTTTAGATCTATTGAGAGCCCTGGAACACAAAACTGACTGGCAAACCTCATCCATTTGACGACAGGCGTTCGGAAATGAGGCTACTGATAAGTGTGCGAGTCCAGTTGTTGTGGATCCTTGCTACTGTATTCATGACAGTATGTTTCTATATTTGGATACTTTCTACAGGGTACTGTACTGATCCTCTTTAAAAATTCCATCATTGTTCAATCCATTGAGCCAGCGCTTCCTTCTTGATCACAACCGTTCCCTTGGCCCGAGGAGGAATGTAGGATTCCAATTGAAATTCTGTGTCCAACATGGACCGCAAAAAGTCTCTTAGCGACATGGCGGTTTCTTTCGACGAACCCGTTTTATTTTGTCCCTTTCGGTGGAAAGTTCCGACTCCAGTAATGAATGAAATGTCTTCGAGGTCCTTTGGTTTAAGACTTCGAATTTGGTTCAAGATATACCGCGAAGCAGCGCTGGCAACCGGAATAGACATGCCTGATAAGTCCGTCTCCCACTGAGAGTCCAATCGATTTCCTCGCAATATTATCCCACTATCGACAGCTTCAGCAAACACTTTGTCCATTTTTTTAAACTGAGAAGCACGGAATAGGGTGGCGGTACAATCAGTCAAAGTAATGATATCGGGAGACGCCGAACTCTTGGCCCTGGCAATGGAGTTTGATGGCTGAGAAAATGTGGTGGTGGGCTTGCCAATCATTTCTCGCCATAATTCGTATGTCTGCAAGAAAAATAAGAGACATCTGCTGAGAAACAAGAGTCTAGGCCCGATTTGTTCCAAGATGAAGTATTCAACTTCGTGCTTCATACCTTGTCTGCATCCCCAGCCACGCGAAAAGCCGAAAACAAGGCATTGTATGCAACTCGGTCTGCTGAGAGTCCTTCGTTTTGCATACTTTGGAATAGATTCAAAGCGTGATCAGCTTCTCCGGCTCGACCACAGGCGCCTGTGGATTTCCATGGGGAAGAAAGCAATACACTCTGTCAATGAGAAAAAAATACTCACCTATTATACAAGACTTCATTGCAATCCCACAAGGACTTACAAATGGCAGCTGTATAGGCAACCTTGTTCGGACGAGTTCGTGGTCCTCCTTTCTTCATCACTTCAATTAATTTCAGCGCTTCTTCCCATCGACCTTCGGCTCCACAACAACTGATTGCCGAAGAATAGCAAAATCCATCTGGTTCGATTCCATCCTTTTTCATTTGTCCCAGAAGCAGCAAAGCGCGAGACCACAGGTCTTCAGAGCCGATTTCATCTGATTTGACGCCAGAAGATTTTTTGGCATGAAAACGCGATGCCTTGGACAAGGCAGTAATGGCGGCATTGTAGGTAATCAAATTCACGTTCATTCCTTGTTGGCGCATCTAGCATGGTGACCAATGGGAAGAATGCGAAGTTAGTTTCACTAAAACCGGAAAAGTTCTCTTGCCAGCACCACAACAAACCAACTGGTAAAAGATACTCACCAGCTGCAAAATATTTAGTGCCTTTTGCCATTGGCCTCCATTGCCACATGCCGAAATGGCAACGCTGGAGCGTGAGAAAGAATAATGTTAGATGGGGGCCAGAGAGTACTGCATCAGCAGCTAGTAGGTCTAACCAATCGTACCTATATGTCACTTCGGTGGGTGCAATGGCTTTTGTTTGCATTTCGTCCAGTAAAGATAGTGCCTGTTTCCACATTCCTCCCTTGGCACACGCTGGAAAGAAATTGAAGAGTGAAAGCTGTGAGACAATGGCAACGTAAATACATGAAGACCGCGAAATTGGACTCACCATCAATGACTGCTGTGTAGCAGTAACTGTCTAATGGCAGTCCTTTATCTTTTACAACTTGCAACAGACTTAGCGCTCTCTTAGGGCTCCCACCCCTTGCACAAGCCCTAGTCAAGGTAACAAGATAATGTTGTCAGTGGAGTGGTTTGGTAGAATAACGAATGACACAAAACTACAACTCACCTCATTGCATTCGTGTAAATGTAAATATTGGGAGTCACTCCTGGTTCCCGATAGCACTGATCTAGCAGTGCTAATGCATCTTTCCACCGAGCAGTACTGGCGCAAGCCCCGATAACCGAGTTGAACGAAACTTCATCAGGTCGCATGCCTTCCTTTTTCATTTTGCTGAGTAAGTTCTTGGCCATGCCCACTTCTCGCGATCGTGCACAAGCAGAAATGACTGTGTTATAGGTAACGACTGTCTTGGGCACATCGAGCTCCTCCATCAGATCCAATATTTGAATTGCCCGTCGCCACTGCATCTTCTTGGAAAAGGCGGAGATGACCAACTCACAAACATAAGTATTTGGCTAATTCATGGCAGTAAAGAAATTCGCGTTAGTCTCTTTTCACAGTGCACACCACCTCGAAGCCTATTTTATATGAATTGTCCATTCTTACCTGAACTCCATGATGCTTCATCGATTTGAGAACTTGAATCGCCTGTTCGGCTTGATTCGATCCCGCACAACTTTCAATCACTGCCCGATAAGTGGACAGGGCTGGCGTAGGATAGATTCCATCTTCTTTCTTTGCAGTCTTGACCGAACCCTTTTCCATCAATCGAAGGAATCGCACAGCTTCTTTCCATTGGCGTTCTTCCGCCATGCATTCAAGAACAGCGTTGTAAGCCTGAATCGGAATGGGATTATTGCGCGATGTGATGGAACTCGAAGAATCGCCATGGCTATGCTGCTTCAGTAAGGTCAATGCTTTTCTCCACCATCCATTTTCGGATAGGTTGTTTCGACACATGGCAGCAGCTGTCAAACCAATATCAACTGGTTCTGCATCCATTCCTGCTTTTTCCATAGCACTTAATATTTCTTGTGCCGATGGTCCGTTTCCAGCCCCAAAGCACGCTTGTAAGCAAGCTCGATAGGAACTTCGCTCTTGTTTGAGACCGTGCCGCTTCATGACATCCAAAACTTCCAGGACGTGATCCCATTCATCAGATGCCACACAAAGTCCTAACACTTTGTCACAATATGACTGCGAAAGCCCCAAGCCCAATTGATCACGCTTTCCAACCTCTGATAACTTTCTCTTTAATAGCCCTTGTGAAAGCTGAAAGGGATTCCTGACAGCGACCACAGTATTTCCTTTGCGTTTCGTTTTGTGTGGAGTTCCATACAACGCCGACGTCAGACTGATGATGCCTTGTTTTGACAGTTCTGTTTCATGTGAGTTCAGAGCTATCGGTGCTTTCGTAAATCCCAAGGCACCAATAGTCAGTCCCCATACGAGCCATAATAAGGAGATTGGATTGGTTAACATATCTTTATTGCCTCCAAAGCTTGTAACAGCATAAATAATATCCACTCTTCTTGATTATTTCATTCTATTGACAACTATGGTACTCATCGCTCCGGCGTTTCCCAAACGTCTAAGTAAGTGCCTGGTAAAGGACTTTAGTAGTACATCAAAACATGCTGTATTCATGCCGTACAATAGTAGTCTTCATATCGTACCAGATTCGTACCACACACTAACACAGGTACAATTGAACACAACAGCTTCGCCTGCTTATATACGAAGATCACAGAAGCTAAGCAATGCTTTCCTCAATAATGCCTCTGATGATGAGATAGGTTCTAAGTATTTAAAAACAGGACTACACCACTTCCTTTTGCCTATGAGATCTTTTTGCATGGTAACATGAATGTAAATCACATCGAGTTGAAAATATTCTCACTTTTGCTTGGAGAACAGGCGGTCTTTGTAGTTTCACTCGTGAAGGCAATATACCAAGTTGTATCACCAAATTCTAGTCCGACCATGCCTAACCTACCTCTGGTGCACCTTTGGGTATCAGCACAATAGCTAATTGGGATTAAAAACGTAATCCAGTTGTGTATGCACTATTGGGTAGTCATTTCCAACGAAACTCTGCTCTGCTCTGACGCTTCTACATCACTTCATCATCAAGAGAGGTTGAATGCTTGGTATGCCTTCACGCATCTCCAAATTGCAATGTAAAGAAGGGTTGTCCAAGTTGATGGATCTTTGAAACCTTGCTTCGGATCGTGGAAGAAAATAAAGGGCCATGGGCATCGTTCCATAATGCCTGCTGTTGGCTGGTCGTCATTCACAAAAATCGTCCGTTTGAGCCCTTTCACCACAACCGCTGCGAGTGAAAGTATCCCAATGTGACGGACCAGACCAATTGGTGGAACTGTGGTAGCTTGGAGAGCTGTTGGGTACCCCCAATGTCCCAATGATTGTCTCAAGTTACAATCAGCATCCCTCCTCAGAAAACCGTCTCTTGACAGCCAACGAGTTTGTCGAAGATACTGTCCTCGACTTCGACTTGCCATTCCGGAGAAAGCCAATGCCTGAGGAGGAAGAACGAAAGTGGAGAAAACTAGAAACCGAAAAAGATAGTAGAGATTCATTTGTCCAGGTGTCAATTGCTGAAGAGCCAACAACCGAAATGAGAACACTCGTACAGTAACGATCGATTGTAAAACAAATAGTCCCATGTCTGTCCTTCCACTCGGATTGATTTCAAGATGAATAAAACAAGTCGGTCCGTGCGTCCGGTGAAGCAAGGATACCGAAAACAAAGTGTAACCATCAGTCATTCGAATGGGTCAAAAGGTACACGTGTCAGACGTGTCATGTTCGTACGCACCACGCTCCTCGATCGGGGTAATACAGCACTATATTGACCACTGGTGGTCAATTCCGCTTCTAGCTAGAGTAGCGATCGATACGCAGTCGCACTCACTACACGCTCCTCATGGATACTACACGCTCCTCATGGATACCGCGAGCGCGAGCAGATCAGTGCTGTCAAGGAGGTTCAAAAAAACAAATTACCTTATGCCCAAGAAACGTAATAGCTTTTCGAGTACGAGTATTCTGCCGGTATTTAGTAGCTATCTTTCAAATTGGTACCGTGTACGCTGGCGAATTTGGATAAAACGGTTCGCTTTGAGGTTTAATTCTGACCGCTTCTTCGCCTTCGCAGTGACGATTGTCTCAAAGAAAACTAGACAATTATGACAACCATTCCAACGATCAGAAGTAAGACTACAAATGACGAAAAGTGTTGAAGTAGGAAAGAGTAAACTGCAAGCTGTTAACAGTTTTTCGGATGAACGTTTGATGCTAGCAATAGTACCCGCGAATCGAGGGGACCTTCGAATCACACATGACCACAAAGTTCGAAATCGGATGAGGAAGTTTGCTGAAAACCTTCTCGGACCGCAAAGCGAATACACTCAATTCCCATAGTTATCTGATCATCCATCCCGTCACAAAATTGAACCCGCCTCAAAAACAACAAAATCAAAACACAACATGGTGCAAGTGACAAAACGTGGAATCAGAACCAGACTTCCCAGTGCCTTTGCTCCTGGAAACTACACAGTGCTATGTGGACGAGGCAAGGAGTACACTTCGTCGACCGGTAACAAACACTTGAAATCGCTTGTCCACAAATATCTCAAACCATATTCCGAAGCCAAAAACAAAATGGCCAAGTCTTCGATTGTGGCCGAGATTATGGGACAAATCAAAGTTTTATGCACCGATGTAGCGTTTGTCAAGCTGGAAAATGGAGTTTGGTGGGAGGTTGACGATGCCTTTGCACGAGAAAAGATTGGTAAGTCGAAATTATTGGAACCAATAATTTGAGTAGCAGCATTCATTTCTTTCATTCACTTACATTCCTTCTCTTTCCTTCAGGATGCATGTTCCGTGACACCCTCCACACCCAATACCGATCAAGTACCAAAGCGAAGTTCGCAAGAAAGAAGGCCAAGCAAATAGGATCAAACAGAAGGGATTCTTCTTCCTCTTCTTGTTCAAGTGTGGCGGAGAGTATCCAGAGTATGGTCTCCACACTATCGAGCTCATCCGCGGAAACCTATGCCTCAGATTATGCTGCTAAAGTCTTTGGACAAGCATGCCCCCAAATGAGTTCCCAGCAGAAAGTTGAACCCGCAATGCTTCTTAACCCGCTCAATGGATACTACTCACTGCTTTCTAGCTACTTGACGGGCGGCCCAAACCAGTCGCAACAGCAACAGCCAAAGAAGTCGTCCGACCCTATCGACTTCTGCGTGGTACCAATGAAGCCGCTTTCAGCTTCGCAGCCTGTACATCTGCTGGATGATTTCGCCGATGATCTTTCAGGGATCTTCGATGACTTTTGAATACATCTCGCAGTGACACCTGGATAGTTTTGCTATTTCTAGTAGTACGTGTCGCAAAGTAGTCAGGTCCTAAACGATAGCTTTGTCAATAATTTTATTTCATATCGAACTAGTAGTACACAGTAGTCTTTGTATCAGGGGTATAACAATGCAAGTGTTGTACGAAGTGTAGGACCGTATCTCTTCTAGCAATAGCTATGCTTGCAACCGACTCAAAAGTGTTCTACCGGTACCCAATCGGCAACAAAATTTGTCCCGATTAAAGTCAGAAGTTGCATACATCAACATTTCGATTCGATGGAGTCAATAAAGATACCATGCGGTATCATCAAACAGTACGGTACCAGGGTACGAGTACCACGAAATTTCGAAAGATTAGGATTTTTCGCGTCACCTTGAAGCAGGTTCGCTAATTCATATATTTTAATATATTATCTCCGTCACAATCGGCGAATCGGTTCGAGAGAAAACTTAAGAAACAAATTTTAATTTCAAAGAGAATTAGGATAACGTTTTCTGACAATGTCGAAGTCGAAAGCGTACCTTAAAAGAAATATATGCGCTAGTGATTTTTTTTGTCTGAGGAAAGGATGAAGTACTTATTTGGACGAGTTCCCAATCTCTTTTGAAAAGCTAGATGATAAAGTTCTTGATTGAATAGGGAGTTTTCGCGCACAACGGCGATTACTAATTTCCTTCCGATCATGCGGTGTCCTTTTTTCTATCCTTTCACAAAATCAAATCCGCAAAAACAAAACACTCAATAAACAAAATACACAAATCAACATGGTGCAAATGACTAGGCGTGGTATCAGAACCAGACTTCCGAACGACTTTATTCCCGAAAAACACACTGTACTCTGTGGACGAGGCAAGGAGTACACCTCCTCCACTGGTAACCAACACTTAAAATCGCTTGTCCACAAGTATCTCCAGCCATATTCCGAAGCCAAAAGCAAAGTTGCCAAATCTTCGGTTGTGTCCGAGATCATGGGCCAGATCAAGGGTTTATGTTCCGATGCAGCCTTTGTCAAACTTGAGAAGGATGCTTGGTGGGAGGTTGACGATGCTTTTGCTCGAGAAAAGATTGGTAAGTGGAAATGGGGTCAATTTTGATTTCTTTCATATTTCTATCATTTACTTACATTCCTTCTCTCTTCATTCAGGATGCATGTTCCGTGATACCCTACACACAAAGTACCGATCAAGCACCAAGGCAAAGTTCGCAAGGAAGAAGGCCAAGGAAACCAAAAGTAGAAGTGATTCTTCTGCTTTCTCTTTGTCGAGTATGGCCGACGAGAGTGTGCAGAGTATGGTCTCCACGCTATCAAGTTCATCAGCAGAAACTTGTTATTCCTCCGACTATGCCGCCGAGATCTTTGAGCAATCATGCTTAATGAACGCCCAGAAAGCCGAACCAACAACTTTCAAGCCAATGGGTGACTACTACTCATTGCTTTCTAGCTACTTGACGTTCGGTCCAAATCAAGCTGTACAACAGCCGCAACAGCAGCAGCCAAAGAAGTTGTGCAACCCTACCGACTTTTGCGTGATGCCAATGAAACCGCTTTCAAATTCGCAGCCTGTACAATTGGACGATATCCCAGATGATCTTTCAGGGATCTTCGACGACTTTTAAAACATCCCACTTTGACGACCTACACTCATTTTTCCGTTCTATACCACTACATACTATATAGCATATCTAAACGATAGCTTTTCAATAAACTTTCATTCACTATACACCGTGCATTTAGCAGCTTTCATATGCTACCGGCACCCCAATGCAAACGCAGATAGTACAGGACGGCGTCTCGTCTCTAGCAAGAGCAACCAGGTCTGCAAGACTGAAAATAAATGCAGTCCCATCAGTCAATCTTCCGACGGCAAAAGAATTCTATCTTTGTCATCGGAACTCCAAAGTATCATTTGGTAACCCCCATGGTGGGGTCCCACTACGGTACCGTACGGAATTGTTTCTTCATCCTTCAGTGGTTGCGGTGACGCGCGCAAAAGACCTTCTACCATTTGTGACGTTGGGATACGGCGAACTTCAACGACTTCTGATCGGACAAACTCCGAAACTGACACCGACATTTTTATCTGCAGCACCGAACTGGTTGAATAATCAGCACTTGAAACATCGGAGATCAACCAATGAACTTCTACTTTCTGCTTCTGATCGGCCACTTATTGCGCAAGCGCGAAAATGCGGCTTGACGAGAGCCACCAAGAGGGAATTCGAATGAATCCCCATGCTGAAGTATTCGATCCCCACAATGACATCAAAGATGATGACGTATGGGAGGTCATAAAATATTCGATGTTGCATCAGTGTGACTTCAAATGACGGCATCTTTTGAGAATGGTAGCGGCAAATACCATCGAGATTGCGCCGGTGCAAGCGTGCAGTCTCGACCGCCGAATAACACCTTTTGAAAAGGGACGCCAAAACAAGAGTATAGCCAAAAGATATTGTGTCCAAGCGACAACATCTAGACCTGTTGTTGGTGGATTATTTTTTATCCTAATAAAAAGAAGACGGGCCACTTTGCAGATCAATTGCCCGACTGACCAGTGCTGTATGGTGTATGATGTATGATGTATGATACATCATATATTCTAGGAATGGCTATACTGATGGTGGTGGAGGAGAGTTTCTCCAGCTACGTAGTCGTGGAGGAGAGTTTCTCCAGCTACAATATACGTAGCGGTCTTCAGTGATATTTGATAGATACCGGTATATACAGTAACTAGTACTTCCTACCTATCCATCATCCCGTTCCTTGAACTTCAGCCTGTCGACAACATTCTCTTGAATCCATGGCACCAACTTTAGGGCAAAGCCTATTCGGAAAGGGGCAGCAAGCCGAAGCACATTGACAAAGGCAAAGGATTCGCCCCCGAAAAAGGCCATATCTTCTTGGCTGTTGAAATCAGGAAAGTGTCCCGAAACTTTATAGAATGCAAGTACAATGAAAGGAAATGTGCCCACCCAAAAGCCAAGTTGGACAATGCCAAAGGCGATGATCCCGGCAACCCCGCTGTCCTTGATCTTTTGCATTAAACCCTTGCTGTCTTTTTTTTCTCCTTCTTGACGCGACAATGACGACGCCGAATAATCGTCAAAGATGCCCGAGGCTTCGTTCATTTGTATCAGATATTCCTCAATCTGTCTTTGACTTCGTTCTTCCAAGTAGGTATCAATCTGTTGCTGAACCACCACTGTATCCTGGTCAACACATTGTGATGAACCAAATGGCGGTGGTGACTGTTGTTCATTATTGCTGAACAACAATCTGGATTGCCATAATCTTCCTCCCCCTCCCACAAGAATGTTCTTTATGCAGCACTCCTCACGACGAAGAAGTAGAAAGCTGTGGCATGACGGCACTAAATGCATGCAAAAAAACAATAGTCGAAGTTTCGCCATTCCTCTACCATGGTGGATATTAGATGCTTTTTGACTTCCACTTGTACCGGTGCAGCGTACGTACCGGTACCACATACCGTAACAATTATGGTCTTGCGGTCGCTGGATTTTTTTTTTAATAAAAAAACCATCTATCGGTGGTACAGCAGCGGTCATGCTGACGTTATAATTGTGGAATGCAGAGTAGTTAATTGTTTTATTTCTACTTAACAAATCACAGTGCCAAAGAACACTCGCTTTTTCCTATCCTCCAATTGAAACGATGTATTCTACCTGATCACTCACCCGGTACCAAAAAAGTGCCAATTTCAATTTGCAGTTCCGGTGAAATGACATCCAAGCAGATGTTGAGCCCCACCAATCTTCAACAGTGACATGCCAGCAAACACTGAAAAAAAAATTCACCCAACTCCTCTATCCTAACTACCGATTACAAGTAGAGGAAAGACAATGAAACCTTCAAGACAAGAAATCATGAAGCGAATAAAAGAAGACGAGAGATCCTCCGAGAAGAGATCCTCTGTGAGCAAGAACCCCGCGTCTGTGAAAAGCCACTGGGGACAATACTGGCAAGACCTTCAGCAAAACAAAAAGGGAAAATCCAAGCGAAAAATTACAGCTGTGTGGGCCATTCGGATAGTCTTTGTCTTGGTCATGATTTTGTTGTGTGCACTCCTGGGATATCTAGCCTACACATTACTATACGAACAAGAAATTAGAATGGCACGAACCCAATTCGAATCCATTACGACTCGGGCGATGATTCAAGCGAAAGACGATCTTAGAAGCCGGGTATGGGCAGGTATCACGCTATCCAACATGGTATCAGAACTCTATCCAAATGCCGAACAGTGGCCTTACATTGAATGGCAAGGATTCGAAAATGCAGCGAGGAATATATTAGAAACATCGCACGGAGAAGACGTGGGATTTGTCCCATTTGTGGACCCACAGAATTTGACGGAATTTGAAGACTTTGCACAAAATCTATACCAAATGATTGGATTGCCAAATAACACTGCAGTCAAATCATGGGGATTTGGGGTTTGGGCCAGAGATAGGTCTGTAAATCCAGTTGAAATCTACCACGATACTACCGCAGAGACTCCCTACAACAGTCCTTACAATGTGATTGCACCCATTCTGAGGACGGACGAAGGATTCCATCCGGTTCTCTTGTTCAACGTTCACTCTCAGGCCTTTACTGGTAACGCCATTGATAGTATTCTGACCTGCAGTGAACGTCGGCGGAACCGATATCAAGCCGAAATTGATGCCGAGAAAGACAGTCTTGGCGGTAGATTTCCAACCATGCCACCAAACCAGTGTGGAGCCTTTACTGATATCTTTCAAAATAACAAATTGGGTGGTCGGTGGACGGTGGGGAATTTCAATCCCATCTATCCAAGGAACGATCCGCTGAAGGTAAGCAAGAACAACACACTTTTTCAAGACGTTGGAATCTGATAGTCGTTATGCTAAACCAATTATTTTCACACTTCAATACAAAGGTGGTTGGATATATCCCCGCCATGACCCCACTGGATAATCTATTGGAAAACATGTTCCCATCGCAAGTGACTGGCATCAATGCTGTTTTCGAGACGGGCACGAGGACCATCTCATTTTCAATCGTCAATGGCCATGCCAATTTAATTGGTGAAGGAACTCATATCGACCATGACGATCATACACTGCGCACGGAAATAGAACTTGCAGAACCGGTGGAGTTCTTTTCAACCGATGATGGGCTTAACGTTACCAAGAAGCTTGTCTTGTCGCTGGTGTCAAATGAAAAGTTCTACGAAGGCTATCGGACCAATGGCCCGCTCATTGCTGCGGTCGTTGTTGTTTGCAGCATTTTGCTTACAATCTTGGTTTTTTTGCTGTATGACTTTTATGTTCGAAGGGAATTCAATGCCAAGCAACACCTTTTGGAGGCTAGAAGACAATTCATGCGATTTGTGTCACACGAGGTTCGGACGCCCCTGAATGCAGTCTCGATGGGTCTCGATCTCATGCAATCCGAAGTCGCTAACGCACTTGGTTTTGATTCTCCTACCACCTTCCGTGCAAACTACGAAATGGTCGATGACGAGGCCTTTGAAGCCAGTCAACGAACAATGCGAAGCTCGGATCAATCCATTGACATTTCAATGTCGAGTTCCAATCATAACATGCGCAAGATAGAAAGTTCGTCGTCCCTTGAAGAAATGGGGGATATCAAAATATCAGCAATGATGGCCAAGTCATGGTTTCAATTAAGCCAAGAAATTCAGGGCAATGCGCAAGGAGCAGTAGACATTTTGAATGACCTTTTGAACTATGACAAGATCGAGCAAGGAAAGCTGATATTGAGTTTGGAGAAAGTTGCGATCTGGGACCTCGTGGAGAAGACTGTCATGGAATTCAAAGTCCCTGCTTCAAGCAAAAAGGTTGTTCTTGGGGTCGCCTTTGGTGAAGAAACTCGCACTGCACCTCGCGCCCAATATCTTTCCCCTGAGATTCGCAAACTAAGCGTCGCTGGAGATCCCGTCAGGCTATCACAAGTCGTACGGAATCTCATGTCCAATGCTCTCAAGTTCACGCCATCCGAAGGATCCATACGAGTACAGGCTATTTACGTACCGAAAGGGTCAGAATCCCCAGAAGAACACTTTGAACTACAGGAGGGTCACGTTTTCACTGGGTGTCACAAGGGCTGCCTTCATGTCCGCGTCATTGACTCAGGTGCAGGCATGAGTCAAGATCAAGTCGAGCGACTCTTCCAGGATGGTGTCCAATTCAATGCCAACGAACTCCAAGCGGGTGGTGGATCCGGACTAGGTCTTTACATTGCCATGGGAATCGTGATGCAACACAAGGGGACGCTCCAAGCCAAATCGGACGGACTCGGCCAAGGAACGACTTTTGAAATGATACTGCCACTGTGGGATATCACCTCCGACGGCAAGGATGAAGAGTATGATGTGGAGCTTTGTCTTCCTGCTGACCACGACGAAGGCACAACATCGCCGACCTCGCCATCCATCAAACTTCCAAAGTCCAAGCTGAAGGTTTTGGTGGTCGACGATGTCAAGTCGAATCGCAAGCTTTTGCGGCGAATTCTGGAGATGAAGGGGCATGAATGTCACGAGGCTGAAGACGGAGATGATTGCGTGGCCATGGTTGAAGCCACGGAAGGCGAAGAAACACCCTACGATAGTATATTACTCGACTACGAAATGCCCAAAATGGATGGACCAACTGCAGCTAAGGAGATTCGTTGTACCTTATTGGACGATGGCGTTAATATCATTGGGGTGACGGGAAATGTCCTTCCAGAAGATATTAACTTCTTCCAGAAATGTGGTGCAAATGCCGTCTTGTCCAAGCCAGTCAAGATTGCGGAATTGACTCGCCTCTGGGAAGAACAGGGGATATTGGCAAAGCCAGGAGAAACTGGCACTGTTGGCGACATCCGAATACACAAAGTATAGATCAGCTCAAGAAAAAAGATAATAGAATATGCCAAATAAAGAATACTTTTTAAAAAATAAAGCCATCTCTCGTCATTCGTCTCCTTTATTTTATATGAGTTTTGACTATTGGCTTCGATGACGACGTCGGCATGCATGATACAAATCGTGACTCGTACGCGTGCATGTCAAAGTGGTCGTCGACTTATCCGACTTCATGTTGCGCTGCTATGCTTCGAACTTTTTGATCGATCATGCGGTTGTATCTGCGATGATTCTCCACGTGCAAATAACACATTCTTCGTAGTCACTCTCATCCTCCACTTCCAACCTCCTGCACATGCAATTGCAAGGAGATCAGCTGCTTATATAGAAAGACAAAGGGTGTTGAAGTAGGTGAAAAAGCACCTGCCAAATCAAGTTCGCATCGTGACTAAAGGCCAGGAAATAGCGAGAACCCATCCTTAGGATTGCAACTCATTGAGTCAGAACACCGACTGTTTCAACGGTGAAGACGAGAAATGTCCAGTACGGTTTCCACTAGCTCACCTGGATCACCTTCCAAGAATAAAACTTATGTCAGCAATGTGATGTCAGCTTCCAATGGCGATGTCGCAGATTGGGCAACGCAACTACCGTTGCAGCAACTGACCATGACCTTGTACATTCCTACTTCCAGTATTGGAGCCATTATTGGAAGAGGAGGAAGCAATATTGCCAATATTCAAAAGAAAGCCCAGAATCTATGCTCCACAAAATCGGCCTCGAATGTTCGTGTGAGCATTGTGGGGCACAAATATCAGAATCATCAGCATGAGGAATTGAATACTAGCACAGATGAAGAAAATACTTTCTTTCCCCACGAAGACACCATGCAACTCGGCAGTGACCCCAATTTTGCTCTTTCGGGAGCGACAAGTTCTATTGTTCCTTCCACCTATACGGCTCTAGACTGGTCGAGTCCCGACTGGACTCCGGTGGTAGTCAAGGCTGATGTTGCTGCTGTCTTGTTTATTGGCAAACAGTTCGACAGTATGACAACTCTACAAGATACGATTATTGATGTCCCCATTTCAAGGCAGCGACATGCTAGTATCGTCGGAAAACGCGGTACCATCTTGATGGGACTATCCGATTCGACGCAAACAAGAATCATGGTGCCTCCTAAGGATCTGAGGCATGATGTGATTCAATTGGAAGGACCTCTGGACAACTGCATTCAGTGTTTGCAAGAACTCTCCAAGATAGTATATCCCAACGTCAATGGAAATGGGGGTAGCAAGGGATCATCGGGAAGCAAAGACGACAGTCCTTCGGAAGCCAAGGCGCCACTCCCCTTTTCCGAAGTCATTGTGATGCAGCAACTGCCATCGCAGACAAAACTGCGCAGTATCGGCCGTAAGACGGAAACTTCCATCAAGAAGAAAAAGAGCGGCGATGAATGGCAGGTCACCATTATGGGAAAGACGGAAGCTCAAGTTCAGTCGGCTGTCACGATGCTCCAAAAATGGCAGGAAAATTCCAAGAACAACAGTGGTGGCAGCAATAACAATGGAAACTCTCAAAACGTGAATGGAAGCCAATCTGGAAATGCTGGCCGAAGCAGTGGTGGTCGAGGACGGAGCGGAGGCCGCGGAAGGGGAAGAAAAGGAGGAGGACGTGGAGGGGGGTCGTTTCCACGCAAGAATTCCGAGTAACAATCAGAGAAAATGCTCGAAGATTCAACCGAATCGTGCCCCCCATGCTCTGTCTTTAGCTCACTTGAAGAATACATACCAGAGGGGGTTTCTGAAGCTTTCGAAAAACCGCCGCAGATGATGCAGATATATGGATTGCAAAATGTTATACCAGGGGAAGATAATAAAGGAAGCGGATTATTTCTGAAGCAATGCAGTTTCATTTCTGATTGGTTGGTGAAAGGAACCCTGCCACTTTAGTCTGTACTGCACACAAGTAGTGTGAAGAAAATAAACCACATGGAATATGTAATACAGTAATACTAGGATTGCCTTGGAGCGTTTCCTCTTATTCTAGTTAGTCGATTCGGAATGACCTTGAAATATAATATGAAAATCTATTTTTGCGCTGCGTTTTTTCATGCATGTTCATAATCAAAATGCAGGCCCGAATATAGTAAGACAGGACAGGCACAAGGGGGCATTGGGGCAAGGCACACACCATGAGGCGAAGATTTCAGCTATGGGGCCAGCGACAGAAATCAAAACGTGGTTCTCTATATGATTCCATGGAGCTCGATGGCCGTACACCAAGCAAACGAGACATGAAGAAAGAGAATAGCACAACTAGCATCATCGCTAACAACACCACTGAGGATGCTGTGGACACTGAGCAAATAAAGGAGTTGTCTACCGAACAAACTATATTGAAAATACTGAAGGTTCAAAAGGAATTGACGAAAGTAAAGAAGAGAATACAGGACAGGAGAGTTGTCCAACAAATTGAGATTCACAATATGCAAAGCCGAAAAAGCAAGATGCAAAGTGATTTGAAGTTGATGCTAGCTGGATCACCCTTGAATCACTCTGAATATTTAGGTGTCCTCCGGGCTGTCTTTCAAGATGATCCCTTTCCATCGGATAAAAAATTCGCGGACGAAGCAGTCAAAACATTGAAGCAAGAACACAAGTGTCACCTATTGCAAGGGATGGCCACTATGGTTTCAAATCAAAACAATGAAGATCTTATGCTAGTAATGGGTTCAATACCGGGCTTGAAGGATGAAATGAGCAAGCGATCAGAACGGATACGGAGTGTCCTTGATCAAGTGAAAAAGCAAAACCTGGAGCTCAAGAATGTTCTGCATTACAAAGAATACGTTATGAACAAGATGAAAAACAAAATGGAAATTCAGTTCACTCGAAGGACAAGTCTCAGTGCTGCAATGGTTGGCTTAAAAAGCTTGGAGCTAAGGACCCTTCAAGAGTTGGCTGACGCTGATTCTGTCGCTGAATCTATGGACGATTCAGTTGGACAAAGCTCCCATACACCTTCAAAATGGAACGAATATAGAAATAAACCTGAATCAGCAGGACTTGCTAGCATTTCTGATGATGAACCATTTGATGAAAACGAAGACAATGAGGAAAGCGAAGTCGATAGCCGAACCTCGGATGATGACCTATCAGGAGATGATTCGATGGACGGCTCCTTGGATCAGAATTCTGATGGTGATGCTGCGCAAGTTGGAGGAAACGATGAAAAGTTGAAAAAGACTAGCCAGAGACAACGAGCCCAAATTGCACGGAAACAGCTTGAAGAAAAAAGAAATCGCAGATATAACTCGAACTCAACGCATTCGAGCTTTGGCGGTTCTGAAACGTCAGAAAGTGTGTCTGGGCATAGTGCTACCGATAATGGGGATGGAGGTGATGATAGACAACGCAGGGCCGAGGCAGCTCGAAAACGAATGGAAGCGAAACGAAGACAGCAAAGGCTGCAGAAAAGCACTAGTTCCACAAACGAAGCAACGGCAACATCGGATGATGTGGATCGTCAACAACAGTCGCTTCAAAACGATACTCACGAAAAGCCACTTGAATCGAACGGAGAAGGTTCTGCAGAGAAACCAATGATGTCTGCTGCACAGAAAGCACGACTAGCGCGTCAACGTAGAGCAGAGAAATTGAGAGGAAAAAACGAAAGAGAAGCAAACAAAGGAATCGAAGGTCATGCTAATGGAACGCCACAGACAACAAGTTTGGACACTTCTACACGTGACGAAGGCTTCGACAGCAGCTACCGTTCGATAACAAGAACTGTGTCTGTGCCTCCCCCAGAAAATTTACTACAATCACCTCTTTGGTCAGTAGCAAAACGAGCAAAGGATCGAACACGCACGAAGAGTAACAGGAATCTGAACGATCCAAAGGCGTCGCCACCTGCAATATCGTCGCTACCAACATTACCAGATTCCTCACCAGGCAGAAGGAAGGCTTCACCCGGTAGAAGGAAGGCTTCTCCAGGTAGAAGGAAAGCTTCGCCAGGCAAAAGGAAGGCTCCCGCTTCCAGACGTGTTGCTGAAAGACAAAAACGCATAGAAGATCGGCTTGAGCGGAATTCACAACACAAGCATGGAAGTGCTAGTGAAGACGAGCTGGAATCGGACTCAAAGCCGCTTAGTTTCTCTCAACTAGCCAAATCACATGCAAAAGACGACTTTCCAAAAACTAGTATGCCATCTATGAATTCCGACACACAAGCACGTATCCGAAACAGCATGAATAAGGTCAACGCAAACCCACCAACAAAATCGAATGATGACGGCTTCACAAAGCTTGCGAAATCCCATGCAGACGGCAACTTCCCAACCAACACTGCACCATCTATGAATGCGGATACGCAAGCACGTATCCTCAATAGTATACCTAGGAGTGGAAGTTTACCTTCAGAAAAGCCGCTGGTAAGTCCTGCTGAGCACAGAGTATTACAAGCGATCGCAGATGCACAGAGAAGGAGTAGTATGACAAATGCACCGACTGTGAACCGAGTGAGCTCTGCTGAACAGAGAGCATTGCAAGCAATTGCTGACGCCCAGAGGAAAAGTAGTATTTCAAACGCATCAATGGAAAAGCGAGTGAGTACTGCTGAACAGAAAGCACTGAAAGCAATTGCTGACGCCCAGAGGAAAAGTAGTATTTCAAATCCACCAATTGAAAAGCGAGTGAGTACTGCTGAGCAGAGAGCACTGCAAGCCATTGCTGATGCCCAAAAAGGTGGTTGGAGCCAAAACCCACCAATTGAAAAGCGAGTGAGTAATGCTGAGCAAAGAGCACTGCAAGCTATTGCTGATGCCCAAAAAGGTGGTGGAAGCCCGGATCCACCAATTGAAAAGCGGGTGAGTACTGCTGAACAGAGAGCACTGCAAGCTATTGCTGATGCCCAAAAAGGTGGTGGGAGCCCAAACCCACCAATTGAAAAACGAGTGAGTACTGCTGAGCAGAGAGCACTGCAAGCTATTGCTGATGCCCAAAAAGGTGGTGGAAGCCCAAACCCACCAATTGAAAAGCGAGTTAGCTCTGCTGAACAGAGAGCATTGCAGGCGATTTCGGATGCACAAAAAGGTGGTGGAAGTCCTCCTTCAGAAAAAAGAGTAAGTTCTGCTGAACAGAAAGCCTTGCAAGCGATTGCCGCAGGACAGAAAGATGGGGGTAACTCGAATGCAGACACACAAGAGCGCATTCGAAACAGCGCAAACGTCATCAATGGCAAAGGCCTTGTTATGCCCGAGAAGCAAGCAGGAAGCCCTAGCATGCTGAGCGCAATGCCACCGAAAAAGCAATTAGGCAATACGAAGAGCAACCCGGTCGCAGCATCTCTGGTTCCATCGCGGAAAGACATGATGACGAGAAAACAATCGACTAGGAAATTGGAATCGACTAAGAAAATAGACAGTGATCGGTTAAAGGAACAACGGCTGAAGGCACAATTGGCCCGGCAACGTTTGGAAGAGCAGCGGAAGCTAAGGCATGCCAATCGAAGCAAGCGCAATTCAAACATTGCAGATACCAGTGAAAGTCCTGCGAAACCTGCTGCAAAATCATCAAGCAAGGATGAGACAGGTACCGATAGCAATGCGGCTTCATCGGCAAGTTTGCGTCGAAATCGCACAGGCTCAGCAGGCTCCAATCGACAAACTGCTATCGAACGGTCGCGTGCCCGAAGAGCTCGACTCGACCGGGCAAAGAGCAACGAAACGTAGTGTTGCAGTTTCGCAAACAGAGCTCTGCAATGGGTGGAACATCTGCGGTATGATGTATTATTCCTTTTTGACTATATTAAATTAGCTCTCACCGCTGGTAGGTCTTACCAAATATTCAGTCCGCCATAGTTTTCAAAATAGTTTATGCCTTACGACGATATGGTATTGTAGCCAATTCGAAAACGAGTCGATGTGGTCGACCAGTGAGTGCGGATGAATAAAATGTAATGTACGAATGTCAAAGCGCGTTGACACACAATTGAGTTACATATTCATTCATCAGCTTATTGAGTGGACCAGTGCCAGTACTCTCCCGTTCACACATTTGGATGAAAAGATCATTAAAAGAGAGCAGGGATTACGTCGTTACAATAGACAATGGAGGAAATGATTGCATGGACAAACAAGGAAAGCAATCGCCACAGCCACTGAAAGCCAATATTGAGAAACAAGCAACGTCATCGTCGTCAACGGATGCGAAAGACGGTTCATCTTCATTGACCACAGCTGGACCTTGCTCATCCAATATCATTTCACCAGATGCGACTCCGCTGCTTTCAGCAACTTATGAGAACGGCTGCCACGACACCATTGTTGACGACAGTGAAAACGATGTGCCATCACCAGCCACGGCATTGGGTGGCTACCATAATGCTGTGACACTTGTATTTGAGAAAGCCCCATTACACAAAGCACCAAGATTGCACAAGGAACGCCCAGATAGAGTTGAATGGATTCGACAAGGCTTACAGAACGAAGGATTATTGGACAAATGCCACGTGCTGCAAGACTATGAATCCCGAAACATTGAATGCGACAAAAGGACTGGTAGCCGCAATCAAAAGAGACAACGGACAACAGTTCAAGAAAACGTATTTGAAATGGTACAGAAAGTGCACTCACCTGGATTTGTCAAGCGCATGCAAAAGCTGAAGGACTTTGCTGGGTGCCTGAAAGAAGAAGCTCACCAATACGACTCGGTTTACCTAACACCACATTCATGGACCAGTGCCCTCCAATCGGTGTCTTCCCTATGCAAACTTGTAGACCATATACTACTACCAATGGGAGAAATCGAACTGTCCAAATTTTCACTACCCAGCAACAAGAAACCGGTTCGATTTGGTTTTGCCTGTATTCGACCACCTGGGCATCACGCTTCCAGTAGTCTTGCCAATGGATACTGTCTGATCAACCATGTAGCGGTTGCAGCAACTTATGCCCTCGAATATTTTGGCGGTCGATTTGGAGATGCGGAACTTGTACAGGATGAGAGCCCAAAGTCATCACCAAAGAATTCCTACCCTTTTCTTCGAAATCCAAAGCCACAACGCAGGGTGGCCATTCTGGATTGGGATATTCACCATGGCGATGGCACGCAGTCAATTTTTTGGAACGATCCAAATGTATTGTTCTGCTCCATTCATGCCCAGAAAGCCTTTCCTTTTGTGTCTGGATCATCTGCTAAATCCGTTGGTGGACCAAACGCTTTTGGAAGAACAGTCAATGTAGCATGGACATCTCACGGTATGGGCGACAACGAATACGTGTATGCTTTGCAAACACTGATATTGCCAATCTTGCAAGAGTTTCAGCCCACTCTTATATTGATCAGTGCTGGGTTTGATGCGGCAACCGGTGATTCTTATTGTGGCAACTTGAGTCCAGTCAATGGCTTTGGAAGAATGACAACGGAAATCCTACGCGTTGCAACCGAAATGGACTGTCCCGTGATTGCTAGTCTAGAAGGAGGGTACAAACAATCAGTATTGGTACCATGCGTTGCCAGTGTGGTCCAATCCATGGTGGTTTTCGGCGAAGAAAGTATCATGACTCGAAATGAAAATGACGAGAGGAACTTTCTGAAAGGCTTTGCCAATGATGCCTTGGTTGGAACGACTAGTAGTATCAACCACGCCATCACTGGATCAATAGCCTCGTCTATAGATGGCGTTTGTCCGACTGCCGTGAAGAATATTGAAGCGACGCGAGCAGCTCAACAGCAGTTTTGGAAATGTCTCTCGGTCAACCATCTAAAGCAAGAAAGATAGGCATCTAAGATCATGATGAAGGATAACTTATCGGAAATAATAGAAGATTTGGGACCAAAATTGTCTAATGGTGTGACTTTCTTATGCGCTGTAGACCGAGTGTGACCTGCCCAATTCAAATTTAGAGTAAAAGGAGGAGTGCGGCAGACGCATGAAGACCACGTGCCGGAAATAGGGTAGAAGGGTAATGTCACCTCATTCGTCACTTGTAGATTATTTGTGGTTTGATATTTCGTTGGGCGCTTATTGGCCAGTGTCCAATATGTTTTTATGCCTCAGTCTTTTTGTTGATCTTGACAGAGTTCGTAGAGTTCTTGAAAACCGCAAGGACATTCTTGGATACACCAGCTGAGCTGTGCGCTCTGTTGGCTTTTTGCATGATTTTCTCTGCAATTTCTTCTTCAATAGGCACTAATCCGCGTGCCTTGGCCTCTTGTAGAACTTCAAAGTAGTCATAGAAGACCTTTTTGTCACCTTGGTTGTAATCTCGAAGTGTCAACGTTCCACTTTTCTCACCAGTTGTGTAGAGCATCCCAGCTACTGTGATTCCTTCCTCCTCCAGTTTCAGTGTTTGTGCTGCAATGACAATCGATTGTGCTAATTCATGGGCCATGGTATGATCGTGCTGTAACTCTTCTCAAACCTTTTCTATTTGTCGTTGGTTTGTGAATGCATCAATCGATGGTGTGTGCGACGATGTGAGAGCTGACATCTACCCACGACTCCGCGGTCAATCCCGAATTTAAATTGCTGACGTCAGCATGCCTCTATTGTGAGTAATTTCAAATTGAGGATATATAAAAAATAAGCTGGTCGCTATACCGGTAGATTGTTATTGTTCAAGAAAGGATGCACGCAAATGAGAGATATAAGCAAAGCGTTTACCATCCAATCCATCGTTGCCGTCCCTGTAATCATTTGGAGGCCAGACCGTACTAGAAATCATCAGCCCAGCATAAAAGAGCCAGGGAGTGATCAAACAACAACACATGTGATCCATTGCTTCAATTTCTCTTACTATTGGTGTCCTCTGTGTTGTCCCAAATAAAAGAGTGCATTCGCCATCAGAAACGGCCACGGCCACCACAGCCACCAGGTCCACTACAATGACCTCCACGACCGTGAAACCCCCCTCGACCATTGCCAGGAGGAGGGTGACCACCACCAGGTTCGCCAAAGAAACCAAGGAAACCTCCCAGACCACCACGGCGAAATCCTCCAGGCCCTCCTCCAAAACCACGTGGACCACCATGATGCATGGATCCGCCTCCTGGACCATGATGGTGATGCCGACCAGTATGAAACGCAGTAGCTGCTAAAGCCGACTTCTGCGGCCATGCCAGCAGCTGCCATCAATTGCTGGAGAAATACCGCTAGAGCCGTTCTGTTTACCATTAGCATTATTGCTAGCAGTCCCTGCATTTCTCGTGATTTGGTCAGACGAAGATGATGGAGGAACATCACTGTTGTAGTTGTAGTTGTAGTGGATATGGTCGTAGTTATTGTTGCCGCTTCCACTATTCTGATCTATATATTGTGCGCCTTGGTCCCCAGAATTGTTGGAGTCATGCACAGGGTATGCCTGTGCAATTGGGATATACTCTGAGGTTTGATGATTGGTGCTGCTGTCACCATGCAATAAGTATTAATTTTGAGAGCTACTTCCTGCTGAAGATGATGATGGTGGGATGTAGGCAGGATTGTTGGTAGCTGGCGGTGCTGATGTTGTGCGCAAATTTTCACACCGTTATTGAACCTAATACTGTCTCGATGTCACTGCAATACGATTGAGAGGTAGCCTACAAAAATTTGCAAGTTTTGAATTTATAGATCGAATAGCGGCACTTCTACTGGCGAAGTGCTCCATTGCGATTCCGAGAATCGGGATGACGATGGATCATCACTTCTTGAAGTGTTGTCTGCTCCTGAAGAGACCGAGTTGGATGCCTTTTTTGCCGCAACCCAGTAAGTCTGAACTTTGCCTTTCCCTTTTGCCTCAACGAGCTCGTCTCTTTTCTTTAACCAGTGAGGCTTGCCTGATGCCGCAATGAGGTCGGCTGTTGCTTGTGACACATGGATACGATTCGGCATTCCTGTCGACTCCATTCTCGATGCCTGAAAAAAGAAAATCAAATTATTGTGAGGCAATCATTTTTGCAACAGAGGAAGAGGTACCGCGACAACCACAAACTCACCGTGTTAACGGTATCTCCAAATAACTGGAACCTGCTCTTCTCTCCTCGCAATACTCCTGCAGTCACCGGGCCTGAATGTAACCCAATTCGGAAACATAGAGTTCCAGTATCAGGACCCAGTGTTGCTTCCAGTTCTTTTGTAAGCAGGTTTGTCTTGTAAAGTAGCTGCCGAGCGAATTTTACCTGAAAAATCAATGAATTGAGTAGCAAGATTAGCTTCAACAGTGTCATTTAAAACCTACGAGCAAAGGGTACATTATTCAATTGAATGCAGAGGATGCTTACCATGATAATATGGTGCCGTTCCTGTGGGTGTGGTAGTCCGGTCACCGCCATGTAGCAATCCCCGATTGTTTCTACCTTGAACACATTCATCTTTTTGGCAATCTTATCGAAGGAGCCGTATAGAGTTTCGAGAAGCACGAATACTTCCGTAGGTTGGCGAGTGCTGCTCCATTTGGTGAATCCAGCAATGTCTCCAAACATGACAGTTGTACTCGTGTATATGTCAGCAATTGGTGGAGTGGTCAACGGCTTCGAGTTGTTCAAGGAATGGTCAGAGTGCAAGAGAAATGGACTGCCCTTGGGAGATATACCCTGCTTTTCTTGATAGAGTCGATCCCGCACAGTTCTTGGGAAAAGTCCAGAGGCAATTACGTTACTCTTGTGTGCTGTTTCTGCCAAGAACTTTTGACGGCGTTCCACAAGAAGGTCATACAGAACGAATACTGCAATGGCAAACGCAAAGATTGTTGCCACACCGACTGTGTAGGCTACCGGACTTGTCGAATCAAACGCTTCGCGCATCTGACTCGATGGATACACAGTGGCAAAGTAGGGACAGAATCCAGTTGATAATTGGATCTCTGAAAATGTCGAGATGTCAGTGTTCAGAGTGTAGGTTTCCTTGAACTCGTTGAATTTATCCTCGTGTAGGTCTCCAGGACCCAAGTAGGTCACATCCGTACCAGTAATATCAAAGGTGATAACCTGATCACATTCATTCCATATCACAACAACGAGACCATTAGCATCTGGAGGCAAATTGGGCAGCAAGAAAGACTCCCACTTGGTGGTCATGGATAGGATGGCAACCACATCCCTGGTGCCTACCAGATCCGAGAAGACTGGGTACCAAATGTTCACAGCTGGACCCCCCAGCGTTGCATACACAGTGGCTTCTGCTGGCCCAGAAGAACCAAACCCATCGATCGCTTCTTCGGTACTCTGGATCTCGCCTTCAGGGATCGATTGAATCTCATCATGCTGAAAGAGGTTGTCTGAAGAAACACCCCAAATATCTTTCCATTCTTCCTGAGTGAGCGCATGATTAATAGGATCAAAGTCGTACCCTCGAATACTATCTGAAAGCTCATAGATCATACCAAAAGCAGCCTGTTGGTTAGTCAAAACTTCCAAGATCGGACCCTTGTTTCCTTCCTTCTCGAATATATCATAGTTGATCCAGGGCAGCCCATCCAAAACAGGACTATGCTGCCAAAACGGAAGGGTGATGTTGGCTTCGGATCTCTTTGGAATACCATTTTCTACATGAAATACAAATTCGGATATGTTGTACTGGTTCCGGATTCTCGGTGGTTTGGTTCCTTCTTCTTGAGTCTTTCTTCTCCTTCCCACACCGCCGTCGCCTTGTTGCGATTCGAGAGCTGATGGGTACATTTCTTGAAAGTCTAGATCAGAAGTGATCCATTTCTGCTCCTTTTCGGAATACTGCTCCCAACCTTCCAGCAAGTCGCTTGTGACCACTGGTTGGAGTGCCATTGAAATACCCCCAGCAATTGTCAATACGCTGGCAGCTCGATAGGAAAACTCGGGGATTGTGATGTTAGGCCATGTCCTGCCTCTCGAGTTGGCATAGGATGTAGTAGTCACAGAAAGAGAGTCAATAGCTCGAAGTTTTGATTGCATTTCATTTTCCAACGCGTTTCCAACTTGTGCCGCTTCATCCCAGAATCGGGTCTCGAATTCTCGTTGTTCGGATGCTCTGAGACTGCTGTATACAACAAATGATACAACAATAGCTGCAAATATAAGGATGAGAAGTGCAGCTGCTCGAAGCACACGAATTCGGGTATCTTTGCGCAACAGATTGGTGCTTTCCAATACATGATCTTCTTTGTTGCTAGATGTGTTGGATCCGGTTGTAGACATTCTCCCCTGCTCCTCTGCCTTGGAGGAAAGAGACATTTCGTCGTCAGTGGAGAAGTTGTCGTTGCTGTAATCGTCGTCCATAGGATCACTTTGCCTGCTCTTCATGATGTGTGATGTGGCGTGGAATAAATGTGGCAATGCGATGTGCTCCAGAAGCATTCGTGCGTTTTGATTAAGAGCAAAATACCGCCCTTAAGTTGCTGTTTGACACGATTCCTTTTTTGGAAGCGATGTGCTGGGCTTCATATATAAATGTTACAACATATAGCGCACCTATCGGTGCTGGGAAGCAGTCGTTGTGCGAGAAAAGTTGTACCAATAAAATAATCTGATATTGACATATATATTATATAAATATATACAGTCCCAATCAAAATCAGACCGGATATCGTGGAAAATCCGTAGTCGTGGTACAAAACGCGACGTTCGATTGACTCGGATTTTAAATTTGATTTATTCGACTGGCAAATGACCGAATTTTTGCCAGTATGACGCCTTTTCGGAAACGAATTTTCATTCGTCAAAAGTCTTAAATGAGTGGCACGGCCCGGCGCGGATCACATAGAGTCCTGACGTACTGTAGCATATGCTCTCGACACGGTGTTCATCAGCAGCTGCTGCTCGACCGCCCTTTTGCATCATTCCGAATTTTGTTGAACAAAACAGAACTGTGATCATACCACAATTCGCTTGAGATACTACTACTAGTAACGATGTTTGATTTCAGATCTTGAAATATAATGCAGGGAGGTAATGATAAAGAAATGATGGAAGCAGGCAGTATGAGGCCAGAAAGCGCTATTGACATGGTGCAACAACCCAGTGCGGATAACGCAGGCAAGAAGAATGGACTCTTCCGCAAGATGCAAAGCTCCTACGGGGTGGCGTTATGGCTAATCTTTTCTCTCGTGGTAGGATTCCTTGGCGGATGGTTTGCTGGTGGAGCTGCCACGGCTGCTGGCGAAATCAGTGATGGGGCTGCATCCTCAATGATGAATGATGTGACTACTACTACCACTACAACTAGTGGTAGTACTAGCAATACAACAACGGGATACAACTGCAACTGCACTACGCCCGAGGTAGTCAACAACAACAGCAGCATCACACAGCCAGAGCCGCCGTCACCCGATGATATTTGTCGAGCGCTGTTTCCGTGGATGGGGAGGGAAAACACGACTTGTTACATTGGCGAATGGTACCAGTGCGTTGATGCCAAGGGTACGCTGGACATTAAGTACTTTGACAGGCTCCGGAAAAGTTGCCCATCCAGGAACGATTGCGACGACCTCGCCAGTTGCGCGGTTAGCAAGAGCGAAGTCTTCTTCGAAGGACCATCCGATGGCACAGTTCCTGACGTTTATGATTATTGCAACAATGATGTTGCACATAGGCACTACCCTGAGGGAGCCTCGGCGGCAACGCGTACTCATTCGGAATTGGTCGGGCTTGCAGAGGCATACTTGGAGGGTGACTACAGCCGTTTGGACTACCGGTGCAAGAATAATTACGCCAAGGTATAAATCCAGATGGATCTCCTGTCTCACCTGCCAGGATAGTCACTGCACAACAATCGTTGAATATAAACTGTTAGGCTAGTGATTGATGCTGTCGAACGGATGGTGTATGATATATGAACAGTGATACTACATAGTCTAAAGTCTACACATTACAGTCATCACTATCTTGTCTGTTATTACTCCTCCCAATATCGACCTGTCTTCGTTCTCACTACATGATAATTGATTCGGGTACCGTGCAGCGGGATACAAGAAGGACGGACCATTTCTTCGGAACACTTCTGGTTCGTGTTTCCCGTCCAAGTTGTTCGAGCATGACTTGAGCATCTTTCCAATCATTTCTAGTAGGCTCGTAATGACGAACGTTATTTTGGAGTGCACAGTCTTAAATGAGCGACACGGCCTACATGCAGTCCTGAGGCAGATGCTCAGGTTCGTTTGGAGAGAGAATTGTGCACAGCCTTTTAAATGACTGGCGGCCTAGCGCAGATCACATAAAGTCCTGACTCCTGACGTACTTTAGCAGATGCTCCACACATGCGTACAGGATCAGGTTCGTTTGGAGAAAGAATTGTGCACAGTCTTAAATGATTGGCGGCCTAGCGCAGAACCTTTAGCAGATGCTCCACACATGCATACAGGATCAGGTTCGTTTGGAGAAACAATTGTGCACAGTCTTAAATGAGTGATACGGCCAGGCAGTCCTGACGTACTCTTGCAGATGCTCAGCATAAGCGCAGGAAGACGTTCGTTTGGAGAGAGAATTGTGCGCAGTCTTTTGAATGAGTGGCACGGCCTGTCCCAAATCATGCAGTCCTGGCGTACTTTAGCAGATGCTCAGCATATGCGTACAGGAAGACGTTCGTTTGGACAAAGAATTGTTCGCAGTCTTTTAAATGAGTGGCACGGACTGTTGCAAATCACATGCAGTCCTGACGTACTTTAGCAGATGCTGAAAACATGCGTACAGGATCAGGTTTGTTTGGAGAAACAATTGTGCACAGCCTTAAATAAGTTGCGGCCTGATGCCGATCACATGCAGTCCTGACGTACGTTAGCAGATGCTCTCAGCACATGCGAACAGGTGCCGACCAGAAGCCCCGCCACACCAATCTCACATTGTCATCATCCTGAAGCTCTTGCGGAAAGATTGATGAGAACCAGACCATTTGCGGAGGACTGTAAACTAATCGTTTAACAGTTCACTTCAGATACTACTAACGTTGTGTTATATTCGGATCTTGTAACATCATGCAGGGAGGTAATGATAAAGAAATGTTGGAAGCAGGTATTAGGCCAGAAGGTGCTATCGCAGCGGATGGGTGCATGGTGAAACAACCCAGTACGGATAAAACGGACAGGAAGAGTGGACTCTTCCGCAAGATGCTATTGGGTATGAAAACCAAAAGCTCCTACGGAGTGGCGTTTGGGTTGATCTCTTCTCTCATGGTAGGATTCCTTGGCGGATGGTTTGCTGGTGGAGCTGCCACGGCTGCTGGCGAAATCAGTAATGGGGCTGCATCAATGAATGATGTGACTACTAGCGGTAGTAATAGTACTACAACAACGGTGTACAACTGCAACTGCACTACACCCACGGTAGTCAACAGCAGCAGCACCCAGCCAGAGCCGCCGTCACCCAATGCAAATTCTCGAGTGCTGTTTCCGTGGATGGGGAGAGAAAACACGACTTGTTACATTGGCGAATGGTACCAGTGCGGTGATACTAACGGTGGACTGGACGTAAAGTACTTTGACAGGCTCCGAAAAAACTGCCCATCCAGAAACAATTGCGACGACCTTGCCGGTTGCGCGGTTAGCAAAAGCGAAATCTTCTTTGAAGGACCATCCGATGGCACAGTTCCTGACGTTGCGCGGTTAGCAAAAGGAAAGTCTTCTTCGAAGGACCATCCGATGGCACAGTTCCTGACGTTTATGATTATTGCAGCAATGATATTGCGTATAGGCACTACCCTGATGGAGCCTCGGTGGCAACGCGTACTCACTCAGAACTGTTCGCGCTTGCAGAGGCGTACTTGAAGGGTGACTACAGCCGTTTGGACAACCGGTGCAAGAATAATCACGCCAACGGCAACCGAACATTCCGTAAGGGGACGAGTAGCCCGCACCCCGATTCATTGGGTACTGAAAAAGAAATGATGCTTGTTGGGATATGACGAAATATGAGTTTTTACGTTCCAAAAGAAACTATTCAAGTACGAGGTTTTCGACACGTGCGATCGGAATTTGATCGTGCAAGATGTCGGGATTCGACGCAAGTAATCTGCACAAAGACACCCTGATATCGAACACCACACGATTCCATGGTCCTCAGTATAACAATAGAAGCAACCTCCGCGAAATTATGAAGCTCTTTGTGCCATGAGACTCTGTGGTGTCCCAAAACCCTTCGAAAACTTCTTTTTGGACGTTGAAGGCACTTGCCAGCGGTCATTTTTGGGACCAAAGAAACAAATGAGACCAAATCATTTCATGGGAACAGGGTAGCTAATGTCAATATACAGGTGCTGTTAGCCACGCATCGACTTTGTTGCAGTGGGTGATGAATACAGGTGCCTCAGAACTTACCACCATGGTGAAATCAAATCCATCTGCCTTTTTGGTAGATTTTCACTATTTAGAACCATCGGGCATGTAGTTTTTATTTGACATTTTGCTTCTTTGATATCTTTAGAAGCGTATTCTGCAAAAAAAGCGGGATGCTCGATGTTTTCTTGATGTCAACAAGGGGTTCGAAGGTTAATGATGGAAATGACGATTTGTTGCTTTGATTATTTGGTACAAAATCAACGAAAATCTACGAAGGCGCGCAAAAAATGTGAAAGTACTTTGTTAGACCGATTGTGTGACGTGGCCTACTAGTTCTACGTATTCTACATAGTGTTTCAGAATTTTGATTTGGACTGTATTTTTTAAAAAATATGTGTACACTATCTAAGATAGCCTACTGCCGTCCTCCGTGTGTGTGTTCGTAGTATTTTGTCTTGGTGTGTAGCTGGTGGGAAAAATTGAATTACCACGACACAAGTGGGTGAATTCAATCTCAGTCGATAAACTGGGCATCATTGCCTCGGCGCATCGACAACAACTTTTGACGGTCGAAGGCCGTTTGGCCTTTGTCCGTCTGTAACACAATGTAGTCAAAGAAATCGAACAGTGCGCCTGCGGTCTACGTTGGAATATATTTTAACGGTCCGTCCGCCGCTCAACAGATCATTTTCATACTCATTTGTCGGAAGACTGCTGATCCAAGATTTTTAACCCCATACAGACCTACAATCAAAATTTTCTGCATACAAATGTTTTAGTTTGGGTCCTTAGCTTTCATCCCATTGGGTGAGCACCTCTCTGCTATGCTCTAGAGAGCTGCTGTAGCGCAAAATGTCAATAAATCCTTTGGATAGCAATCAAAAGGAGCTGATAACATTGTGCTAAAGCGACTCACTAGAGCATAACAGAGAGGTGCTCACCCAATAGGATGAAAGCCAAGGACCTAAGCTAAGACATTTGTATGGGGGAAATTTTGATTTTAGGTCTGCATGGGGTTTTGGATCATCAGTCTTCCACCTACAGATGTCCTGTTGAGCGGCGGACGGACCGTTAAAAATATTATAATTTTGAAAAAAGACACAAATTTCAAATTTGTGGAGCGAGTAGAACACGAATGATGAAGGAACAAAAATAAGCAAATATTAGACAATAATACGATTGAGAGGAAGATTGTACCGGTACCATGAAATGCAAAAATGTACAAGTTTCAAAATTTATAGATCAAAAAGCGGCTCCTCTACTGATGAAGTGCTCCGCTGTGATTCCGAGAATTGGAATGATGACGACGAGGGATCATCAGTTCTCGAGGTATTATCCTCTGTTGACAATACCGAATTGGGCAACGTTTTTGACTCAACCCAATAAGTCTGAACTTTGCCCTTTCCTTTTGCCTCAACTAACTCGTCTCTTTTCTTCAGCCAACGAACCTTGCCTGATGCCGCAATGAGGTCGGCTGTTGCTTGTGACACATGGATACGATTCGGCATTCCTGTCGACTCCATTCTCGATGCCTGAAAAAAGAAAATCAAATTATTGTGAGGCAATCATTTTTGCAACAGAGGAAGAGGTACCGCGACAACCACAAACTCACCGTGTTAACGGTATCTCCAAATAACTGGAACCTGCTCTTCTCTCCTCGCAATACTCCTGCAGTCACCGGGCCTGAATGTAACCCAATTCGGAAACATAGAGTTCCAGTATCAGGACCCAGTGTTGCTTCCAGTTCTTTTGTAAGCAGGTTTGTCTTGTAAAGTAGCTGCCGAGCGAATTTTACCTGAAAAATCAATGAATTGAGTAGCAAGATTAGCTTCAACAGTGTCATTTAAAACCTACGAGCAAAGGGTACATTATTCAATTGAATGCAGAGGATGCTTACCATGATAATATGGTGCCGTTCCTGTGGGTGTGGTAGTCCGGTCACCGCCATGTAGCAATCCCCGATTGTTTCTACCTTGAACACATTCATCTTTTTGGCAATCTTATCGAAGGAGCCGTATAGAGTTTCGAGAAGCACGAATACTTCCGTAGGTTGGCGAGTGCTGCTCCATTTGGTGAATCCAGCAATGTCTCCAAACATGACAGTTGTACTCGTGTATATGTCAGCAATTGGTGGAGTGGTCAACGGCTTCGAGTTGTTCAAGGAATGGTCAGAGTGCAAGAGAAATGGACTGCCCTTGGGAGATATACCCTGCTTTTCTTGATAGAGTCGATCCCGCACAGTTCTTGGGAAAAGTCCAGAGGCAATTACGTTACTCTTGTGTGCTGTTTCTGCCAAGAACTTTTGACGGCGTTCCACAAGAAGGTCATACAGAACGAATACTGCAATGGCAAACGCAAAGATTGTTGCCACACCGACTGTGTAGGCTACCGGACTTGTCGAATCAAACGCTTCGCGCATCTGACTCGATGGATACACAGTGGCAAAGTAGGGACAGAATCCAGTTGATAATTGGATCTCTGAAAATGTCGAGATGTCAGTGTTCAGAGTGTAGGTTTCCTTGAACTCGTTGAATTTATCCTCGTGTAGGTCTCCAGGACCCAAGTAGGTCACATCCGTACCAGTAATATCAAAGGTGATAACCTGATCACATTCATTCCATATCACAACAACGAGACCATTAGCATCTGGAGGCAAATTGGGCAGCAAGAAAGACTCCCACTTGGTGGTCATGGATAGGATGGCAACCACATCCCTGGTGCCTACCAGATCCGAGAAGACTGGGTACCAAATGTTCACAGCTGGACCCCCCAGCGTTGCATACACAGTGGCTTCTGCTGGCCCAGAAGAACCGGACCCATCGATTGTTTCTTCATCCTGTTCGACCTCTTCTTCGAAGACCGTTTTTTCCCCATGCTGAAAGAGGTTGTCTGAAGAAACACCCCAAATATCTTTCCATTCTTCCTGAGTGAGCGCATGATTAATAGGATCAAAGTCGTACCCAACAACGCTATCTGAAAGCTCATAGATCATACCAAAAGCAGCCTGTTGGTTATTCAAAACTTCCAAGATCGGACCCTTGTTTCCTTCCTTCTCGAATATATCATAGTTGATCCAGGGCAGCCCATCCAATACAGGACTATGCTGCCAAAACGGAAGGGTGATGTTGGCTTCAGATATCTTTGGAACACCATTTTCTACATGAAATACAGCCTCGGATATATTGTACTGGTTCCTGATGCGAGGAGTCTTGGTGTTTCCTTTTTCTCGAGTCTTCCTTCTCGTTCCAATATCGCCGTCGTCTTGTTGCGACTCAATAGCTGATGGATGCAGCTCTTGAAAGTCTAGATCAAAAGTGATCCATTTCTGCTCCTCTACGGAATAGCTCGCCCAACCTTCCAGCAAGTCGCTTGTGACCACTGGTTGGAGTGCCATTGAAATACCCCCAGCAATTGTCAATACGCTGGCAGCTCGGTAGGAAAACTCGGGGATTGTGATATTAGGCCATATTTTGCCTCTCGAGTTGGCATAGGATGTAGAAGTCACAGAAAGCGAGTCAACGGCTCGCAGTTTGGATTGCAATTCTTTTTCCAACGCGTTTCCAACTTGTGCCGCTTCATCCCAGAATCGGGTCTCGAATGCTCGTTGTTCGGATGCTCTGAGAGTGCTGTATACAACGAATGAGACAACGATAGCTGCGATGAGAAGGATGAGAAGTGCAGCTGCTCGGAGCACACGAATTCGGGTATCTTTGCGCAACAAATTGGTACTTTCCAACACATCTTCTTTGTTGCTCGATGTGTTGGATCCCATTGCACCCAATTTGACCCATTTCTCCCCCTTGGAGGAAAGAGACATTTCGTCGTCAGTGGAGAAGTTGTCGTTGCTGTAATCGTACTCCATTTGATCAGTTTGTTTGCTCGTTATGATGTGTGGTACAGTAGGGCTGATAGAATCAATAATGTGACAATGCGCGACGGTCTGTTTCTTGAGAAGATTTTGTTGTGAGCAAAAAATCTCACCTTTAAGTGGCATGTTTTACACATGCTAGGCCAGGATATAAATGCAAGACAAAATGCGCGCTGGTTCGAAGTAGTTGTCTGTTTTTGTTGTGAGAAAAAGGTGTGCTCATAAATAGCGTGTTTGACACGATTATTAATTGTGAAAAAAGCGAAATATGCGGGAGCGTAAATACTACGGTAGTGTACCGCATATACATTATTACATACATGAAATATAGAAAATGAAATACTGTAATGGAGAGCAAGCGAGTGAGCGAGTCAAATTTGAGGAGTCAATGTAATCAAAACGAATAGAAGAATGCGGTCTCCATTTCATTCGTTTCATTTGCGTGATTGACATTATTTGCTGACATCATCCACACCATGATAAAAACATACCGGAACAACAAGAATTATACACAAAGCAAGGTTTCGCGTCAAACACCGCATAAACACTATCATACTTCAGCATATATTGATTGATGATTCTACTACAACTCGAATAGCATGCTCGCGAGATCTGTTTTGCCGATTTTCCTTCTCCAGCAACTAGGAGGTGCAAACGCTGCGGGATGCGAAGGCATGCTAAATTCCAAAGTGGCATCGCAGTTTTGCCAAAATTTCTTCGACGAGACTGCCTGTAGCCATAATGGTATCTTCTTTTGTCTTTGGGATTCTGACGATGGTTGCGATCTGAAGCCTTTATCCGCGTGCTCCTTGCTAGATGACAATAAAGATGACTGCAACGCTGTTGACGGATGTTATTGGACCGAAATTCCAGTATGGGTGTGGCTCGCCATTAACGTTCCTGTATGGTTTTTACTCGCCGGATTTTGTTTGATCTGCTATCATAGGTACGCTGGCCCTTCAATACTTGACCTGTATGATCGATCAGAAGATTCAATGACAGTTGACGATTCAAGTCAATTTACGGAAGACCAAGAACCCATCCCAGATATGTTCCGAAATCCGATCCAGGCTTCATGTTCGAAGGATAGCACTGAAAGTGAAAATAGCTCCAATGGATCAGACGTGCTTGGGATGGAGGAGGCAGGTACAGTTTTGGAAAGGGATGTGCCATGATGACCACGATAGTACTACTGCGATGTGAACTCACGATGACCTGCTATAGGGTCGTAGTATTTCTGGTACCTCAAAGTTCACACATGGTATCTACGCTCTCGGCATACAGATGTTTGGATTCTGTAGACACAGCGGTCTGCCATCAAAGTAGACGAGACAACGTGGACTTCGCCCGGGCCCACCATCTGAAGAAGTCACCAAGTTCTCATTCAGAATACCAAAAGACATTATGCGAATGTTGATAATCGGGACGATGCTTGGTGACTTTTCTATTCAAGAAGACTAATTGTACATCATAGCTAACCTAACCTCAGTGTATAGTCCCGGCTCCCGACCTTAAATTTTCCATTTTTTCAATTCGGAGGCCTGTCGTATTTTATTCGGAGGAGTCGTGAAAAAGAATTTGACAAAACATACGTGCATAACAATTCTGGCAATCGCATCTCGTCATCCCAATCCCCATTTCAACTTCGACCCTCAAGGTATAGCATGGTCAATCTTGAACGACGACGACATATATACTTTGAATCAGGTCGTAGACTGAGAGAAGAAAAGCTTCGGAATGGGATATTGTCCTTGACCTCTCAAGGTCTCAATGGTGACGACTTGAAGCAGATCCTCATCAATTTGAATCCGCATTTGCCGACCAATGCTGATGAGCCTGCAGGGAAACGACGTCGAGTGGAGGGCAAAGAAGGATTTATTGCAAGGCTGTCATCCTGCTCACACATTGTTGAAGTGGATTTGTCTTACAACCAAAGGTTGGGGGCCTTTGGAATGGACCACATACATCTCTTGCCTCCGCAAGTGCATTCATTGAACTTGAACAATTGTGGCCTGAGCGTGGATGGTTTTCGTAAGATATGCAAATTAATGGAGACAAACACTACCATAACACAATTTCGATTATGTGATACGTACATGAACAATGACAAGGCTGAGTGCGTTGGAACAATGCTAGCAAAGAACAGCACGTTGAAAGAGTTGTCAATTTCCATCAATTGTTTAATGGGATTGGGAAAAGAAGGCTGCAAATTCTTGGGAGATGGTTTAAGGCAAAACAAACGTTTGAAGCGACTTGGATACTTTCAAAAGGAAGACCATGAAGCCCTGTTGTACTTTGCTTCAGTCCTCATGGACGGAGGTGGCTCTGAATTGCAGACCTTTCGCATCCTCACAAATTCCTTTAGCGATGCTTCGGCATTCGAAAGGGTTGTCATTCCTAAATGGACAACCGTATTACAAAAGTGTGAAAACCTGGTAGATTTGGGCGTTGATCATAATGGTTTGTGGGGCAAGGAAATCAGTTTTTGGTTAGAGTTAAACTCCTTTCAGGCTCGTCAAGTAACTCGCGCTGGGAAATCAAAAGAACTGGCAGATACACTTGAGAAAGCTTCTCGAAGGAAACGTGTGGATGTGGTGTACTTTTTGATTCAAAATAATTGTCGTTTGTTTGGGTCCTAATACTGTGGTGTGAATGAAGGTGCTGTGCCTGCCCTGTTTGTTTGTTTGTTTGTTTGTTTGTTCTTGTTCTTGCTGGCTGTCAAGTCTAGTATTCTGGTGACTGAAACAATACGAATGGACTTGTGAAGTAAATTCTGTCAGCCTCAGTGTAATCTTATATAATAGTTATCATGGTCTAATTTTAAATACGAAAATACTTATCGTAGATGACAGCAGGTACCAGGTTCACAAGGCCACGGACACGTGACGTCATTGATCGAAGGGGTCGATCGTGTTGTCAGGCTTCACCGGCGCGCCATGCCGAAATTATAACTTGAATAAGCCATGCATAGCGACGCAAGGAAGAGTGGAATGCTGAGACCCGTCGTTTACCATACCCGTCTTCCTCACTCCTATGGACTGCCCTCATAAAATAAAGAAATAGAACATGTCTTGCAAAGTTACTCTCCCACCATTGCCACCGCTTCATTCGAACATGGCTTCATTGAAAGACACTCATTCCTTTTCGGAAGATGCGCACTGGGTGATTCCTGGTCATTTGATGCAAGGCAAGCATCCGATTCGAGAGAGTTTTGAAAACATGCCATGGCGAGTCCATGATCTGGTTCATCGAGCAAGATGCACCACTTTTGTTTGCTTGCAAGCGGAGTGTCCACCTCAGCGGGCGAGTCATCGGTGGAGCTTCCTGAAATCTGAAAAGAATAATGGCACGCATGTATTTGGTGGCCTTCGAGATTGGAAAAGGAACCCCTTTCTCCTAGAGCCTTATCGGCCACTGGTAGAATCATCTATAAAATCACGGAAGGAACAGGAGCACAAGTCTGAAATCAGAGTTTCTTCGTTCGTTCATTTTGGCATGGAAGATTTGAGCCCCGCCGAGGACTTGAAAGAGTTGGTCGATTTTGTCAAGTATCTAGCTATAAGAATACTCAATGGAGAAGTCATATACTTGCACTGCTGGGGAGGCAAAGGCAGAAGCGGATTGGTAGCTGCGTGCCTGTTGGGGGTTTTGTACAAAGGCATAACTGCGAAAGAAGCCTTGCAACGAATAGGATCCTATTGTCAGTTGCGAAATGCAGGTTACCATATTCATAGTCCTGAAACCAGTGAGCAATTGGAGCAAGTAAGGGATTTCTTTGCACTTCTTTAGTTGGTGTCGACATGGATTATTGGTCACCCAAAGTATTCAGCTTCGGATGCCAAAAGCAGCAGAGCTAAACCGTGGACCAAACCAGGTATTCAAAGCATCATGCTGTTCCAGGTTGTTGTAGCAAAGATCATTCGCTCCATGTCTGAATAGTTGAATGGGTGTACATAATTCTTATGCTGTCAAAGCTTTTGGCTGCCCTCTTGACCGGTGAAGTTGTTCTGGTGCTCTTCGTTTACTCACCAGCGACTGAAAATTCTTGAGGTAGGGGTACGTGTTTGCAGGGGATTTTGAAGGCCTCGAGGAGAAACAGAACTGTCCTTTTGTAGAAGCGTAAGGAGTTGGATGATACCACTGGACTCCGCGTATCCTTCCAAGGAGGCTTGCTCACTGGAAAAGGTTGTCAGCGCTCCAATGTTGTGCAGCGCCGTTGGAGTCGCAAATTTTCCTAAATAAAACGCTTCGTATACTGTTTTGAATTCGATTATTTTGAGCAGCCGAATACTCACCGGAAAAGGTATTGTCGGCTCCGTGCCAAAAGCTTCGTGCTGTTTTCAATCTGATTCTTTTGAGCTACTGTTTCCAGGAAGCTTATTCGCCCGGCATGGAAAATATAACGGTTGAGCTATGATTGGAGTTCAGTCGTATATTTTATATTTTTTGAAATAATTAAAATTTACATTTACATTTTAAAATAATGCTTGCTCTCCAAGTTGCTTGCCCTGTAACAGAAGGCAACAGGATTCAAACCGAGTCTCCAAAGAAGAGCACAAATCAATCGTAACACGGTTTTACAAACATCGTCTTTCAATAGGTATCTTTTAGCCCGTAGACTCCTCACTCCCAATGGAGTAAAAATGTAGAGACAATACCTCCGACAGTAGTGCTCTTTGGCCGGATCAGCAGTTGCGGTAGGATCTTCAGCCCTGTTGCATGTAAGACTGCAATAACTTATTCGTTCCCAATGACTTCCTTGGCCTCTGCACAATCTCCTGGGCCTGTGCTGCTACTAAAGAGCAATCATTAAAAAGCATGTAAGCGGTTTTCGAGCCTCTTCGAAGTTGTTTTCTTCGTTTCATAGGGGCATACTTCGGCATCATTCGAAATGCTTCTACTTGGGGTGCAGTGCTTGTCTCCTTGTTGAGAGATCTCGCTATCATTTTTGCTTTGAGGCTTTTGACGGATTCTTTGCTTCTGTATACTGTCATTCTATCGTGTTTGTTGTGTTTATTGTGGTTACCTAGAGTTTTCTTGTTACAGTGATTGTGATGTGATGTCTGTTTCGTTTGTTGAAATTGTGTTTGGAGGAATTGTGAGCGATGTGAGTGAACAAAAAAGTCTCCGACCAGGAGAGTCACTGTCCCCAGTGATAAGTGCCAGGATTTTTCTAGCGAAACTACCCTGGAAAAAGTTGTCAGTGACCGAATATTGTTTTTAAGCAGACTGACTGGAAAAGGTTATCGTCAGCTCCAATGCCATTTGAGTCGCAGCTTTTAAAATGAAACGCTTATTCGTGCACCGGTACGGGTTTTAAATTTGATTCTTTTGAGCCCAGAAATTTCCCAGTCAGCAGCACCCAAACGTTCTCTAAACATGAACAGAATAAGGTCTAGTTGCAGCAGCTTGTGCGCACGTATTGCAATGTTCTTTTCCAACGAAATGAGTTCAAATTCGGCTACAATGGCAGAAATCACATGAAACTAGGTAATCATCAATCTATAGAATGAATTATAAACGTTATGTTTATCTATGAAAATATATCGTTCTATGTCTTCTATCAAAGTTACTCGTCTTGGCCTGTCACGGAAGGCAACAGGATTCAGAGCGAATATAGTATACATTTGAGGTTTGGTATCGTCGTTTCAGCCACCATGATCAAGCCGTAGGCTCTCAATGGTGTCAATATAGAGATTCTACCTCCCACAATAATCAGTGCTCTTTCGCTGGGTCAGCAGTCGTGGTAGCATAGGTTGAAGTTTCAGTCTTGTTGAATGTAAGACTGAAACTTATTCATTCTCAATGACTTCCATTGACCCCTGCAGAATAGCATTCGCTTGAGCAACTATTGAGCAGTCGTTACATAGCATGTAAGCTGTTTTCGATCCTCTACGAAGTTGCTTTCTTCGTTTCATAGGGGCATGCTTTACCATCATTCGAATCGCTTCAGCTGCTGGTGTTGCTGCACCAGCACTTGTCTTCTTGTTGAGAGATTTCGCTATTATTTTTGCCTTGAGGCTTTTGACGGATTCTTTGCTTCTGTATACTGTCATTATGTTGTGTTGTGCTTGTTGTTACCTCTTCTTGTTTCTTGTTGTAGTGATTGTGATTTGATGTGATGCCTTTTTCCGTCCGTTGGGGAGAAATTGTGAGCGTGGAGTGAACAAGAATAATTTTGTGCTATGACCAAAAAATATATGAATGACTGGCGAATTAGAATGGGTGCCGGCAGGAATGGAAGCGCCTCCGTAAGTTTCATACGGGGTGCACATGAGGCGGTTCTCATCGACATTCCCTTGGGCTTTGTTCGTCGAACAGTTGCTTTATATAACTCAGTCCCAACAGGATTCGGAATTCATTTTCCCATTATGTAAAAGTGGGACATTATGTCCTGTTCACACAAATACCAAACATCAATTTTTAAGACTCCACGAACACACCTGAGTAGACTCGCGGAAGCAAAAGCGGTTTGGAATGCCGAGCGTAAAGACTCCTGGAAACATGAATATGCTTGTCGCAGTTTTGGTGCTGTTATCATGCCTTGGCCCTTCCACGGGTCTTCTTCATCGAAAACCTCCCTTGCCGGAAAATACTGGCACGATTGTGCAACAAGTTTCCCGAAGGTCGGCAATCACTGCAATCCCTTATTCAGCTGCTGCAGTTCTGTTTCTTAGCATCACTGATGAAGCGAAGGCTGCTGGTCCCAATGGATTACCCCTGCAGACTGCGGCTTCGGGTTTGAAATGGGCCGATGCTAAAATGGGGAGTGGTCAACCAGTTCAGAATGGCGCATCGGTATCCATCGACTATTCCATGGCTTCTACAGTAGGTCGCCAACCTCAGATTTATACCACCAAGGATAAGGGGACTCCTTACCGCTGGAAACTAGGTGATGGCAGCACCATTCCAGGCATTGAAGAAGCGATTATTGGGACAAAAGATGGAGAAGTTCCTCCAATGTTACCTGGAGGCATCCGTCGTGTTGTGATTCCGGCCAAGCTTGGATACGAATCCATCCTTTCGGAATCATCTCCCAAGTGTGTGGAAGGTCAAGACATTGGTCCGATTCCACCAAAGAGCAATTCAGATGGAGGATACCAACGATGGTATCAGTTCTACTGCAACCCACGGATCCCTTATCAACCAGACATTGTCATGGATATCAAGCTATATGGCAAACGAACTCAATGATTAAAATATGCAATACCATAACGCTGTTGATGATGCAACAACCATACGGTTTCTCATTTCAATTTGCGCTAATAAGAGGAGGAACTGACGGCCCAGTTTTTCTCCCCAATCTTTACTTTTTCCCTGCTCTACTATTTTACACTGATGTGCGCAGTGGCACTCCACATATCTTACCACTTCTCATCCCCCATGAAGATGGCAACTCTTTTCCGGTGTTTTTTCCAGATCATTCATGTTGTTCTACCAGAATCAATCATGAAAACAAAACATTGCGCACTCACTCTTCTACATTGGCACATCTTAGCTTACTTCCTTCGTGCATTCTGGAGGTGATATATGCTTGTGTTAGAATGGATTGAGGTAGGAGTTTACTTTTGATTCAAGCCCTTCCTTGCCATTACAGCTTTTTTAAATTTAAAAAAAAGAGTTATTTATTTATTATCCTAAACTAAATACATGTATTTATCTAAATTATCATCTAATGATACAACAACAATAACACCAACATTTGTAGCTTGTGTGGTTTGTGATTGTTATTTTCAAAATTGTTGGTCTGCTCGCATGCGCCATGGCATGTCCTCGTAGTATTTACTGGCACAATAATACCAGTTCTTCTGTTCCTGATGGTTTGCTTTCCACGCAGTGTCCCTATTGGAACAAAACTACTGTCTTCTTGATGTGCAATCGCAGAATGTGGTGTTGAGACTGTGATGTACTACATATTCTCTCACACACATCTTTGGAGACATTGATCCATGTGTGTACATGATTGCTGACTTTTGCGGACTGTGTTCACTCATGATTTGTCTTTTTGCGCAAGAACTCCATCCATGCATCCACCACCACCACCAATTAGACGGTGGAAAAGACTTCATGAAGAAGAATCTCGTAGAGTGAAAATGTGGTGGCGTGATTGACGGCCTGTCGAAGGAGACGGGGGGCAAGTCCATCCCAAAAGACACCCACACCATGTTCCTGGTACAGTTTGGAGGCTACTTGGACCAGCGAGAGCTGCTGTTGTTTCGTACCAGCCACACTTCCTTCCGTGTTTTGAATCACCGTCTTGACCACATCAATGGGATAGATTGGTATCCAACAGGCACATCCAGCCGTGGCTCCAAAGACAAGAGGTGCCGCGGCTCCCAGCTGTTCCGTCAAGAATGGATCGTGCATGAGGGCACCATAGACTCCAAAGTAGAGCGAGTAGGCTGGGATCTCTCGTAGCATGGTGCACAAGAGGCCTCTTCCCAGTAGTCCCTTCCATCCTTCGGTACTCAACACGGCCTGCAAGGCTTGATCGTCTCGTCCCTCATACGAGTTGTTTCCGGCTTGCAAAAGGACTTTGATGCGATCGACGGGTGCGGCCAAAAAGGAGGTCACAAAGCCTGCCGTGGCGGCGGCTGTGAGAAGTTGCAAGTTGGTATTTCCATCCAAGGCCTGAGAGGCATGCAAGTATTCCAGCATGTAGGCATTGACGGCAAAGACGACCGCCTTGATGATGGCTTGTCCGACCATGCTGGTTTGGACGCCGGCAAAGAATCCAGCAGGGCCTTCGGTTCGGAGAATGTATTGGGCCACATCCATCATGCTGCTTCCAGCTGGAGGAGGAGGAGCAAGGACGAGAGTAGCTGCACTGCCAGCACTTGCTGCAGCTGCTGCTTGTGGAGCCTTGTTATAGGATGGCTTCTCGGAAGCCATAACTTGAGCGCGGGTCTTGATGGTGTCCAATGGATAGGCGACTCCGACTCCAATGGCTCCAGCTATGGATCCAGAAAAGAGTGCTGGAAATGGAGATGGAAGCAAAAGGTGAAGTTCCGTAGTTGTGCTTGTAAGTCTGCTTGGAATGGTGCTGGATCTTCCAATTGCATTATTACTAGCAACAGGAGAGTTTGTGAAGCCAACCACAGGGTCCGCACAGAAAACAAGAACCAATGACAGAATCATCGTCAACAGAAAAGTTCTGCTGTTCCAAGAACGACCACCAATTTGCAATCGGTGTTGTCGTGTATCTTCTTGTAATTGTGGATGTGGATGTGATTTCAGCGATTGTTGTGCCATGGTTTGGGTTGCTATGGTATGTGTTTGTTTGCTTGCTTGTGTTTTGTGTTTCAGAGAGATGTGTACTGCTGGCAGAAGTTTCTTAACGTTGTGTGCTTTCTGTCGCCAAAAGCTGAGAGTGTTCGTGTGGGTGGCGGCGGTGAAAGGTGTGGCGGTGAAATTATCAAACTAAGAAGTTCGGATTCGAAACAGGATGTTATCGCAAAAAAAGCAGACGGAGAAGCCCAATGGCCAACCAGATTTTCGTATCGACTGAGTCAGTTGAAGTACATGCCAATTACTCCGATCGCATGCGACCAGTTTCGAACTGTTGACGTCATCAATTCGAATTCTGAGGCCGAAATTCAATAAGATAGGTGACGTCCTGAATCAAATAGGTGACGTCAAGAAGAGATGGCGTGGCAAGTTGATGCCAATACTGTAGGTACTGTTTTTAGCAACGCATTTTCAATCGTAAATGAGACACCCTTCCGAAATTGCAAAAGGTTGGTTGGAGGAGGACGACGTGTTTTGAATTTTAGACTAGAATCGAACTACAAATCTCCAAAAGTTGGCAACAAGTACGTATTAATAATATCTATTGTATAGTAGCAATAGATATTATAAAATTCAATACTGTAGGAAGTATAATAGGTATTAAAATATCCAAACCCCCATGCAAATGCAAACCCCCATTGTATTTAGTCGCCACCAGCAACAGACAGTAGCAGCCAACCGTGATATTCAAAACTCAATATATTCGCTTTCCAGCAAATCATCCGAGCTTTTTCGTACTTGTGATGCGACAATGGAACACGCCATGCCCAACAAGGAGCCGTCATTGATGGCCGCTTGCTGCGGTAACGAGGATAACAACAAAGCCAATGATGAACCTGGAAGGATTGTTTCGACAATCGATTGCAGTTGGCTATCCACAGTGTCCCAATCCTCTTTGGTCATGTCATCCATAATATCGTCAACATCATAGTTGGTCTTTGAAAGGTTGTAGCATACGTGTTCCTTTCTTTGTCGCAGACGATTTTCCCTTCTATTATTATTGATTTCATCATGATCCATGGGAGAATGATGGTGGTGACTCCCCACCACCACTTCCGGGCGCAGCTGTTCACTCCGGGCTTGCAAGACAATAATGGCCGCCAGGGCGCGTTCCCGAATATTGTTGTTGCGATTCTGACGCTTCTCAAGGGTTTCCATGGTGTTCCTTACAAAATCGTGCAAATAGCATATCACCTTTTGTAACTTTTTGGCCGAAAACTCAAACATCAAATCCAATTTCTCCCGTTCGTCTTCGTCCAACTTTTGTTTCCGTTCTTCTTCTGTCATGGGGATCCGTGGATATCCCTGATGAAGTCGGACCATTTCGTACTGAGCTCCATAGTCCACAAAAACTTCTCGTGGTTCGCCGTCGGCCAATTGCCGGAATGGAAGGTCATGGGCGTCATTAGTATCACTGTCATTCTCATCGTCGTCATTGTTGTCATTGTCATCACAGCGATACCCCAACACGTAATGAAAGGCGCCCTGTGGATCCTCCATCAATTCAATTTCCGCACGGTTCGTCTCCCAATCGTTTCGTTCATTCACAAAGGGAAGGATGGATTGCTTGGCTTCTGGGATTAGTTCCCCGCGGCCGTGGGTAATGTCAAAGACCGCTTCGTTGCTCCGGCTATTCATACTGTACGAATCGCACCAAAAACTTTGCAAAAAGCTTCTCACCAACATGATATAGTCAGGAGTTTCGTCTTGGGAGGTCAATGGAGCGTAGACGCCGATATCCAAGACTTCTCCTGGTGCCAGTGAAAATACTGGAAGGTTCTTCTTATGGTGCTGTATGCCACTGATTGATGCTGTTGTTGTTGTTGTTGTTGTTGCCGTGCATAATGGTGGATGCAAAAGACTTGTAATGGATAAGAATACCCCATTTCCGCTATTTGGAATGGTAGAAGGCCGGACGGTGAATTCCAGCTGAAAACCGGAATATTGCAGGCACAAACATGGCATGTTGGGTGCCGATTTTTGCCAAATGGTAGCTCGGGTATACAAATCAGGAACTCTCCAACAAAGTGGAAACGGTGCTCTTTGAATAGTCTCCTGGCAATTTGGAATTGGCGAATAGATTGGGAGTGGTATGCTGCTTCCATCGTTCACGGCCTGCATTCTGCCTTGCTTCTCTTGGTATAATAGGCAGCCACCCCAGGCTCGAGCAATATTCACTGGTTGGATGTCAAGAATGCTCAAGTTTTTAATTTGTGTGTGGTTGTTATTCAGAAGGGATCTGGACTGTTCCGCGTATTCGATCGTCAAGTATTCTCCCTTTTTCTCCTTGTCTTCGTCATCGTCATTCGCATGGGTGGGGACGTATTCCGTTACGGTACCAAACACGCATAACTTCTTTCCATCCTTATCGATCCATTCGGCGCAGTATCCATGTTCCAAAAGCTGACTCTCAAGGTCGCACCAACCCGATTGGCCACTTTCTGGAGAAGTTTGTCCATCGCCCAAACCCTCTGTGTTCTTGGCCTCACTTTCCATGTAGCTCTGTCGTCTGTGGTTGATTTCATCAATGGAAATTTCGTGATTCTTCAAGAATTCTTGTATCGTCCGAATGACAAATGTCCCATACAATCGTCGCTCGGCTTCTGAGAAAATTCGTTGTTGTACCAAGTCTTGCTCTGAGGTTGGAACCAGCAGAGACGCAACCCTCCGGGCGTCATTGGAGATGATTTGCCAATCTATTGAAATCAATTGCGTTAGACGAATACTCTTCACCAGTATTATACACAGAATAAGAAATGAGGAAGATACGTACGTTCAATATTTGTATTTGACACCTCTCGCTCCAATGCCGCCCGGTATTTAGCCTTTTTCAATATCCACTGGTCGAGTTCTTTTGACTGCTGAGCATTCAGAATGCAATGTTTCTGGTTGGTCAACAATGACAAGAGCACAAGCATGCCACCATTAGTAGCAGAGTCGTCCTCAATTCCTCCTCGTCGTACGAATTTGAGATTACCAGCAGTTGCCAGTGAACGGGTGCACTTGATGCCATTGCTTTGCGGAACCAGAGTGGAAGCTAAGCCCATGACATTTCGATCCAGTGCCTCTGTGGCAGTCCCTTTTGTCTGCTCGGACGTTTTCGTAGGTGGAGGCTTGGTGGTGGTAGTGGTGATAGATGCATCATTGGAATCTCGTTGTTCCCTCGTCCGCTTTTTGCTCTTCGTTTGTGAAATCTGAGCTTTTTGCTGTTCATCGTAGTCGCTGCTGTCACTATCGCCCCAAGAATCGCCAAAGGGGTTGTATTCTTCTTCCTCTTCTTCTTCCAGCTGCTCGGAAGGGCTGGGAGGTTCCCCTTGTTGCGAGTGCGAAAATTGTGGATCCTTTGTACGAACCTTGCTGGTTTTGGGCATTTCGTCGTCCCTTTCATTAGTATCCCTGCTGCTGATGCTGCTTCCGTCGTCATCTCCAAAAGGATTATACTCTTCTAGTAGCGGCTCGAGAGGGCTGGGAGTGGCAACTGGTGGTGGGGTTCTCTCTGCGGCAGTAACACCATCATTATTCAAACTCGACGTCGATGCTGGAGCAGTGGTGGTGGTGGTAGTCTTATTCTCAATGGATTGTTCTTCATTTGAAGTCTCATTTTCGATGTTTTCTGTTCCATCGGAATCATCATCTGAATCATCCACTTTGCGGATTCTTGGACTTGATTGTGTGTCTGCAGTTTTGGACTGGCGACTATGGAGTTTCTTGGTTTGGCATTTGTCCAAGTCTCTTGTCCACTTCTGACTTAATACCTCTCTTTCTTTATGGTCTTCTTGGGTAGAGGTAGCAGTATGCAATGGCACACGTGCTATATTTTCGTCAGCACTTGACGACGACGACGACGACGACGACGATCCAGCAGTGTTGGAAGTGTCATGATCGTGACAGTCATTATCATCCTTGCCACCATTCCTCCGTTTACTACTCCTAGAAGCCCCTGTGGAATACAATGGTGGGTCCTTTAGCTTTCCTTTTGTTTTTCCATTGACGGGTTGTTTCCTTATTATTGCTTCCGTATTTCTCCTTGTTTTAGAAGAAGACCGAACTGACTTCGTTGTTGTTTTTGGTAGTCGTTCCTTGGTACCATTTGGGCTAGCTTCACGTATTTGTTTGTTTCCATTTCGTCTCGCTGTGTTAGCTTCACCGCTGGTGTTCTTGTTTGTCGGATTCAGAGGCCCTGTCCGTGTACTTATTCGTTTGGTTGCGGGCGGGTTTGTCGAATTGATAGTGCTTTCTTCATTGGATTTCGTGATACCATTCTTGGACCTCGACGAGGCGTCAACTTTGGAATGAACAAGACTGGCTCTTTTCCCATTTCTGAGTCGATTTGTTTGGTTGGCTGGATTTTCTGTGGAATTGCCGTCGTCGCTGGACTCTTCTGAGGATGTCAAGAATGAAAACGGATTGAACACAGAACCTGATAGGTCTTTTATTGTTCCATAACCCTTTATTATTCCATTGTCCTTGCGCTGGTAATCTGATTGGGAAGGAGAGATAAATTTGGGATCCCTGGATGGACCGTCTTTGGAAGAGGTTTCATGCTGATTTATTGTTTCATGTACATCCTCATCCTCATCATTATCATTTTCATTCACCTTCGTTGAGTCCTCCATCAAATTAGCATCCTCTCCCATTTCGCTTTCTTGTTCTTGTTCTTGTTGTTGTTGCTGCTGCTGCTGCTGATGTCAAATAATGAGTTCACTCTATGCCACGAAACCCCGCCATTGAAGCACAGCAATATAGATGGCAGCCTTGTATTATACTCACAATGATGATGACGATGTACCTACAGTAGTCGATTGAATCCATTGTGTGGACTAAGTCGACTCAAATTCAGCAGCATCAGATCATCATCATCATCCCACGTTTCCATAATAAAAATAACACTGCATATATAGTGCGGTGTCAACAAAACTAACTGGCAAACATGGCTTCCGCTGCTTCATCTGAGGAACAAAAGGTATCGCCTTCCAAAAAGCGCAAGATGAAAGACGATGACGCGGCTTCCAAGGCTTCTGGAGTCATGGCTTACTTGCAAACCTCACTGTCCAAAGAATCTCTTTCTCAACTGTATTTGGATCCGACTCGAGGCCGTTATGTTTGTCGAGCCGTCTTGCAAGAATTGCCCATGACGTCGCAACAAGTGGTCGTCCGACTGATATGCTGCGGGGGCTCCTTTCCGCGCAATTTGGTAAACATTTGGTGCGGCAAAAAGTACTGGGGCCACAAACAGATTATGGAAATGGTCAAATGGGCCATTTTGAAGCAACCGGCAGACGATGATGCCGCTATTCAACTGACGGACGAATTCTTTCAGGGATACAAGGCAGCCTTACATTCGATGGATACCTCGCCGTGGAGTCCATTGACGCCTGCCCAAGTGGAGGTAATGGAACAAGAAGCGTCGGCAGTCGAAGGAAAACCAGTCAAATTTCCAGCCATGACGCAGGAAGATTTGGAACGATACACTCAATCGCAATGGGATGCCGTATTACATTATCTAGTAGGAACTCCCAATCTGGACGTTCAACCGAATCCTGCCATTTCTCATTTTCTGTTGGAGACCAAGCTCATGCAGCCGGATCCTGAATATCGAGGGGATCCTGAGGAAGCTCCCTTGGTGATTACTCGCAAGGGATACGATTTCATGCTGCAAGATAGTACCCAACAAGTTTGGCATTTTGTGCTTCAATACCTCCAGAGTATTGAGCGACAAGGAAATGAAAAGGCGGTAGTTTTCAAGCGAGAAGCACTGTTGGTCTTGCTTTGTTTGAGTTATGCCAAATTTGGAGAGTGTTATGCTTCCGCAGTATTGTCCAAGGATGGAAGACGCATTGTTCGAGATTTGGCCCTATTTGGACTCTTGTACGTCAAAAAGGTTGGAAAGAAATCCGTATTTTATCCCACACGAATTGCCATGCAATTGGTGGGCGGAGCGGAGGCTTCCTCTTCTTCCAAATCTGGTAAGCGTGGCGGTGGTGGTGGAATGTGGTCTTGGTCGTCCAAGGCACTGGATTCGGCATTGGCGCATCCATATCCCAGCGATTCGAGTCACTTGGCCATTATTGTCCAAACCAACTTTCAGTTATGTGCCTACACGACATCGGAACTTCATGTCAGTATGTTGGGATTGTTTTGTGAGGTACAAACGATTCGTCGACTTCCCAACGTTGTCTTTATGGCTATCACGAGGGATTCCATCAAGGGGGCCTTTGCGTTGGGCATTCAAGCTCATCAAATCTTGCGGTTTTTGGAAAAACATGTTCATCCCAAGCTGAGAGACAACACAACATCCCCGATTCCTTCCAATGTGGTGGATCAAGTGTACCTATGGGATCGCGAACGACATCGCGTGGAATGGAATGAAGTCTTTATGCATCAATGTGTATTGGATGGAGAATTCCATGCCGTTCAATCGTACACCATGGAACACCAAGCTCACGCTTGGAGTAACGCAGGACGGAATCAATTATTCATCAAGTTCCCCTATGCCGAACAAGTACAGTCCTTTGTTCGGAAATGGCGTGCCAAGGCGGCTGCTGGATAAAGTATTATTTAGTTTGTGGTTTCCTTTTTCTTTCGCAACCTTTGTTGATGCGGATATCTTTAGAATTTATCGCATTAATATTTGACCATATCCTTCCTCTGCACAAGCAAATGCAGTTCCAGGTTATGGTGCAGTAATCAACCATGGGAATACAAGTACTGTACCGGTGGGTCATTCGTGGAGCCATGTATCTTGTCGCGCGCAAATTTTGCACGATCGAGAATACCGGTTACAATGCATTTTACCGGTATGTTGCAAGATCCAACTGGCTGTATGTGAAGACATAAGGAAATATATGTCAATACGTGAGACAAGCTTGAGCCCAAGTTATATTATCAAAATGGATGGATCAGTGCAGAATAACCGGATGGAGTACGCCTCATTAGCGGATGCTGATAAAAATGGAACTCTCCGACAGAGGGTGAAGGTGCCAGAGAATATTGTTCACGCTGATCTTGAGTCGGACGAGAATATGGAGAAGTCCAACATGAAGCAGAATAGAGGCGATACGAATGATGAATATGCTGCAGACGAGAACGACATCCGAACTCTGCCTAGGAATACCTTTTCATTTTTAATTATTGCAAGATACCCCTTTTGTGAAAAGGCTCGACCTGACAATAATGACGACCGGACAAGCATCGTTCAGAACCGGCGAAAGAAAAAACATCGAGACTATTTGTGCATACCATTTTGGATTTCGTTGGGCATCTTGGTTCTGCAAATCACAATTTATACCCTGGCATTGCTGTAAGTAGTGCGAAGAAGCAATTACAGGGACTGGCTTGATCACATTTGAAATTTTCGGAGACTGAAGACTTTACTCATCATTCTAATCCCTATTCTTTTTCGTTGTTCAGGAATGCAACTGACTTTGGTGATGACAATCCTTTCAATTTTCCCATTGATGTTGACCCGTCCACAAGGGCTGCCGAGGTGAGAGATGGATGGCTGCTCAAGCATGATTTTGTTTCGAAAATACATATTTACTAACAACGAAATATCGCAGTTGTTCGCAGTCATGATTACGGTGTATACCGAAAACAACTTGTTCCAAGGAGTTGATCTCTTTGTACAGAGTTTCGATACCCTTGTAGAAACTCCTGGTGTGACTTTCTACAAGTACTATATGACGGCCACCGCTGCTGTCCTCGTTGGCTTGTACGGAATCTTTGTTACTTTCATTATTATCATGCAAGCAGAAAGTGTTGTGGATCTCCTATTGGACTTTACTGCGATGGAGTTTGTCGCGGCGTTGGACGACGCCAGCTATGTTCTTTCCATCGGGGGGTTCTTGGGATCACATATGAAGCTTACTGCCAGGGTTGTGAAGGACTCGAAGTATGCCTCAAAAGACAAGCGCAAATGGTTGAGAAAGTGGCCTCTGTTCGTTCTCTTTGCAGCTGTGATGACATGCTACGTCATCGTCCGGGTGAATCAAGGAAATCGAACCTATGGGGACAATGAAATCTATGTTCAGTTTCACGATGAAGTCCATCCTTGGTTAAGTACACTTTCAGGGGTATACATTGGATGCAACTTGCCATCATCAGATCACGCAAGTATTATCAGAGGAAAAGATCACGATCTTGGCCGAACTATGTATACAAAGCTTTCTGTCGCAGAGTGCGAGAGAAACTGGAAGGCGGAGCATGGTGCATTCTTCTATTGCGATGAGAAGCATTGGGTATTTGCAGTCGGCGAAAACAAGATGGATCCATGTAACAAGTGGATAATGCAGTCGATCAAGCCAAAGCCAAGTAATACAGATGAGTATGATATCCTGAGCCATTCCACGGAAGTATGGCTTGCAAAAGACCCAGAGAGAACATTTGGTACTGGCGTTGTTGAGCAGATTCAGTTCTTGGCTGGTTTTCAATCTTCACAGAATGCCGGTCGGAACTGTAGCGTGCTCGCATCAACTGGAAATGTCTTCTCGTATCCATTCTATGCAAGGCTTGAAGAGAGTCAGCAAGAAAAGTCTTTCGCGAGTGAACGTCCTGTGTATTTTGCCGGTGACGATACGGATGGCGAATACATCTTCCACACTGGAAGGAGGTGGGTCGTAGTGAAAGCAAATCAGATCCCAAGCTGCGTTCGCAACTGCAACACAGCAGAGAATTGTTGCAAGCTGGATCCCTACTCCGGAAACTACACCGTCAGCTTCATCAGTGACCCAATGGATCTTCGAACACTTGGCGACACATGGATTCCCACCGCGGAACTCATCTGGTATAAGGCGACAGGAGATACTGGCAATTCATCGAAGCCAATTGTTGAAAGGCAAAGTCTTGTAGATCAAATTGATGTGATCGAAGCACTTTCTTCCGTTGGATCCTTCCCAAACAGAGAAGAAGAGGAGAGGCTGATTGACTTACATCTACAGTCTGCAAGGCTTTCGTGCTTGTGTGATAGTGGAGACCTTGAATGCGAGAAAAACGTTGCTTGTGGTGCTGACGAAACGACGGTCTGGATTGACTTGCAAACAGATAGCCGGCCTCAAGATACATACTTTATTGTCATGGGAAACGAGACATGGGGTACTATTCAAGAGGAAGCAGCAACCAGCTATGATTTTTCATCTGTACGCCAATTGGCCAGCAGTGAAAATTTTGGAATCACTCCGCTGAATGATACTGGATACTTCGATTGGCAAGACGTACGGGAAACTGGTTTTGCTGCGAAAGCAAACTACCAATTCACTACTTGCTTGCCAAAGAACAAATGTGGAATTATCTATGCTGAAGATACAGCTGGGAACGGTATTACATTTCCAGGCAGGTTCAATGTATTCTTGAATACCAGAAAGGTGGAACGAGATCGAGGAGGCCGAAAGTGTGTATACGATCTGTGCCAAGAATCAGCCACTTGCTCTGACTCCTCCCTACGCAAGGAACTATTCAATCCAGAAATCAGTTGCACAGACGAATCGGTGCCTCTTGCCTTTCAGTTTTTCAAGGACACGTCTTTCAGCCTCTCGAACACGTCGCAATGGCTTAGTAATGCAGAAGGAGAGGAACTTTATGGTTCTGGGCCCGTCGAATGGGGATCGTTGTTTTTTGATGCTCAGCGACAGATATGGAACAATTTCGATTTTGTCGATTTCGACGCAGAGATAATTTTTTCACCCATCCGAACAGCAACTTGTCTGCCAAAATCCAGTTGTGCTATAGTAGCTTTCGACATTCTGGATGTGCCATTTGAGAGTCTCACTTCTGAAGACACGGGGTTTCCATTCGAATTTCCGAGCATTGTCTACAATGGGATAGCACTTGAGCCAGACGAAGTAGATCCCACTTTCAATCATTGCGTTTATCAGTTCGGGGATCCTTGTGCAACGGAAGTCATTTGCTCAGACACCGCGATCCCGCGGCCATACACCACCGAGAGCAACTGCGCGGAGGGCCAAAAGGCTTTGGCCATAGAAGTAGTGACAGATATGTTTGGTGCCGAGACAAGTCTTGTTATGACCGACTTGGATACGTGGAGGAATGGTCAACTCACGGGCTTCACGCCATTGCTTGAGACAGGAACCTTTGATTGGGGCTTTCTTCGGTGGAATGCCCCTTTTGTTGAAGAATCGGTGTCATATACCTTTGATAGTTGTGTGCCCGACGACCAATGCTGGGTGGTACTTCTTGGAGATGCATTCCGCGATGGCATTGTAAATGGAGGGATGACTTTAGTCTACGATAATGCGGACATATTATTTGGGCCCCTAGGAGATGCTTTCACGACATGTGTGTTCCAGTTTGGAGATTGCGAGGCAAAACTTGACTGTTACGATATCGAAAATCCACTTCCTCCTTACAATCCTGAAATTGAGTGTCAGAGCGGAAAACCACTCGCTTTCGAACTTAGGGCAGACTGCTGCTCTTCCGGTGATAATGCTATTGTTGTGACTGATTCGGATTCTTGGAATCAAGGGCTTGCAAGCACTTTCCCATTTGTAGACGCACAGGGATTTTTCAATTGGGGAAGCTTTAATATCTTTGCCTTTGAAAACAACGTATCCAATCGCTTCCAAACGTGTGTTCCAGATGAAGTTTGTGCAATAGTCGCAATCAATGACAGCTTTGGAGACGGCTTTGTTGGTCTAGGAGGACTTACTGTTGTATACGACAACACTGAGACAATGCTTGGACCCCAAGTCGACGATCAGTTCACAGATTGCGTGTTTCAGATTGGGGCTTGTGAGACACAATTCTTCTGCGAAAATAGTAATACCCCGCTTCCTACGTCTCCCCCGTCTCCCCCGACTACCCGGCCTCCAGCTTTCAATCCAGATATCAATTGCCCAGGTGGAAAATCACTGGCTTTCGAGTTCTATTCGGATACTACAGTAGCAGTGCATACAATAACTGTGGCCGATTTCTATTCTTGGAGGCGAGGGATCTTATCGAATGCAGCATCGCCCAATGACTTTGGTTACTTTGAATGGGATTCAGTTGAGATCTCGAACTTTGAGAGTGGTACAATTTATCAGTATAGCACTTGTGTCCCAGATACAGTGTGTGGAATTGTTGCGTTGGAAGATAACTTCGGCGATGGTTTTGACTCCAACGATTGGTTCACCGTCTACTATGATCGAGAGGAGATACTCGCCGCTTTCGCTACCGAAAGCTTCCGAACCTGTCAGTATCAGTTTGGATCTTCATGTGGGCAGCAAGGGTCCTGTACTGCATCACTCCCGCCACCTTACAACCCCGAGATGGAATGTTTCAATGGAACATCACTGGCCCTTGACTTCCATTCGGACTTTTTTCCTTCTGATAATGATCTTCTTGTGACAGATTGGGACTCGTGGGTTCAAGACACATGGGCAAATTCATCATCATCAATATTGAACCAGACTGGGTTCTTTGAATGGGGTACCGTTCAGATTTCCGGCTTCGATCCTTCAAGCTCGCATCATTTCAGGACCTGCGTTCCTTCGGAGGTCTGCGGAGTGGTTGTGCTGAGAGACAGTATAGGAGATGGTATCTTTAGCGACGAAGGACTCCGGGTTGTCTTCGATGAAGAAGAAATACCCATGTTTTGGAATCCAGGCGGCAGGTTCAGCTTCTGCGAGTTTCAGTTCGGTTCATGTGGTCAGGGAGCTTACTGTACCAGTGATCCGACCCTGGCTCCATCCCCATTCGAGCCTAACGGGGATGATGGTGCAGTACAAGATGACGGCATCGTAGGGGATGGTGTAGTACCGCAAGATGATGGCGTTGCAGAAGGTGATGATGCTGCACGTGTCGTAGACGATGATGCTGTACGAGTTCTAGACGATGATGTAGTAGAAGATGCCGGTGCAGTATAACAGTATAGATTGATTCATATAAGAATTCTTCGCCCGAAAGGGCCGAAAGGGGGCAGGCATTTATCATACCGGTATGGCACCTACAGAGCGTAATAGTTGATAGTGGTACCGCCTTCAGTGCCAGTGTCCGTATGTCATGCGTCATTTCATGACTCCAATCGATCGAATTCCAGATGCACAGTATAATATCTGACACAATAATTGGATCATCACCGCAACATCAATAATCGAACAATAATACAGAACACCATGTCCAAGAACGACAACGGGTCTTCTTCTCCACCTCCGGCAGAGGAAGTCCTGAACGTCAATGTAGGTGTTCTAGGTCATGTTGATTCTGGCAAGACATCTCTCGTCAAGACATTATCTACACTCTTGTCCACAGCTTCTTTGGACAAATCGAAACAGAGTCGACAACGTGGCATGACTCTGGATCTTGGTTTTTCTTGTTTCTTTTTGGACATGCCTGATCATCTTCAGAAATTGTACCCTGAGAAGAAAAAGCTACAGATGACACTAGTAGATTGTCCCGGGCATGCGTCCTTGATACGGACCATTATTGGTGGTGCGCAGATTATTGACATGGTGTTGTTGGTTGTGGATGCCTTCAAAGGATGGCAGGCACAGACTACGGAGTGCCTAGTCTTGGCAGAACTGACGAGTCCACATTTAGTTGTTGCATTGAACAAAATCGACATGTTTCCTGAGAATGAAAGAGCCGAGAGATTAGAAGAAGCCAAAAAGAAGGTCCAAGAACGGCTGAAGCGATCCAAGTTCCCAAATGCCGCAATGATTGGAGTATCCGCCTGTATCGGTGGCGAAAAAGTAGCTGCGGGAGATGATGTAGCATCGAATCCAACCTACAACATCAATACCCTTGTTCAGACACTGAAGGACTCGTTGCCAGCTCCGAAGCGAATTGTTGGGAAAGGTGCCCCGTTCTACTTTAGCATTGATCACTGCTTTCCAATCAAGGGTATGGGCACAGTATTGACAGGAACTGTACTATCCGGATCCGTTTCGGTCAATGACAATGTAGAGTTCCCCACCTTGGGATTGGAGCGTAAGGTCAAGTCGATGCAAATGTTCAAACGAAAGACCCTGAAGATTTCTCAGGGTGACCGAGCCGGAATGTGCGTCTCTTCTTTGGACTCCAATTTACTCGAGCGAGGAGTCGCAGCATCCCCTGGAGCTGTCCAGCTACTCAAGGGTGCCATTGCCTTGGTTCGAAAGATTCCATACTATCAGCATTCGATTGGCGACAAGTCCAAGGTACACATTAGTGTCGGTCACACGACCGTGATGGCAACTGTCAACTTTTGGGGAGCCAAGGAACTATATGAACAACAACAACAGCAGCAGGAGCAAAAGGAAGGAGAAAAGATTGACGGTCATACGGCCCTTGGTGGAGATGCGGACCGAGCAGGTTTGCCCTACTTGAAATATGATTGGGATCAAGACTTTATTCATCAAGATGGAATGCTCGAGACCTTGTCATCACCATCATCATCAGCCACCACTACTACTAGTAAGCAACAAGAACCGCTCTTGCACTGGGCCATGATCGACTTCCAGACACCAGTCTATTGTCCCCTTCATTCATTGGTGATTGGTTCCCGGCTTGACCTGAATGACCAAAACAGCAACAAGAGTAAGGACCCCATGAATGGTAGCGAACCATCGGCATCCTCTTGTCGACTGGCCTTTTGCGGCCGACTGATGGAAAAGGTTGATCCCACCAAGGACTTTACACGGATACGATCGTATGCTCCCAAGGAACGAGTGGGTGTGATATCCAAATTGGGAGATCCACACACGCGACAAGATGATGGAAAGATTGTTCGGTATGAAGTCTTTGGATCGGATCTTTTCAAGAAGGAAACAGTCCTCAAGCCATTTATTGGAATGAAATTAACGACCCCGCAGGGTGACATTGGAGAACTCAAGTCGGCTTTTGGAACCGCTGGCAAATTTCGAGTATACTTTCCTGGTGGGACCGAAGCCCGAGAGGGTGATGCTCTCGTCATGCCATTCCTGCGCTTTGCTCATGATCCCGAGAAAAAGATGCGACAGAATATTGTCTTGCCAGCGGCTAGGCCGGGAAGTCGAATGGAGACCAAGAAGAAGACCAAGGTCAAACCAGAAGCCATCGGACATGTGGAAAAAATAAAGGGAGATGTTTTGGAAAATGGCAAACAAACAGTGGCAATCATTGTTGGCTTCTTTACGCCCGAAATCAATGTTCGAGAAAAGATTGGTCGCAAGGTTCTCATTCCAAGTACCAAGGAGGAAGGTTCGATATCCGGTTCCTTTGGCAAGGCTGGAAAATGCAAGGTCACCTTTGAGAATGGAATTTCGGCAGCAGCCGAAGGTGCCAAGGCAGAGTTGATTGCCGTATGAATGTAGTATAACAATATAATCCAAAGCTATCCACAATATCTAAAACTAGTTCTTCTATTGCAACATTATATCACTAGTCAGTACGACCCTCCAATAACATCCTCGCATCCTGAATTGAGAATCCTGAAATCACTTTCCAACTCTGTCCGTCCGTCGCACCGCCAAGGAAACGTAGGATTTTTTATCGACCGTTTTCTCAGTTTTCACCCACAACAGTAAAACATCAACAACAACCACAATCAGAGCCTACGGTACTGTAGATAAGAGGCAATCGAGAAGTCCAAGAAGGGAATCAGAATAGACACATCTCACTTTCTTCATTGTGAGCAAAACTAAGCAAGAAACAGCAGAGAATCGACGTACTTGAATGGCTTTTCCTGAAACATCAAGTTGTCATTGCTAATTAATCTGAATTGAAAAAATGGCCGAATATCCACGGGGCGCAACAGTCCCGTTTCCTCGCAAGCCTTATCCTCAGCAAGTTGCCTTGATGGATACCTTGTTGGAAGCAATTGCAGAACCTTTGGCAGCAGTCAACGAAACTTCCAAATCATCGGTCAAGAGCAATAGTCCCACTTCTGTCCTTGCCAATCTCAAGAACGACAACAAGGATGATAATGACGACGAGAAGAAGTTCGAAAGCGAGACAAAAATCGTGCTGCTGGAGTCACCTACCGGTACTGGAAAGTCCTTATCGCTTGCCTGTGCAAGTCTTGCATGGCTCGAGTATCAGAAACGAAAAACGAAGAATCAAACTTCTGAGACGTCGTCAACAACACCGATCCATGATACCAAGTTGGGGGAAAAGACTGGAATAGAATCGTCTAAAGTACCAACAACCATACAAACACCAGTAGGTGCTGCAGCAGCAGCAAAGAAAGAATCGTCGTCCACTGGATTAGACTGGATTGACTCCTGGCAGCCAGATGAAAATGACGACCTGGAATTGCAACGCCAACTCGAACAGCAAAAGCGACAACAACAAGTCGAGAATGATCGGCTGGAACAATTACAAAAGGAAGTCCAAAAGATTCGGCAATCTTTTAGCCAAGAAGACGAAGACGCAACCTTGCAGCAGAACCGTCGAGTACAGTTGCTAAAGCAGGCCATTACGAAATCCAAGATTCAAGCCAGAAAGAAACAGCGTCTCCAACGACGACGAAAGAAACAGCCATTGGAATGGGAAGATGACGAAGATGACGAAAAGAATGATTTCCAGTATAAAAATCCGGATGGATCTATTCCTTGGATGCTAGAACCTCCCGTGTCCATATCCTCAGCGGATAATTCTTCCTCCACTCCGATTCGACCCAAGATTATCTATGCAGCTCGCACCCACTCCCAACTATCTCAATTTGTGTCCGAAGTCCGCAAGACTCATTGGGGAAACTCGACAAAGGTCATTGCCCTAGCCAGTCGGTCGCAAGGTATGTGCGGATACTTGACTTCCAGCGGCAATCGTGGTTTTGCCAAACGGGAATCCGATTTGACCGAAGCCTGTTTGGAGTTGCGGCAATCGAAGAAGCGTTCCACCAATTCGGTTTCCAGTTGTGCTTGTCCCCACTATCATCCCGATGCCATTGCCACTTTGGCACTCCATGCCTTGGCACATCCAACGGATGTCGAAGACTGGAGGGAAATGGGAAAGGCGACCCAGACTTGTTCGTACTATGCCTCGAGACAAGCTCTAGTTCATGCTGATTTGGTAGTCTTGCCATATTCACTCCTCGTTGCAAAAGAAACCAGAGACTCGATTGGTTTAACTCTAGAGGGCTCGTTGGTATTGGTGGACGAAGCCCATAATCTGCCCCAAGCCATTGCCAACTTGCAATCTTGCACATTGACTGCGACCACTCTAGAAGGAGCCAGTCATCAAGTGAACTCCTACACCAAAGAATACATGGATCGGCTATCCCCGCGTCATTTGCAGTTGCTGGGGCAATTGAAGCAACTTTTGCGAGGCTTTCAAGAGTGTCTTGGATCCTCCTCTTCTGACAAGAATAGTTATGGCAGAATAGCAGGAGATAGCGGTGGTACTAGCAAGGAACTCTTGTCGCCATTGCAATTTCTCTGCCGATACAAATTGGATCGAATCAATATCTTTCCATTACTCCGTTACATGGAAGAGACCAAGCTTTCGCAAAAGTTGCTTGGATTCGTTCCCACTGTGGAAGACGGCGACGATGCAAAGGACGGTGACGATAATGCTGGTCCAGGACTCTTCCATCGCGACAGCGACAAAGCGATAGAGGAGGTGAAGAGAAAAAAGAAGAAAAAGAAGACAACCAGACTATCTCCAATAGCAGTTGTCGAATCCTTCCTGTCCAAACTAAACTATGCCAATGCTGATGGCAAAATTGTGATCTGCCCCAATGAGCACAAGATTCAGTTTGTCGTTCTGAACCCGGCAGTTGCCAGTGAGGATGATCTATACCACAGGCCGCGTGCTCTTTGTTTGGTGGGAGGAACTCTACAGCCGATGGATGTCATGATACAAGAGCTGGTGCCCGACCTTTCGCAAGTGGCGTGTGACGCACAGCGAGCCATTTCGAATGGCAATTCGGGTTTCAAGAGTGACAAGCTGGTGGCATTTTCGTGTGGGCACGTGGTTCCGAAATCCAACGTACTGCTCCAAGCGATAACCAAGGTGGATGGAGTGCCACTGGATATTCGGCACAAGTCTCGGTCTTTGCCGGAAGTCATGAATGCGATTGGAAAGTCAATTCTTCGTTTGGCCAAGCAAGTACCCAACGGAATGGTGGTGTTTACAGGATCGTACCGATACGAACAGGCCCTGGTGGACTTTTGGAAGACCAAAGCACCTCACATATGGAAAGAGTTGAATTCCACCAAGCGACTCTTTCGGGAACCCAAGGACTCGAAACAGACAGACGAGGTCTTGACTTCTTTTTCCGATGCCGCATCATCGGATCGGCGTGGTGCTTTGTTGTTCTCAGTCATGGGTGGTAAACTCTCGGAAGGAATCAATTTTGCCAATGAGCTCTGTCGTTGCGTTGTTGTGATTGGGTTGCCATATCCGGATGCCAAAGATCCGTTGTTGCAAGAGAAACTAAAGCTCTTGCCAGCTTCAGCGGATGGTGGAAGTAGTGGCGGATTTTCGTATCTCCGAAGCTTGTGCTTGCGGAGTGTGAATCAATCCGTAGGGAGAGCCATTCGTCATGCAAATGATTATGCCGGCATTGTCCTCATGGACGTTCGATATACACAAGATGATGCCATTGGCCGCGGACTACCAAAATGGTTGACGGAAAGTACACCGGAGTGGAAACGGCAAGATACCACCTTGTCTTCAGCCGAAAGGAGACTAGAAGAGTTCTTTCAATTCCATACTTCTGTTAGTGAGCAATGAAGAATGCAAATACAAAAAGTAACGACAAGAAAGAGTAGGACTTTGACTCTACCCGCGGGGATGAGCCTGTTCGGATTTTGGCAATATCCAAATTATCATCCAGAGTTTCGGCAAAATTACTAAAAAGGCCTATTCTACTACGGAATTCGTGAGTGTTCCAACATACGGTAAATACTGTGCACGTACCTATAGTACTGTATTAGATCGCAGAAATTTCGCCACTGTTTGTCCGTGTATTTGGTGATACTTCCCACAATTTTATGATATAGTGTATTCCAACATCATCCACAACACATCAATATAATCAATCAAGAATGGACGGCAAATTTTTCGATCCCAAAGATAACGACAAAGTCGTCGTCCGCGAACCACAATGGATGTACATGGGCCCCATCCTTGCGGCCCCCATCGCCCATATATGTGTGACACTGTATCGAGATGCCAAGACTCCCCGACAGAAACAACTACTCTTGGGAGTAGGAGTTGTGGGAACTACCATTGCCACTTTTGGCATGAGATTATATCTCTTTAGCCATGCGGGGTATCCTGGTACCCACAATGCGGGTGCTACCCAACGAGAACGGACCGTGACACTGGAAGAAAAGAAGGCACTCATCGACGATGCATCCATCTCCAAAAAGGCAAGGGAAACGATGCGTGGATTTGCATAAAACATGCATGTCATCGATGGTCGGGTCTATGCTGGGAGTTTGTTGAAGGCATATATAAATGAAACGACATACTAGGTATTTGCTCTTCTACTTTGCGGCCATGTCCTCAAGCAACACTCTGCTTGGGATCAGTCACCATCACAACCTATTTGTGAGGTGCCGATACCTGCTATACTGACTGTCATAATAAGTTCTTGTAGAAGTACTAATATATTATGATACTACGATTGTATCACGAATAATATCAACATCATTCTCTATATACGTCAGCTTGCATCTTGATATACTAAATTTGGCAAGCTCGAGACTTTCCAAAGTCATCTAAATAATCAATAAAAACTCAAAATTCACAAACAACAAAAAACCTAAACTTGCCTTGATGGATCCCATTCGCTTCTGCTCCATGGACTCAATACAGAGACTTGTTGATTGTTGTAGTCCTATTCAGGCAACGATGACTGCTGTGTGCTATAATCTGAATGGAAACTATTTCATGACATGAGCGATCGACTTTGTTCAATTTGTTAATGGGGACATTCGAGGCTGTTCCCTGCAGACGATGATTGAGTTCGGCAGTCAACTCAATTAATGAATGCTTTTCATGCTAAGGATGATCTTTGGTCGGACCTAGTGGCTCGCGGATACTATTATAGAACCTACATGTAATGCATCGGTGCAAAGTATTATACATAAATGGATTTTAACGCTTGTAATTCATATAATACAATCCATTGTCTACCTTTCTTCTTTTGTGATTATTATTGTACATCGTACAGTCTGTCAAGAGTCCTGCCAGAGCTTGTTAGCAATTGCCACCAATGCGAAAGACGATGCCTCCGCCAATGTCACCACCATTGAAGTAGGTCGTGCCGTCAACGACCAGCTTGATGTATCCTGGAGACTCAATACCATCTCCCCACTCATCAAAGATATCCAAAGTTGCGCACTCACTGCTGTCCAGGCACGTACTGAATTGATAATCCTTGTTGTCGGCGAACCCATTGGCATTCCAAACGAGTTCTCCCGTGTCAGTGAGCAGGAATAGGTCGGTTTCGTAGCCATAGTCATCGGTCCGGAGGTTCAAAGTGATTGGCAGGCAAGAGGACGATCCACTTCCACCACCGCCAGAGCCTCCACCATCAGAACCTCCATCGCCGCCACCACCACTGCAGGATCCAAAATCAATAGACCGTTCGTATCCAAAATCGATGCCGCTCTTGGACTCAACAACTTGACCATTGACTTTCAATTCGTAGTTACCATCAGAGCTGAGCCCGTCACCGTAGTCATCAAAGATGGTCAATGTGTAACATGCCTCGGGGATGCATTTGTTCTTGCGGTAGGTTCGATTTGACTCATAGTTGGATCCGCTTGCGACCTTGCTACCGCTGGAGCGTGTGGCTTCCCAAGACGTCTCCCATCCCCATTCATCAGTGCGAATGGTGAAATCAAACTCCATCTCTCCCGCTGGACAACCACCACCACCAGAAGGCGGCGTGGGGCTTGGTGGAGTTGGAGTAGGTGGTGGTGGACTTGGCGGAGTTGGGCTGGGTGGTGGTGGGGTAGTACCTCCGCCGCAAAAGTCGGCATTGACGTTCCATTGATCACACACGACTTGTTCAATCCAACCGAATGCGCTGCTCACTCGAGCATACACTCCTGGCTTGTTTGGTCGGGCGCATCCATCTCCCCAAGATACAACACCGACTTGGACGTGTTGGTTGCCATTGCGAATGACAATTGGGCCCCCGGAGTCTCCTTGACAACTGTCCTTGCCGCCTCCATTGACTCCAGCACAGAACATATTGTCCTCGATGTCTCCGCCGTAGCTGATTGGCTGGTTGCAAGTACTGGTGGAGATGGCTTGAACCACCACATCTCTTAGGATGTTCGCCTCGTTACCATCTTCCGAGGTCGTTCCAAGTCCCAAAACAGTCAAGTCTTCGCCATTGGAAGGACGGGAAAACTGCTCGTTGATGGAAAGGACGACGTTCGAACCACCAACGGTAACATCTTGGGCTAAGCGTAGCAAGCGAAAGTCATTGGCAGTGGTAAAGTCATCGTAGTTCGGGTGTTGGACGTCGGCAGAGACGGATACGCGAACGGCATTGTTGGCAGTGGAATCGTAACGATACGCTCCAACAACAACGCTCTCCCCTTGGTAGCTACCACAATGTGCGGCAGTCAAGACAACGTTGGGGGCAATCAAGGACCCGCCGCAGCCTCCCAAGTCCACTATAGCGTTGAAGAGATGTACTGGTTAGCTTCAATGCAACCGGATACATCAGTGGTCAAGAACACTAGCCACAATTCCCACTTACCATAATACGGGAATTCTCCAGGATCAGATTGGCTACCACCGACGATGCGGTTATCTCTTCCATCGTCACCATCATGATTACTTCCTTTCTTTTCTTTCTTTTCCTTCATATTGGTCTTTCCGTCCATTGTGAAGTATGTCACCATTCCAGATTGTGACTTTCCCGCTCCCCGAGGCTGATGCTTGTGAGGAGCCTGCTTGTTTGGTTTCTCAAGAGGTTTGTTGCTTTCCACAGCAGTGCGGCGGAGATTCTGGTCGGCCGCATAGGCTGTAGTTTGTAGTAGAGCTACAACAAGGAGACTTGAATATTTCATCGTTTCGATCGGTTGCTTTCCGTTGCTACTTCGGCGCTTTTTTATTTTGTGAGGAGATTTCAGAAAGATACAATATATATCCTGACGTTTGCAAAATATGGACTACCTTACGCACAAGATCAAGATCCACAAAAAAGAGAAACGAGACCTTCCAAGTATCCCGCACCACCTGCACCGGCCGAGCCACGCAATTAAACAAAGAAAAATTCCCCGGAAGCAGAAATCTGAAATTGATCTTGATCACCTTTCAAGCGAAACAGGTTCTTTTCACAGCAAGATTTATTTGACCACGCGAAACCTTGAAAAAGGCTAGGCTAGACTTAAAAGAGAGAGAATACTCCAGGGAGAGTTGCTTTACACTGCCACGTATTTGCTATAACTAGGTATTTTCCAATCGAAGAGCGTGCAGTAGATTTGTCAACAGACGACCAGACAACTAAGACGTTGCGATTTTTCGTTGACTTTCTTTACAATTGTAAACGAAGTGGATGGCTCATGTCACGAGATGGTTTGCAGTCAGAATGCACCACACAGTCATCGTCGCCTGACCAATACTAAAAGAAACAACAAGTTTTGGGATCGAGTCGATCGAGCAAAATCAAATTGGTGTCCATCAAGGTAACTGTGATTGTTGAATACCTTCTTGCATCGCAGCCACTCGATTTATCGAATGCCAACCGGATCATTTTTACAATGCTGACATTGCAAGCGTCGAATCGTCCTAGCAAAAAGCCAATACTCAACATTTTGGCAAGCTCGAGACTTTCCAAAGTCATCTAAATAATCAATAAAAACTCAAAATTCACAAACAACAAAAAACCTAAACTTGCCTTGATGGATCCCATTCGCTTCTGCTCCATGGACTCAATACAGAGACTTGTTGATTGTTGTAGTCCTATTCAGGCAACGATGACTGCTGTGTGCTATAATCTGAATGGAAACTATTTCATGACATGAGCGATCGACTTTGTTCAATTTGTTAATGGGGACATTCGAGGCTGTTCCCTGCAGACGATGATTGAGTTCGGCAGTCAACTCAATTAATGAATGCTTTTCATGCTAAGGATGATCTTTGGTCGGACCTAGTGGCTCGCGGATACTATTATAGAACCTACATGTAATGCATCGGTGCAAAGTATTATACATAAATGGATTTTAACGCTTGTAATTCATATAATACAATCCATTGTCTACCTTTCTTCTTTTGTGATTATTATTGTACATCGTACAGTCTGTCAAGAGTCCTGCCAGAGCTTGTTAGCAATTGCCACCAATGCGAAAGACGATGCCTCCGCCAATGTCACCACCATTGAAGTAGGTCGTGCCGTCAACGACCAGCTTGATGTATCCTGGAGACTCAATACCATCTCCCCACTCATCAAAGATATCCAAAGTTGCGCACTCACTGCTGTCCAGGCACGTACTGAATTGATAATCCTTGTTGTCGGCGAACCCATTGGCATTCCAAACGAGTTCTCCCGTGTCAGTGAGCAGGAATAGGTCGGTTTCGTAGCCATAGTCATCGGTCCGGAGGTTCAAAGTGATTGGCAGGCAAGAGGACGATCCACTTCCACCACCGCCAGAGCCTCCACCATCAGAACCTCCATCGCCGCCACCACCACTGCAGGATCCAAAATCAATAGACCGTTCGTATCCAAAATCGATGCCGCTCTTGGACTCAACAACTTGACCATTGACTTTCAATTCGTAGTTACCATCAGAGCTGAGCCCGTCACCGTAGTCATCAAAGATGGTCAATGTGTAACATGCCTCGGGGATGCATTTGTTCTTGCGGTAGGTTCGATTTGACTCATAGTTGGATCCGCTTGCGACCTTGCTACCGCTGGAGCGTGTGGCTTCCCAAGACGTCTCCCATCCCCATTCATCAGTGCGAATGGTGAAATCAAACTCCATCTCTCCCGCTGGACAACCACCACCACCAGAAGGCGGCGTGGGGCTTGGTGGAGTTGGAGTAGGTGGTGGTGGACTTGGCGGAGTTGGGCTGGGTGGTGGTGGGGTAGTACCTCCGCCGCAAAAGTCGGCATTGACGTTCCATTGATCACACACGACTTGTTCAATCCAACCGAATGCGCTGCTCACTCGAGCATACACTCCTGGCTTGTTTGGTCGGGCGCATCCATCTCCCCAAGATACAACACCGACTTGGACGTGTTGGTTGCCATTGCGAATGACAATTGGGCCCCCGGAGTCTCCTTGACAACTGTCCTTGCCGCCTCCATTGACTCCAGCACAGAACATATTGTCCTCGATGTCTCCGCCGTAGCTGATTGGCTGGTTGCAAGTACTGGTGGAGATGGCTTGAACCACCACATCTCTTAGGATGTTCGCCTCGTTACCATCTTCCGAGGTCGTTCCAAGTCCCAAAACAGTCAAGTCTTCGCCATTGGAAGGACGGGAAAACTGCTCGTTGATGGAAAGGACGACGTTCGAACCACCAACGGTAACATCTTGGGCTAAGCGTAGCAAGCGAAAGTCATTGGCAGTGGTAAAGTCATCGTAGTTCGGGTGTTGGACGTCGGCAGAGACGGATACGCGAACGGCATTGTTGGCAGTGGAATCGTAACGATACGCTCCAACAACAACGCTCTCCCCTTGGTAGCTACCACAATGTGCGGCAGTCAAGACAACGTTGGGGGCAATCAAGGACCCGCCGCAGCCTCCCAAGTCCACTATAGCGTTGAAGAGATGTACTGGTTAGCTTCAATGCAACCGGATACATCAGTGGTCAAGAACACTAGCCACAATTCCCACTTACCATAATACGGGAATTCTCCAGGATCAGATTGGCTACCACCGACGATGCGGTTATCTCTTCCATCGTCACCATCATGATTACTTCCTTTCTTTTCTTTCTTTTCCTTCATATTGGTCTTTCCGTCCATTGTGAAGTATGTCACCATTCCAGATTGTGACTTTCCCGCTCCCCGAGGCTGATGCTTGTGAGGAGCCTGCTTGTTTGGTTTCTCAAGAGGTTTGTTGCTTTCCACAGCAGTGCGGCGGAGATTCTGGTCGGCCGCATAGGCTGTAGTTTGTAGTAGAGCTACAACAAGGAGACTTGAATATTTCATCGTTTCGATCGGTTGCTTTCCGTTGCTACTTCGGCGCTTTTTTATTTTGTGAGGAGATTTCAGAAAGATACAATATATATCCTGACGTTTGCAAAATATGGACTACCTTACGCACAAGATCAAGATCCACAAAAAAGAGAAACGAGACCTTCCAAGTATCCCGCACCACCTGCACCGGCCGAGCCACGCAATTAAACAAAGAAAAATTCCCCGGAAGCAGAAATCTGAAATTGATCTTGATCACCTTTCAAGCGAAACAGGTTCTTTTCACAGCAAGATTTATTTGACCACGCGAAACCTTGAAAAAGGCTAGGCTAGACTTAAAAGAGAGAGAATACTCCAGGGAGAGTTGCTTTACACTGCCACGTATTTGCTATAACTAGGTATTTTCCAATCGAAGAGCGTGCAGTAGATTTGTCAACAGACGACCAGACAACTAAGACGTTGCGATTTTTCGTTGACTTTCTTTACAATTGTAAACGAAGTGGATGGCTCATGTCACGAGATGGTTTGCAGTCAGAATGCACCACACAGTCATCGTCGCCTGACCAATACTAAAAGAAACAACAAGTTTTGGGATCGAGTCGATCGAGCAAAATCAAATTGGTGTCCATCAAGGTAACTGTGATTGTTGAATACCTTCTTGCATCGCAGCCACTCGATTTATCGAATGCCAACCGGATCATTTTTACAATGCTGACATTGCAAGCGTCGAATCGTCCTAGCAAAAAGCCAATACTCAACATTTTGGCAAGCTCGAGACTTTCCAAAGTCATCTAAATAATCAATAAAAACTCAAAATTCACAAACAACAAAAAACCTAAACTTGCCTTGATGGATCCCATTCGCTTCTGCTCCATGGACTCAATACAGAGACTTGTTGATTGTTGTAGTCCTATTCAGGCAACGATGACTGCTGTGTGCTATAATCTGAATGGAAACTATTTCATGACATGAGCGATCGACTTTGTTCAATTTGTTAATGGGGACATTCGAGGCTGTTCCCTGCAGACGATGAATATGAGTTCGGCAGCTTATAAAATTAATAGTATACACAATCATCTATTCTAATGGTACAGTTTTCCCTTGGCCAACCAACCAAACAGAAGCAGCAAAAAGGAATGGCAAAACCCAAACCAATCATTGAAACAGCCCCTTTGCATTAATGAGGATTCAAGCTATCCATGTACCCAGTAGTAACGACACGACGATTCCCATATCGTTCGTGCAAATGTCGGGCATGATCTTCCCTAGACTTGTTGCGTCTTCGTTCAAAGGCACGTTGAATCTTTTGGGCACGTTGGTTGCATCGATACTGTAGTTCGGCCGCATTTTCTGCGGTAAAGATTAGATTTCGGCTGCTGGTGCTATTCATGGTATCTTGCAACTTGCGAATGGTAGTTTCCATTGTTGTTGTTGTAGGCGGAACGGAATTTCGTGTCTTGCGGGTGGAATTGGTGGCAATGCTGTCGGCATCCGAGAAATCATACTCATCGTCTCGTGAATCATCTTCTTCGGTATCAAAGCCCCGTTCGGTCGTAAAGACATTCTTGAGGATTTCATTGCATGCCGTCTGCAATGAAAATACCGGTTCGTCCGACAAGCATGGGTAAAGTTTTTCTTGGACCGATCCAATCATGATGATACTGTTGTGATGAGCTGGGTGGGCGGATGGATGTATGGAGATGAATGCTATACAATATGCTAATGGGATCACCACAGCAAATTTATTGTATGCGAGTTGATATTATGTAACGGTAATTGTATTAGAACATTGCGAACATTCCATCAATTAATCTTGACAACCGGTTCAGTTTGAACGAACAAGGTGTTTGAATTCAAAAAGAGACTTCTTTTGAACTTTTACTTTCATGTCACATCGACCATCGGAGGCGCCGAAAAATGTGAGGAATAATTAGACCTAGACATTGGGCGGGAAGAGAATGTCCTTTTCGGATTCCGTTAGGATTCGAAAAATGTCGCACCGCTCTGTCGTTGTGTACAGCTTGTACTAGTCCCATCCTCAAATTAAATCTAAACATAATGACCGCGTCGGCCAACAAAGGTGAAATTGAAAACTTTAGCCTATGTATATTAGAGCACTTAGGTAATTTGAGGCATTTCTGCCGAGCCAGCGGCCAAAGTTTGAGATGGTATCTTTTCTTTCCGCTCAATCATTGGGAAGTTGGTCAAGATACTGATTCAATAACGGCAAGAAGGGTATGTTCCTAAGTAGATTCCATCAAAAGAACGTGTCTCGCCTAATTGGTGAGGATTAATTTTCTGTAATGGCGGCATTGGCACCACCACCACAGCTGAACCTGACACACTCCCGAATTCACAGACACATGAGATCAGTTCAGAGTGCCACCAAACAACATTCATTCATTCATTCATTCATTCAACATGAAGCCCAATAGCTTGAAAGAGAGGCTCAAGTCATCTCGGACTGAGATTAGTGAAATGGGTGACAAGAACAAACGACGACTGAAAAAATACCTTCAGGCAACTGGAAACTTGTTGTTTCAACGATCCGAACGCAGCTTGTTGACACTTCGAGAGCAGCATCAAGATCATGCCGCTCGAGAGAGTGAGGAACACCGAGTGTTGCGTACCACTGTCATTGTCGAACAAACCCCTGAACCAGGAACAGACTTGGAGGAGGAGGGAATGGAGACATCATCTGAAAATGCTGATAGCAATTCCATGGCATCCACCAAAATGAAACGAAAACGGGGCATGCTCAACAAATGGGTCTCCAAAATGATGGCCTCCAATGACAAAGCATCACCGCCACCACCACCACTGGAACAAGACGACGACGAAGACATCCAATTTGAGGGGTGCACATTGCACATTGCTTCTCTGCGCAGCACGTCTCCACTCGTGGATCGAAAACGATCGGATGGAACCGTGGACACTTCTACGAATTCGGAAAAGTGTGAAACTTTCGACGACGACGATACCACGAAAATGATGGTCGTTTCGGGTCAACGAGACTGTGCCGATACCGTGGATGCCAGTACGGTTGTGGTCAGCAACAAAAGCAATCCCGTGACTCGGATTCTTTGCAGCATGTCCGAAGAAACTACGGTGCGAGAAATCAATGCCTGGCGCAATGCGGCCTGTGACTTGTTGCTGTTGTAATGATATCTAATATACAAGGGGGGGTTAAATAAAAAGGGAAGGGGAAAGCCTCATGGCGGAACGGGACTGTATCGTATCATGGGGCAGTGGTGATTTTTGGAAAATTCCGAAATGTATAGTAGTTGAATATTATACTAGAAACACATATAATACAAGGATTGATTCACGTGCGTAGCATTAAAATCAGAAGTAGAAGGTACATTCCAAAATTGCAAAACTATCTTACTGTTATCAATCATTATCATCGTCGTGTGCACACAAAGGCTGTGATCCAAAAGGTAACAAACATGAGAGTGGTGGCCGCTCGGGCCGCATTTACCATACTTGGATAGAATTCCCATAATCCATTTCCTTCCATCAATAGACCCCCGCCATCAATGCCCACAAACTTGCCCACCACCAAACACAAGTGACCAATGGCACCAATCGCCAGTCCTTTTCGTAATGTCTGAATTGGAAGAGGAAGCAAATGCTCGTTATGATTGTTTCTTGTTCCATTGCTTCTGGCTTTGAGATAATAATCCCGCAAACTATAGGCCATGACGGCTGCCAAAAAGGTAATCCCCGAGGCGGCCCTAGAAAAACGTTTGCCCAAAATGGTAGGAATGGTGGCCGTGGGGAAACTGGTCAGTTGGGGCAGGATCGACAAGGCCAACAATCCAATGGTAGAGGCCGTGTACAAGGCAATGTCGTTGGTGTCAATGTCCTCGGGATTGTCCATAGACGGTTTCTTGTGGGCAATTACAATATAGTTATCACCACTATCCGAGCTGCCGTGCAGCAAAGACATGACAGATCCCACGGAACCCCGGAGTAACCTGGAAATCAAAAACTTTTTCTTCTTGTCTAGTGGAACAACAACCGATTCCGCCCACCTTGAAAAACACCAGAAAGCAATGGCAATCTCAATCGTTGCAATGGTATACCGGAATCCAGTGGAAAACAATTCATACCCCCGTGAAAACGTCTTGCCATAAAAGACACCGGCTCCCGTCCACAAGGACATGGTACCAATTCCCAACAACAATCGGCGGTGCAATGTCAAATCGTTTCCATTGTTTTGTTCCAGAGCGGTAAAAGCTGCCACCATGATTGGAACTTGAAAGGCGACTGCTTGCGAAAATGTCAAGATATCATGTCGTAAGGGAAGGGTGGCGGCAACCGCTGGATTGGGATGAGGCGTCATGAGGGCGATCCAGGATGCGTAAAGCCAGGAAAGTAAGGAACCGATCAGTGCCACGTCGCTGGAAACATTGGAAGAATAGTATTCGACTGACGAGGATGATGATGATGAATCGGCAGCGTTGAAAGTTCCATCAGAGCCTTGTAATCCTTTCATAGTGCCCCATACCCGAGAGGCAATCATTTGGTAGGCATTTGTCTCGTTCTTTTTCACAATGTCGAAATTGATTCCAGAAAGAAGATTCTTGGGCAAGGAGAATGATTTCCCTTCAGCGAGTGACTTTTTCCAGTCAAGCGCTTGTACATGGCCACCAGCACCACATATGAGTACAAGGAATAAAGGGGATGCAATTCTCGGTCTACGCCGACTGGATGGTGATGCCCTCATCATGCTGGCATAATAAGTGAAAGTGAAATGTGAATTCTGAAATGTGAATTCTGAAATGTGTGTGCAACACAGTCGTCAGTTGGTGTCTGGTCGCTTGTCCGATATGTTGATCCAACGAGTCAGTCGACTCAGCTGTCATTAAAACAGAGCAGATATAAGAGCAGATACTGTACTGTAGAGTATTCATTCAGTATCTTGTTCTGCTTGTTTTGAACACACTTCATAAGCCTCTAGTACTGCTTGCAAATCAATCCTTGTGGATTCAACGGCAAGTCCATTGGAGGGTCGCAAATGGCTCACTGAACTGCCAGTTCCGTGGGAAGTACTAGTAGTACTATCGACGAGAAATGTAGCTAGTAGTGACTGGCAGTCTGGGCATTGATCCCTTCGTTTCTCCAATGCAGTACGGACTCGATCATCGTCCCGGATATTTGAAATGACTTTGTATACAAACATGTTGTTCAGAAGGTAGGCATTTGTGGTCTGGGCAAACATGTCGCGAAGGACGTCCCAAACAAGGGTATCCAAGTCCAAAAAACCATGTCCAAGGTCTTCAATCATGGTATGGATAGCTTGACGATAGCAATTATCGCGTTCATCTGTTGCCAGTAGCACTACAACCTTCCCACGAGGAGCAAAGCCTGCGAAAGAACAAGACAAGAACTCGTTCATTTTCGCAAGGGACGTGTCGCATACATCCTTCGTGTCACCTCTGCGAATGTGAAGTGGTACAAAGTGGCTGGAATCCGGATACTGTTCCTGTAGAAACTGGACAATTCTATTTTTCACTTGATGCGAGGCGGTGGACTTCAAGTGTTCCGTGTACGGGCAAACCCCGTCCTTTTCCATTGTATGGTTTCTCCACTTGTCAAAAGCATCGTAGTAGTGGTACAAGACTGGATACACTTCCCAAATGAAACCCTTCTTGAGTGGTTTGTCATGTTGCTGTTGCTCAGTGACAAAGTCATCCAGTCGTTTCACTTGATTCTCAAATACTTTTTCTAGGTTGCTGCCATGGTCATTGAATCGCAATCGGAGCCAGCTGGAGTACTTTGGATCATCCTTGAAGTATTCATTCAAGTGAAAGGCTTCTTGATCGATAGTAGTGGTAGTACTACTATCATCATGATAATATTCGTCCACTGGATCCAACTCATAGGTAACTAAAACACTGGAATTGTCATCTAGGAACCAAATGTCTTCCATTTCCGCCCAACTAAGATTCTTTGGGACTGGTTGGTCGTCATTGTGAAAGCTTGCCAACTGATGAGATGTGTGTTAAGAAAATAAGTATAGTTAGATGCTGAATGTCCATGAATTCGTTCACAATGAGTTGTGTGGCGTATGAATTTGTACATTACCATGGTGTAAGGTGGAGGAGCGTAGAGCTTGGCACACAGATAAGCTGCCAAAAGTGCTAGCCTGCGAAAGACAAAGAGTCGATCCCCAAGTCCAGCCTGTTCGTAGTGATCCAAGAGTATGATATTGTAATGTTTGTCTTGTGGATGGCACTTTCTTCTTAAACATTCCTCTTCATTGTGCTCAGATGATGACATTCGAATCGTGCTGCTGCCGTTGCTGTCGTTCCTGTTGCTTGGAATGGCACTGGTTCTTGGAACACTTTGCATGGTAGTGTCGATAGCTTTGCTGACTGAGGCTGAACCATCCTCCTCTTCTGTAGACGACGACAGGCGATAACGATTCGATACTGCTCTGACGGGGGTCCTTTGTCGTTGGGATGGTAACACTGCTGGGGTAAAAAAGACTAGATTGACTTGATGATGAAAGATTGACAAAGCGCCAACCATCAGCACCAAATAGAGTGTCTTGGAATATTTCTGTTGCTTTTCGTCTTTGTCATAGTCATCATTAGAATCATCATGATTTTCCTTTAGCATGTCGCTTTTCTACATGAGACAGTGTCAGTGATGGTGATGATCCTGGGTAGTGTGGTGGATGAGGATATTGGTCTCTCTATGGAGAAAGAAACAACAAAATGGTGGACGGCGGCATTATCATTTTCATTTCAAAATTGGACAACAACTGACTCCTCCGACTCTATTTTAAAAAAAGACTACAACTGAAACGGTATTTCTGAATATGCCGGTATGCGTATCAGTAGTGTAGTGTAGATCTTCTAAAAGTAAGCCATTACATATATATTATAACAAATATGCGTGTTTCAATCTAATATTCGCTTACAAAACATTTCACGCAATACGAGAAGTGCATTCCACTAGCTTGAAAAAAGACACTCCTGAAAATAACATCCATAGGTGAATTCATTTATTGTCAACAACAACAACGTCGCTTCCCTCAGCTTGATCATTGTTCTTGCCATTTCATCATCACCAGTTTATCAATTTTTATGGCTTCAATCAATCAATCAATCAATATTCTGATTTCACATTCTTCTAAAATCTGGCTATAGGCTCATCCACGATAGGATTGCTTGAAGTCGTCCGTGGACAATTCATCAAAGTTACGATTCAATCCAGGAGATCGATCGTGATCGACTGCACTCGTTCCCTTTCTTCGTTCTTCCCCCGTCCATCCCGCTTGGGCAAAGACGTCCATGTCGACGTCAGAATTCATGTCGGATTCGGCACCAAATTCGACGCGAGACGAAGGACGAGGAGGAGGACGAGAAGCGGCAGCCCTGGTGGGTTCCGGGCGTGGTGGCGGAGGTGGCGGTGGAGGATTGGACCGGGCAAACTCTAGTCTGGTCACCAAACTTTCCTTGTCAAAGCAGTCACCGAATCCAACTCGAAGTGTTTTGAGTTCGGCCTTGATTTCTGCAACCCGCATGGATTGAGGATCTCTCGCAAAGAGTGTAGTAGTAGTAGTAGTCGTAGTGCATGATGATGCTGATCTTGAGTATGGAGTAAAGGCTGCAACATCTTGTGTCGTCAAGAGTAGCAAGGCAGCCATGAGCATGGTATTACGATTGGAAGTTTTCATGCTGTTTGTAATTGAATTTCTGTGGTGGTTTGCTTGTTCTTGCTTGGAAGGTTTTACAATGAATGCTGTGCTTGCAATACTTGTCTATCAGATGATGATCAAGGATTTATGGGTGAACCAATGAATCAATCAATCAATCAATCTTCTGTCAATAGATGAATGAATGAATATGTATGTGCTGTGCATACAGGATGTGCTGACCTTTCTCACTGTCATCTGGTTTTCGGTTGACGTTCTTGGAAATGTACCAAGGTTGTACATACGAGGTTAGAATTTGAATTTTCCAGTTTTAGTCCGACAAGTCATTCGATCCATTCGATCGACGCGCCTTCATCCTTCAAACTCTTCTCTTTTCTGTTTGGTATTCATAATGCATCAGCAAGATGACAGGAAAGGAACGCTTTTTCCGATGCTAGTTGTGTTTTGGTAGAAGTGGGAAAATGGCAAAAGCAGCAAATGTAAATACCGGTAGGACTACACAGAAGCGCGTCGTTGATTTTAAAATTGTAGTGTTGCAATACATAGCATGAGTGACTTCTATGGCAATTTTAAGTTTCTAATAATAATGATTGATTCAATAGTCTTTATTTTCTTGCTTGTTTTATACGTATCTATCTCGGACAAAAGAATCAATCAATCAGTCATACCTTTTCTTTTTCCCTATGCTACAGTACTGCATGCTGATGATGATGATGACAAAGTACCACAAACATAGACACACAAAACAACAAACATTTTATATTTCATATGGTGCACTGCTGGAACATATTGCTTATATTCACGCTCACAGGCTTAGATGGCTTACTCCTTCTTGGGCTTGACAAAATTGTCAATGATGGAATAGAGGAAGACTCCACCAATTCCGATCGAGCAACCAATCAACTTGATGGGATCCAAGGATTCACCAAGGACAAGGGCGACACCCACAATGACAATGACACGCTTGGCGGTATTGGCAACGGATTGAGTGACGGCTCCGGTCTTCTTGAGGGTCATGGTAGCAACTTCGTTGTATCCATAGAACCAAAGTCCAGAGGCCATGAGGTTCTTCCAGACGGCAGGAGACGACTTGGCAATTTCGCAAAATTCTCCGAAACGGGATCCTTCCTTGGCAATCAAGACTGGGATACTAAGCAAGAATCCCATGATGGAAGTAATGGCGAACTGGTTACCAACCGATCCAATGCGGTCCTTGAGTCCTGGAGTTTCCATGAGCTTCTTGTTTTCGTTACCACGGACGGCAGCGAACATGTTGGCAATGCAGGCAGAGACAAGAGCGGAAACAGCAAAGTCAAGTTCCTTGACAGACGCCAAGATGACACCACCAATGACAATGGGGAGACACAACCACTTGGCCTTGGAGACCTTCTTTCCGTAGACGTATTGGGAGAGGACGGCGGCAAAGGCGGGTTCGGATGCCTTGACGATTTGGGCAAAGGAGACGGCTCCCATTCCCATGGCAAAGACAGAGGCAGAGTGTGCTCCCATGAAGCAAAAGGCAACGGGAAGCATCTTCTTGAGATCCTCGAGGGTGACCTTGGGTCTTTGACGAGCATCAGGGGCCAACCATAGGAAAAGTCCATAAATGGAACCAACACCCAATTGCAGAGAGGAAATGGTCATTGGGAAACCGGTCTTTCCACCAGCAGCATTAAGAGCAAGCTTGTTGGTGATGTTGTAATAGTAGTTTCCGAGGTACCAAAGGGCAAAGTAGATGATGAGGCCAAAGTCAATGGGGGCTCCCTTTTTGGCGACTTCGGCGGCTCCTCCACGGACCTCCATAGCATCTCCTTCAGCAGAAAGGGACTGCAGGAAGAGAAAAACGAACGAGAGAAATCATGGTGAGATTTTGATTTTCAAGTTGACATGATATTGTTGTTGACATGGTTGACCCTAGGGTTCTCAGGAGATGGGCGTCGCAATCAGATGGTTTTGATATTTTGGTACTTCAATCCACGTAGAATTGGCGTAGAAATGGAAAAGATCGGCATCTGAAACATTCAACAGGGGAGTTTCAGGTGCCATGGTGGTGTGTGTTGGAGACCCAAATCACTCCACAGTTACTCCTTGAAACCTTCCGCCAATCCTACACCGATATACCATCCTCCTCCATCCAAACCACCATTTCTTTCTATGATGAAACAAACTTACAACAGAGTTCATGCGGTTTCCTTGGACATCAATCGCTTGAACCAAATTGGCATTTGGAGCCTTGGCGACAAATGTTTGTTGAGTCTTGGAGAGCATGTTCTTGGCTCCGCCATTGAGGCCGAATGCCGAAGCGGCAGTGGCAAATAGGACACACAAAGGAAGGGAAAGAGAGAACTTCATGCTTGATTTGAATTGCTATTATTATTGTTCAAAAAAAGGATTCGACAATAGTGCGTCCTCCCCGATGTCAGCCAACACATCATCCGGCCATTCTCGAAAGATCCGAAAAAAATTTCCATCTGATTCCGGCCAATCAAATGGCGGGAAAGGGCTCGCCAACCACAGATCCTGTACGTCGTACGACCGACCACGTCAGCGTCGTTAACTGAGCGTTACAACCATCATTTATGTACCGGTATGTTACAACAACGGTATTTGCTTACGAAGGACAGACAGGATCGGATTTTTTTCCTCATTTTGATTTTTGAGACAGAACTTTTGTGACGCTTTACCTTTTATTTCGATGATTGCACCTCCAGAATGAATGAATGAATGGGAGTATACATCACAGAACGATGGACTCCCACAAAAGAAGCCCTTTCCGGTATGCATGAGATTGCATGGTGAACTTTTGGAATTTCCACGATCTATCATGGATGGATGCTGTTAACGAAAACAGCAAACAACGGATGAAACACACACGACACGCACAAACTACTACTGGAAGAAGTGCGTATCCACGATGAGGATGTGGATCCACACACTCAACGGATCGATTCCCTTTTGTCGTTGTTTCAGATATATTCCACATCCACCAATCTGTAACGGCAAGAGAGAAAGAGATTCTTGGTGGTTTCCATCTTTTTTTTCCCTTCACTTCTTCTTTCATCTTTGGAAACAAATTGAAACAACAAAGATATTATGAAGTGGAATTGCAATGGTAGTTCGATCACCACCTCCATAAGTCTGACAGCGGGACTACTACTACTACTACTTTTACAAAAACCAACTGTGGTTCAAGGTCGTGCGGCTCCACCAGCGGAAGTGGACAAACCATTCCTAACGGAGCCCTGTCTTGCCGTGGTGGAAGAATTTGATTACGAACCAAATCTGGACATTTCCAATAGTCAAGACGATGCCAGTGGTGTTGCGAGTGAAGACGAATCCTTGCTGTACTGCGAAACTCCAGGAGGGTACTTTTACAAGGTTCCCACCTCGGATCCATCATGGGTCGAAACCATGGTGCAAGGAGGCCAATTGATTAGTGGGGTGACGGAATTGGAATTGCCTCCAGATACCTTGGTCAATGAACATTTGGGGACCTTGGAATGGAAAAACAACAACGATCATGACAACAACAGTACTAATACTAGTAGTAGCAGCGATACCATGGTGGTAATGACACCTGGGCTGGTGGACCATGGCAGCACCAATGAAAGACGAACTCGACGACGACGATTGGCTGAAGTGACTGGAACCAAGACGGTCTTGACGGTGCGAATCATTGCCACGGACCAACAAAATACCTTTGATGAAGCCACCCTCCGACAGGAAGTATTTGGTACCGACAATACCAATCTCAAGACTCAATTTGACAAGTGCTCCTTTGGTCAATTGACCTTTGTTGCGACCGATGACCGCAGTGGTCAGACCGTGTCAATTGTGGGCGGTGTCGTCACGGTGACGGTGGATCATTCGACTGTCGAAGGGGATTCCGTCTTGAGGAATGCCGTAACGACCAAGCTCAAGCAAGAATTTGGAGTATCGAGTCCCTCTGATTTGGCAGATCATGTCATGTACTGCATGCCATCGAGGGCGATGGTGGGCATTGCCTATGCCTACATTAATTCGTGGCTATCTGTCTACAAGGATGTATGGGGGCTCTACGTGTCTGCTCAAATGCACGAAATAGGGGTAAGTTTCTTTGTCGTGCTATTTATTGGTCTGGAATGGACCTTGTATTGTGATTCATGTGAAAGCTTACGTTCGTTTCACTTGCGTCTTGTTTTTCTATTGGCATTCTGGGTCGACTTTAGCACAACTTGAATCTTGGTAGGTTCAAATCTTAGTCCTTTTGCTCGCTTCCTCCTTTCTTTCTTTCCCCTGTACTAACCCTTTCTTCTCGACTCACTCAGCTCATTCCACTGACCTCAAATTCCTATCCCATGATAGGGCACGAAGTGAATATGATGATAAAACGGGCTTGGTACGTATCCAAAAGTTGTTCTGGCTCTTATTGGGAAACAATACATGCATGGACAGGTTTCTGACCGATAGCTTGTTCTATGTTATTAGATGGGCTACTCGTACAATGACAAGGAGTTTCCGAAAATGTGTTTTAATCCTGCCAAGTCTTGGCAACTGAAATGGTACGCGAATAAGCAAGCAACCTACACACCAACCTGTGGAGAGGTCACTATGAAGATTGGGAGCATTATTGACTATGACGAAAGCCAAGTGACGACCGTCTTGCTGCAAATCAGCCAGACCACTGAAAGTTTGGACTATTACTTGAGCTACAATGCACGGGCTTTATTCAATCACGAGACACAAGAGGGAGGGAACAAGGTTGTCATTGACGCACAAGGAGGCAATGGGGACAGTTTTTCAAAGTCGACATTGGAGGCTAGGCTCGAAGTTGGTGAATCATTTGAAATGATAGATTTCAACGGTGTTGCTGGTGACACTGTCGTTTTGCGCTTTTTGGAACGAGGAGGATTCAATAGTCGTGAGGCGACGATAAGCATTGGTTGGATTCCCAAAGAGTCGTCTATTTGTGCAACTGATGCTCCAACCAACGCACCTTTTCCCCGAATGACAATGGGTCCAACTCGATTACCAACTCGATCGCCGACCCGAATTCCATCGGCTTGGCCCACACGTGGACCTTCTGCATCTCCGACCATGAGGCCAACAACATTTCCAACGTCTCGCCCGTCAGCACAACCTACCCGAATGCCGTCGATAAAGCCGACGTCCAGGCCATCTATCACCGCCTCAAACTCACCTACTACGAAACCGTCCATTTTAGCATCCGATACTCCCACGGCAGATCCCACTATGGGCCCAACTACTCTCTCCCCTACATCACGGCCTACAATGGAAGCAACTGAAAAGCCAACACGTCTCCCCAGTGAGATTCCAACACCGAATCCGACTTTCACGCCATCGACGGGTCCATCGGTCAGTCCAACATCGAATCCGTCAATCGGTCCAACATTCGGTCCAACATTCAATCCAACCATCCTCCCGACGACAAAGCCCACTTTCAATCCTAGTTTGATTCCAACACCCATTCCTTCGTTGTCATTGTCGGACAATCCCAGTATTCATCCCAGCAGAGTTCCATCTTCAATTCCAACCAAGAGTCCCACTTTGTTGCCAACGATGGTCCCATCGGAAGATCCAACGACAAACCTGACGGATATGCCGACAAAAATGCCAACCAATAATCCGACGTTGGCGCCAACTATCATGCCATCAAACAGTCGCAGTCAAAGTCCGACTTCCGAACCAACAGAGGACGTCTCAAATGTGCCGACAACGATACCGACGACATCACCAACTGATGCACCCACTACAAAGGTGACGGTACCCCCTTCCGATAATCCTACCGAAGATCCAACATTAAAACCAACGCCGATGGAATCTGATGCTCCCACAAAGGAACCAACACCGCAGCCAACCATTTTACCGTCAGGAATTCCAACCCTCCAACCGACTATCGCTCCATCTGACAATCCCACCAAGGATCCAACTGTCACACCGACAGCAATGCCATCCAGACAGCCAACTTTGTTGCCGACTGCGGCCCCGTCGGATTTCCCAACACCATTTCCAACACCAAGGCCTTCATCATCCATGCCATCGCGAGAGCCGACGAATAGTCCGTCTTTTCTGCCATCTGACAATCCCACCAAGGATCCAACTGTCACACCGACAGCAATGCCATCCAGACAGCCAACTCTGTTGCCGACTGCGGCCCCGTCGGATTTCCCAACGCCATTTCCAACACCAAGGCCTACATCATCCATGCCATCGCGAGAGCCGACGAATAGTCCGTCTTTTCTGCCAACGTCAAAGCCCAGCTTGAATCCATCACTTGGGCCAACCGCTTCACCCACCCTATCTCCGTCTATCAATCCTACGTTCAAGCCGTCCATGATACCAACAGCACAGCCACAAGCTCTAGTGATTACAAACCCCGATTGTCGAAGATGGTATTGGTTCATGATTGTTGAGTGCAAAAAGAATCAAGGCATTCGACCCCAAGGCATCTAGATGATACCTTTGGCCATTTGTCTACCTATATCTGACTGATCTATGAATGAATGGATGAATGGATGAATGGATGGATGAATCAATTCATGGCACATGGCGAAACGTGTAAAACCGATTTATATAACACGATACAATATATTTGCTACAATTCCTCCTCTACCTCTTCGCTTTCATGATGAATCATTAGTACCTGTTCCATATAACGGTAGTTGTACGCATCCTTCAGACTATCGAGTTTGTCATTGAATTTTAGTACCAATGCGTCGTAGGCTTGTTGAATTTTGGCCACCTGTTCGTCAAAGTCATCTTCCGCAGCTTTCACTTGGTCCTCCACTGTGGTCATGACTTCTTCCAAGTCTTCCTTTGACATTTCTAGTAACGATTGAATGACTTTTAGTTCCTCCTTGGTACAGTGATCTTGATTGGAGACGGAACAAATAGGTTTGGAGAGTTTTTGTTGGGCAAAAGCTGACATGCTATCATAATCCTTGTCTCCGTCGTAAGTATCGGCATTCATGGGATCTCCATAAATCAATGTCGGGAAGGTTTGAACTTCGTATTCTTCGCATAAAAGTTTGCCAGTGTCCGAGGTACAATCGACTTCACCCACAATGGTATGTTCATGGTCCTTGAAATCATTTCCCAAACGTTCCCAATCGTCGGCCATGGCTCTGCATTTGGAACACCAGGGTGCATAAAACTTGAGGAAGATGTTCTTGCCTTCCGTGACGCTAAGAAAGTTTTCTGTTGTCAGGAGATGGACATTTTGACCAAATGTAGCTTGAAGGGTACATGATAAGACCAACAGAGCTACTAGTATTTGAAGATTGGAGCTTTTTTGCCTTATTGTCATGTTGCCGTTTGTGGTTTTGGGTTGGTAATATATTAGTTTTCGGGTTTTTAGTTTTTCAGCATTGTCGACTGACTCGTTCGACCAACGTGACCGTGACGAAAACCACGTCACAAAACAGGACAAAGAACGGACCACGCGGCATTTTTTGAATGAGGGCATCGTGCACGCACACACAAAAACACGAACTATTCTTGTCGTTGTCGTGAATTTTGTATATATTTTGGGGTCATCACCTACAGTAATTTGAAATAGTATGCTTGTGGCATTGGTAGACTCCATGATGGAGCAATTCAGCGTTAGCTACATCACAGTTCTTGCTACGGGATGCGTGACAGCGTTGACATTGGCAGGGCTTTTGTATGTGAAACAAGAATCTCAAAACAGGTAAATAAGTCAAGATTATCTCTCTCTCTCTCTCCTATAAAAAAACTATTTTCATGTTTCACTAACACGCTGTTCATGACTCACAATCTTCTCCTTGCCTCGTTTATACCTTAGACAATCACTGACAGGGAACGCAACCGAGTCAGGTTCTGAGAAGAAGGTTTCAATTGATAAGACGGTAAGTTGAAATTAGTTTTTGTTTCCCTGATGGATCCAGAAAGCATGTACTATGTACTGTATTATACTGTATTGTACTGTATTGTACTGTATCATTTATTGATTCATTTATTGATTCATTTATTTGTTTATTATTCATTCTCCCTTTAGAAATTCCCCGGAGGTCACATTACGATATATTATGCGACTCAGACTGGAACGGCAGAGTCCTTTGCCCAACAATTGGAGCGAGAAGGTGTGGAGCAAGGATTCCATATCCATGTGGAGGACATGGACGAGACTTGCTTGGAACAGCTTACCGCCCACTCTGCCTTTGGTGACAATGATGATGACTTGGGAACCAGCAGGGCCATCATCTTGGCGGCCACGTATGGAGAGGGAGAGCCCACTGACAACTCAACTGAAATGGTGAACGAGATAAAAGAGTCTCTGGAAGACGAGAGCAAGATGACTGTCTTGGAAGGACTGGAATATTGCGTATTTGGTTTGGGAAATCGTCAATACGAGCACTACAATGCCATGGGCAAGTTTTTTGATTCCTCATTGGAGACCTTTGGTGCAAAGCGAATCATTCCAATCGGTATGGGTGACGATGATAATGATCTGGAGGGAGACTTTGAAAGCTGGAAGGATCAAATGTGGGTCGAATTGCGAAAGAGATACTGCCGAGGTGCTGCACTTCCAGTCAAGAAGGACAATGACGAATTCAAGATCCCAGACTGCGAATACAAGATTCAATACCACAGTGCTGGTACACCTGCTGAAAAATATATTGGACTAGACAAGGTACATGGATCCAGCAAGCCGTACTTTACATCCGTGGATTGTCCAGTATTGACCAGCCGAGAACTACGCTCGTCCGAAGATGGTGGATCTACTGTACACATGGAGATTGATATTGCCAACAAGCTCGAATATCAAACAGCTGATAACTTGGGAGTGCTTCCCTTGAATGATGATGCCATTGTCGCGTCGGTCGCAAAGTCTTTGGGATATGATTTGAATGCTGTCTTCTCACTTTCCGCCGCTGGAAATCATGAATGGCATGGTGCTCCCTTTCCCATGCCGATTTCGATCCGCGAATGTTTGACACGATACTTGGATTTGACATCGGCCCCACGTCGATCCGATTTGAAGCATTTGATTCATTATGCCAAGGACCCAATCGACCGAAAGGCACTGCAACGACTAAGCTCCAAAGAGGGAAAGAAGGAATACAAAGAAAAGATTATGGATGGATACGTTGGCATGGTCGATTTGCTGAAGCTTTGTCCTTCTCTTTCGATTCCCTTGGAGCATTTGATTAGCGTCTGTCACTTCCTTTTGCCTCGGTTCTACACCATCGCATCATCCTCTTTGGAGTTCCCGAATCAAGTGCACTTGACCGTTTCTGTCACACAAGCAAAGCGCAAGGATGGGTCCACCTTTAATGGGGTCTGTTCAACTCATTTAGCCGATGCCAAACCAACATCAGCGAATGGGACAGTGAGAGTTTTCAGTCGACCGTCCACATTTCGTCTACCAGAGAATTCTTCCAAACCAATCATTATGATTGGGCCAGGCACAGGCATTGCACCAATGAGAGCCTTATTGCAAGAACGCAGATACCAACGCGATGTTCAAAAGAAGAGCATAGGTCCAAATATACTGTACTTTGGGTGCAAGAAGAGAAGTTTGGATTACTTGTACCGGGATGAATTGGAAGCCATGCAGAAGGACAATGTTCTAGACAACTTACACCTTGCATTCTCGAGAGAAGAGAAGCAAAAAGTATATGTGCAACACTTGCTGACAAACAATGCTCAAGATACATGGGAAATGGTAGACAAGAAGGGCGCATCCATCTACGTCTGTGGGGGTGTTCGAATGGGGCATGATGTTACAGAAGCTCTCACCGATATTGCTGTGTCGCAAGGATCCATGTCAGCCCAGCAGGCCAAAGACTACATGGCAAAACTAGCATCGGATGGTCGGTTTGTCCAAGAACTTTGGGCATAACGAGGATACAAATTAGTTAATTTTCGCTCGTGATCTAAACGGATTCATTCTAAGAAAGTCAAATCATCGATTGCGCTTCGATGCTCGTTACTGTGGGTGCAATGAATGATCATTGTCACTTCGTCGTTGGAATTTGGATGACGCGCACGTGACGAAAATCGTCACATATACGGTACACACGTGTACACGGGCGTACATTCCTTATTGTTGGCGATTGGATTGTGTCAGAACGACATCCACAAGACAGTTGTGTTCGTTTTTAACACATGCTATTTCTGTACGTATACGTTCAACGTACTGTACGCAAAATTCACAATCGCCAATCACTATACGTAAAAACCCATATATGCAAACCTACAGACCCCATGGTACGTGTATCGGCACGTGTACCGTGCGAGCACCTCGAAAGCGTTCCGAACCAACGGAAGCACTCCGACTCACTCATTGATCGCCAAATCCACCGTACCTCTCATCACTCATACTCTCACAAAAACACTTTGACCAGACTTTTATACCAAGCTCTCAACAAAACCAAATCAATAAATTCAAAATGAAGTCCTTCTCTATCATCATCGCCCTCTTCGCCGTCGCCGCCAAGGCCGACAACAGACTTCTTCAAACTGCCGCCCCTGTCGCTGTCCCAGTTGCCGTTGTCCCAGTTGCCGTCCCAGTTGCAGCAGCTGGTTCTTCTTCCGGATCTTCCGTCAAGAGTGCTTCTTCTTCCAAGTCCTCTTCTCGCAGAAAGCTTCAAACTGCCGCCCCTGTTGCAGTTCCAGTTGCCGTTGTCCCAGTTGCCGTTGTCCCAGTTGCAGCCGCTGGTTCTTCTTCTTCTTCCGGATCTTCCGTCAAGAGTGCTTCTTCTTCCAAGTCTTCTCGAAGAACGCTGTAAGCTGGATTGGAAAGAAACAAAAAGATATTCTCTTATTCAAGCAAAGATGCGGCCTCCACATACGACCCGGGAGATGAGACAGCATACCCTAGTCGATCTACGCAGATTCGACATGACACCATGATTCAAGAATTCAAATTTAGACTATAAAATGTGTAAGATCAAACATCCGATCATTCCTCTGTCGTCTCTTGTAGTGTACCTGTACTTCTTTCTATATAGTAGATGGATAATTGATATAGAAGCTTCGAAGAACACCAGTCGTCGATGTGCAATCGTATAACATCAGATAACATCAGCAGGTATTTTCCTTTCCATTCATCGGATGAAGCATCCTGGTTCTCCCAGAGCCAGTACATGTAGCAAAATATGAGGCCGAGAGAGGAAGTGCGATTGTGACAGTGAAGGTCGGCTACAAATCCTGTTTCAAACTTTTAATACAAACCTTTGTATAAATGGTATCGACAAAGTGTATCCAACAGTCTGACTCCTGTGACACAGACGATCAGCATACTACTGATTGGAATTAGGCAGAGGCACAATGGAAAAACACAAGCCTTGATACTTGCAAAATATGTACTTTGATTAAGCAGTCAATCGTCCTATATGTCAATTTCTGTAAAACAATCAGGATGATTAAGTGTAGGACCTACGTATAATTTTTGGTCGTCTAAATGATTGATTTATTCAGTTTCTCGTCTATTGTCACATGTCACAAATGGCAGAAGATTGATATGCTTCACCTCGCATCTCTCTTTTGATATGCTTTATCGGGCATTTCTCTTTTGATTCCTTGTTCTCTCGGTTCCAATCAAATTACAGTCTTCGGCTAGACGACTTGGAACTGCTTGCGGACTTTACAGATGATCCAGTAGTCGGGGTTGTCATCACGGGAGTGACAACGGCAACTGGAACTGCGACAGGGGCGGCAGTTTGGAGCTTTCTGCGAGAAGAAGAAGACTTGGAAGAAGATGCACTCTTGACGGAAGATCCAGTCGTTGGGGTGGCCATGGTTGGGGTCATGACTGTCATCACGGGGACGGCGACAGGGGCGGCAGTCTGAAGAAGTCTGCTATCTGCCTTGGCGGCGACAGCGAAGAGGGCGGCGATAAGGATGGAGAAGGACTTCATGGTGAATTTATTGAATGTGAGCGAAATTTGGTTGCAAATAATATTGTGAGAGGATGAGTGGAATGATTGAATATCAACGGCACCGGTAGCATCCGTTGAAATCGATGTGGCAAAAGATTTCGCGAACGAATGAATTCAATCGGAGAGTCGTTCCGGCGCAGGTTTTAGAGGTCGGATTACGACGGACATAGACTTTTCCACTAGCAAATACAGGCAAGGTGCACGAAGGGAGAAAGGCAACGTGCATTTCGTGAGAAGCTTCGTAACCTTGTGTGCACGATAATATCCAAATCCCGAGAGCAGCACCATGCGATGCATTGCTATTGCAAATCCGATAATTTCATACGTAGTTTTATCACACTGGCTTGTCACAGCTCTGAGCGAAGTGAGTATGCTAGTATCGTCGTTATCCTCGATAGTCTCATTCATCCCCACCGGGTTATCATCCAAATGATATTTTGCTTGTTAATGGATAGGAGTGTACTGCATCGGTGGTGGCAATCAATCAATCTGCTCTGAGGTTCGGGCAACGTGCACGATTCCAATACAAGGGCGTAGTAGGAGATGCACTGTTGCTCGCTGCTTAGCCAGAAAGAAGCATAGTCGGCATGATGATGCCAAGATTTCAAAAATCCACTAATAGCAATTGAAAGCAATCCAGCTGCTATATCTTATTACAAGCTAATACATTTTCAGGTATCTCTTTCTTTCAGGCATACAGTGTCCATCCCAGCCATTCTGGGATCCAACCATGCCGAGTCTACGAAGACCGGCTGTGTCACGTACGTGCTGACAGTGCTAAGCTTTTTGGCTTTCTTCTTACTTCACACTTCATTCGTTATCTCCATTTGTCTTCCAATCCAGCAGCTTACAACGTTCGTCGAGAAGACTTGGAAGAAGAAGCACTCTTGACGGAAGATCCGGAAGAAGAAGAACCAGCGGCTGCAACTGGGACAACGGCAACTGGGACAACGGCAACTGGAACTGCAACAGGGGCGGCAGTTTGAAGCTTTCTGCGAGAAGAGGACTTGGAAGAAGATGCACTCTTGACGGAAGATCCGGAAGAAGAACCAGCTGCTGCAACTGGGACGGCGACTGGGACAACAGCAACTGGGACAGCGACGGGAGCGGCAGTCTGAAGAAGTCTGTTGTCGGCCTTGGCGGCAACGGCGAAGAGGGTGGCGATAAGAATAGAGAAGGACTTCATTTTGAATGTATTGAGTGTGTTTGTTGAAAGCTTGTTGCAAATCTGGATTGTGAGAGGAAATTCGAACGATCAAAACACCGCCAAAGGCTCGCAGAAAAGGTGACGGTCTCGTGATGAGACCACGTGCGCGCGCATGCCATGCCGTGATGGTACTTTTCCAGGGTATTTTCCGTACTTTTACACGCATACCAAGCTAGATAAATATCAATCGGTCAAAATCGCCAAACCTTCAGTCCCTCACAAATTCTTGCGTTTCCACAGAGAAGCACTCCGTCTAGTACCCAGCCATCGCCAAATCATCATATTTCCGACGACAATTTGTCTCACAATCCCGAATTGCACAAAGTTTTTATCAAACATACTCAATACTATCACAATGAAGTCCTTCTCTATCATCATCGCCCTCTTCGCCGTCGCCGCCAAGGCCGACAACAGACTTCTTCAGACTGCCGCTCCCGTCGCTGTCCCAGTTGCCGTTGTCCCAGTCGCCGTCCCAGTTGCAGCAGCTGGTTCTTCTTCCGGATCTTCCGTCAAGAGTGCATCTTCTTCCAAGTCCTCTTCGCGCAGAAAGCTTCAAACTGCTGCCCCTGTTGCAGTTCCAGTTGCCGTTGTCCCAGTTGCCGTTGTCCCAGTTGCAGCCGCTGGTTCTTCTTCTTCTTCCGGATCTTCCGTCAAGAGTGCTTCTTCTTCCAAGTCTTCTCGCCGAACATTGTAAGCTGGGATGAAAAAGGCTGAATGAAGTCATTCAAACGAACAACAAGTGGTACGATACCCCCCAAACTTCGATGGCAGCGTGGTCAAACTACTTCTTTTTTTCTAAAGAAGCAGAGAAGACCAGACCAAGCAGTAGCACATGGCTTGGCCTGTCCGTCCAGTTGTAAAGTGTAAATTAGAAATATGCGGCAGAGCTTTTATGCAGAAAATATTGATATTCGCCATCTAGATTAGGTACGCGTAGATACATTCATTGTGGAGTCGAGTCCGTCAGTCCTGTTGTGCATGGATATAATTGTGAACAGTGATGATATAGGGTCTATCTAAAGAATGGACTTCCCCCTGAGTATTTCACATACGCTGTCTACTCGTAGTATAGGTCGCTCACTACATTTGTATGAGAATGGAGGTGCGTGATGCGAACTTCCTAGTCATGAATAAAGTGTGCTATAGACAGGTTAGGATGTTGTAAGTTATTTGCGAGTCAGTCACTTTGTTCCTCCTATATTGCCGATAGCTAGCCTTGTTCGCGCTCGTCTACCCACCACTCGAGGCGTAAGCGAGCGAAAACCACCGCAGGTACCGAGCATTCGTTTCAATTCTTTATAAGCTGGCATTGTCTTCGTCGATTGTGCTTCACTGTATGTGGGGATTGAACATCGTTTGGAGCGAGGTTGAATGATAAAATCTTTTTTAAAGGAAGATCGGCAATATCAATTCATATCGTGGTGGTGATCATCTAATGTTACAATTGTGGCTTATGTCAAACCCATTTCCCCCTCGAGCTCGAGTTAAGCGTCCGAGCCATTGACGAACCATTGACTTTAACATCATCTTGAGAATGCTGTTTTTCTAGCTATCTAGTTTGATCTCATGCATATTGACAATTATAAAAAGTTTCCTTCCGCTCTTGGCCTGTGGTACACGTACCCTTGAGCACGAATCAAATCACCTTGAATTTAGACTCCAGGAGTTGCTATGACGAATTTTTTATACTCTACCTTCGTGCATTCCTGGTTTTCCGAAACTCTTCCTTCAGACCATGATTCAAGAATGATATGAAACATTCTATTGCGAAAGTGCATTTTCAAAGCTGCTCTTGAACTAACAACGGCATCGCAATTTTGCAGAAAACGGCATCGTAATTTTGCAGACTTTAAACAGAAAACTTCGCCAATATTCTCAACGTATCTGAGCCCGCCCAGATCATGATGTACCTGCATGTGTAAAGGAGGAGCCCGATGTGCCATTGATTCAACCCTCCGTGACTCACTCCACCGAGCGAGAGGGCTTTGATGTCAAATTGCAGAACAGATCCCAAAGGCTTTTGAATAGCGAAAATTGGATCGACACTATGAAAAAATAAAAGATCGGACTTCTTTATATCATGACTGATGATTATAAGGAGGGGTGGACAGTAAGGGCATGCTTTCTCATCCAAAATACTGACGACGAAACACCCAGATTTCGCATTGTTTTTTACACATCATTTTGATGCAGCATCAATGCTACCCAGCAGCAGGCCACACCTTGGAGGTATTCACTTCTACCGCATGCCGGTCCAACATCAACGGCTGGAAAAATCTGAGGACAGTCTGGCGACAATCGCTAAATCGGAGTGGCTACCAAAATAGAACGTAGGACAAATTCTACTTACGACGGCTCGCGTGTTTTTCAGTGCTCAATAATCGCCGATCCGAATGCTTTGCTCCTCACAATTTGACTACACTCTCAATTAAATTCAAAATGAAGTCCTTCTCTATTCTTATCGCCACCCTCTTCGCCGTTGCCGCCAAGGCCGACAACAGACTTCTTCAGACTGCCGCTCCCGTCGCTGTCCCAGTTGCTGTTGTCCCAGTCGCCGTCCCAGTTGCAGCAGCTGGTTCTTCTTCCGGATCTTCCGTCAAGAGTGCATCTTCTTCCAAGTCCTCTTCTCGAAGAAAGCTTCAAACTGCTGCCCCTGTCGCAGTTCCTGTTGCCGTTGTCCCAGTTGCCGTTGTCCCAGTTGCAGCAGCCGGATCTTCTTCTTCCGTCAAGAGCGCTTCTTCTTCCAAGTCTTCTCGACGAACATTGTAATTTGATTGATACCAGCAAAGAAATTCATAGAGTAAAATCAAATTATTTTTATAGTAAAATCAGTAACAATGATATAACTACATTTTCACCTAAGTATTCCTTCAAGTGCCAAGTATCCGTCGTATGGTCTGCATTAGCAAACAGCTCAAAGCACAAGCCTGCTACAGCAGAAAATGGAAAATGCTGGCTTTCCTTTTGTGATCTAAAAGCATTCTAGCATCAACCATTTGGTGCATGCGCTTGCTTGGGCTCCTCCTTTATTGTGGTTGGTCAGATCCTTGGTCAGTTCGTTCGTCCCAGGATTCGTGTGATGTGGTGACGAGCGCAACACACTTTTATTTTTTAAAAACATGCGCGTTCAGAAAGCAAACTAGTGTGGCGATTGGATTCTATGTCTGAACGACATGCACAAGACAATTGTTTTGGTTTTCACACATGCTATTTTTGTACGTACACAAAATTCACGATCGCCAATCAATACGTAAAAACCCACCTACCGGTAACAGAAAAAGCGTTCTGACGGAAGCACTCCGCCTCACTCATTGATCGCCAAATCCACCGTACCTTTCATCACTAATACTCTCACAAAAACACTTTGACCAGACTTTACCAAGCTCTCAACAAAACCAAATCAATAAATTCAAAATGAAGTCCTTCTCTATCATCATCGCCCTCTTCGCCGTCGCCGCCAAGGCCGACAACAGACTTCTTCAGACTGCCGCCCCTGTCGCTGTCCCAGTTGCCGTTGTCCCAGTCGCCGTCCCAGTTGCAGCAGCTGGTTCTTCTTCCGGATCTTCCGTCAAGAGTGCTTCTTCTTCCAAGTCCTCTTCTCGCAGAAAGCTTCAAACTGCCGCCCCTGTTGCAGTTCCAGTTGCCGTTGTCCCAGTTGCCGTTGTCCCAGTTGCAGCCGCTGGTTCTTCTTCTTCTTCCGGATCTTCCGTCAAGAGTGCTTCTTCTTCCAAGTCTTCTCGAAGAACGCTGTAAGCTGGATTGGAAAGAAACAAAAAGATATTCTCTTATTCAAGCAAAGATGCGGCCTCCACATACGACCCGGGAGATGAGACAGCATACCCTAGTCGATCTACGCAGATTCGACATGACACCATGATTCAAGAATTCAAATTTAGACTATAAAATGTGTAAGATCAAACATCCGATCATTCCTCTGTCGTCTCTTGTAGTGTACCTGTACTTCTTTCTATATAGTAGATGGATAATTGATATAGAAGCTTCGAAGAACACCAGTCGTCGATGTGCAATCGTATAACATCAGATAACATCAGCAGGTATTTTCCTTTCCATTCATCGGATGAAGCATCCTGGTTCTCCCAGAGCCAGTACATGTAGCAAAATATGAGGCCGAGAGAGGAAGTGCGATTGTGACAGTGAAGGTCGGCTACAAATCCTGTTTCAAACTTTTAATACAAACCTTTGTATAAATGGTATCGACAAAGTGTATCCAACAGTCTGACTCCTGTGACACAGACGATCAGCATACTACTGATTGGAATTAGGCAGAGGCACAATGGAAAAACACAAGCCTTGATACTTGCAAAATATGTACTTTGATTAAGCAGTCAATCGTCCTATATGTCAATTTCTGTAAAACAATCAGGATGATTAAGTGTAGGACCTACGTATAATTTTTGGTCGTCTAAATGATTGATTTATTCAGTTTCTCGTCTATTGTCACATGTCACAAATGGCAGAAGATTGATATGCTTCACCTCGCATCTCTCTTTTGATATGCTTTATCGGGCATTTCTCTTTTGATTCCTTGTTCTCTCGGTTCCAATCAAATTACAGTCTTCGGCTAGACGACTTGGAACTGCTTGCGGACTTTACAGATGATCCAGTAGTCGGGGTTGTCATCACGGGAGTGACAACGGCAACTGGAACTGCGACAGGGGCGGCAGTTTGGAGCTTTCTGCGAGAAGAAGAAGACTTGGAAGAAGATGCACTCTTGACGGAAGATCCAGTCGTTGGGGTGGCCATGGTTGGGGTCATGACTGTCATCACGGGGACGGCGACAGGGGCGGCAGTCTGAAGAAGTCTGCTATCTGCCTTGGCGGCGACAGCGAAGAGGGCGGCGATAAGGATGGAGAAGGACTTCATGGTGAATTTATTGAATGTGAGCGAAATTTGGTTGCAAATAATATTGTGAGAGGATGAGTGGAATGATTGAATATCAACGGCACCGGTAGCATCCGTTGAAATCGATGTGGCAAAAGATTTCGCGAACGAATGAATTCAATCGGAGAGTCGTTCCGGCGCAGGTTTTAGAGGTCGGATTACGACGGACATAGACTTTTCCACTAGCAAATACAGGCAAGGTGCACGAAGGGAGAAAGGCAACGTGCATTTCGTGAGAAGCTTCGTAACCTTGTGTGCACGATAATATCCAAATCCCGAGAGCAGCACCATGCGATGCATTGCTATTGCAAATCCGATAATTTCATACGTAGTTTTATCACACTGGCTTGTCACAGCTCTGAGCGAAGTGAGTATGCTAGTATCGTCGTTATCCTCGATAGTCTCATTCATCCCCACCGGGTTATCATCCAAATGATATTTTGCTTGTTAATGGATAGGAGTGTACTGCATCGGTGGTGGCAATCAATCAATCTGCTCTGAGGTTCGGGCAACGTGCACGATTCCAATACAAGGGCGTAGTAGGAGATGCACTGTTGCTCGCTGCTTAGCCAGAAAGAAGCATAGTCGGCATGATGATGCCAAGATTTCAAAAATCCACTAATAGCAATTGAAAGCAATCCAGCTGCTATATCTTATTACAAGCTAATACATTTTCAGGTATCTCTTTCTTTCAGGCATACAGTGTCCATCCCAGCCATTCTGGGATCCAACCATGCCGAGTCTACGAAGACCGGCTGTGTCACGTACGTGCTGACAGTGCTAAGCTTTTTGGCTTTCTTCTTACTTCACACTTCATTCGTTATCTCCATTTGTCTTCCAATCCAGCAGCTTACAACGTTCGTCGAGAAGACTTGGAAGAAGAAGCACTCTTGACGGAAGATCCGGAAGAAGAAGAACCAGCGGCTGCAACTGGGACAACGGCAACTGGGACAACGGCAACTGGAACTGCAACAGGGGCGGCAGTTTGAAGCTTTCTGCGAGAAGAGGACTTGGAAGAAGATGCACTCTTGACGGAAGATCCGGAAGAAGAACCAGCTGCTGCAACTGGGACGGCGACTGGGACAACAGCAACTGGGACAGCGACGGGAGCGGCAGTCTGAAGAAGTCTGTTGTCGGCCTTGGCGGCAACGGCGAAGAGGGTGGCGATAAGAATAGAGAAGGACTTCATTTTGAATGTATTGAGTGTGTTTGTTGAAAGCTTGTTGCAAATCTGGATTGTGAGAGGAAATTCGAACGATCAAAACACCGCCAAAGGCTCGCAGAAAAGGTGACGGTCTCGTGATGAGACCACGTGCGCGCGCATGCCATGCCGTGATGGTACTTTTCCAGGGTATTTTCCGTACTTTTACACGCATACCAAGCTAGATAAATATCAATCGGTCAAAATCGCCAAACCTTCAGTCCCTCACAAATTCTTGCGTTTCCACAGAGAAGCACTCCGTCTAGTACCCAGCCATCGCCAAATCATCATATTTCCGACGACAATTTGTCTCACAATCCCGAATTGCACAAAGTTTTTATCAAACATACTCAATACTATCACAATGAAGTCCTTCTCTATCATCATCGCCCTCTTCGCCGTCGCCGCCAAGGCCGACAACAGACTTCTTCAGACTGCCGCTCCCGTCGCTGTCCCAGTTGCCGTTGTCCCAGTCGCCGTCCCAGTTGCAGCAGCTGGTTCTTCTTCCGGATCTTCCGTCAAGAGTGCATCTTCTTCCAAGTCCTCTTCGCGCAGAAAGCTTCAAACTGCTGCCCCTGTTGCAGTTCCAGTTGCCGTTGTCCCAGTTGCCGTTGTCCCAGTTGCAGCCGCTGGTTCTTCTTCTTCTTCCGGATCTTCCGTCAAGAGTGCTTCTTCTTCCAAGTCTTCTCGCCGAACATTGTAAGCTGGGATGAAAAAGGCTGAATGAAGTCATTCAAACGAACAACAAGTGGTACGATACCCCCCAAACTTCGATGGCAGCGTGGTCAAACTACTTCTTTTTTTCTAAAGAAGCAGAGAAGACCAGACCAAGCAGTAGCACATGGCTTGGCCTGTCCGTCCAGTTGTAAAGTGTAAATTAGAAATATGCGGCAGAGCTTTTATGCAGAAAATATTGATATTCGCCATCTAGATTAGGTACGCGTAGATACATTCATTGTGGAGTCGAGTCCGTCAGTCCTGTTATGCATGGATATATATTGTGAACAGTGATGATATAGGGTCTATCTAAAGAATGACTCCCCCTGAGTATTTCACATACGCCTTTGCCGCTGTCTACTCGTAGTAGGCACTACATGTGTATTAAGATTGTAAGTGCGTGATGCGAACTTCGTGGTCATGAATAAAAAGTGTGCTATGGACAGGTTAGGATATGGTCAGTTATTTGCGAGTCAGTCACTTTGTTCCTCCTATATTGCCGATAGCTAGCCTTGTTCGCGCTCGTCTACCTACCACTCGAGCCGTAAGCGAGCGAAAACTACCGCAGGTACGGAGCATTCGTTTCAATTCTTTATAAGCTTTCGTCGATTGCGCTTCACTGTATGTGGGGATTGAATATTGTTTGGAGCGAGGTGGAATGACAAAATCTTTTAAAAGGAAGTTCGGCAATATCAATTCATATCGTGGTGGTGATCATCTAATGTTACAATTGTGGCTTATGTCAAACCCATTTTCCCCTTGTGTGTTTGGTCCATGCATTGCATTGCATTGTATTGCATTGCATACAGCCGTAATGACCTACAGTACTACTCGCACCTACAATATTATATTTCTCCAGTGATTGGTTCCAATTGCAATTCGAGACTTCCAATAGTAGCATTGGTCTGAGCCCAAGAATCCACCGTACTCTGCGACATGAGATCCGATTGATTGGAATGATTCCGGCGATGTGCGCCCGCAGCTTGTTGTCCATAAAAGTGTGAATAGGGACCTTGGTTGGGATTGACATTAGTGAGATATTTCGCTGGACCTCTGTTGGCACCATTGTTGTGAGTCCTACTAGCATTGGTTGGCGTGTGAGCACCCAAGACTTGTTGGTTGAAGGAGTTGCCTAGATCAAGAGCATGAAGATGTTGATCAGGCACTTCATGGTCATAGTCTTCGTCTTCGGTGTCGTGGGAAAAATGTTGTTTTGGACTCCGTTCGAGTTCTTGTTGTTCCTTGAGTTGCGTTATCTTGCGTCTTCTATAGAGAACAAGAAGGATTCCAGCAGTAGCCAGACAAAAGGCTGCCACCAGAAAGCCTCCCACAATCGTAATGGTCTGACGATTGATGGGATTGTTCCCTTGCTCTATATCCTCGAGATTGGAGGGTGGGATGTTGATAGTCTTATCATCAGCACCATCTTCGTATTTCGGAATTCCCAAGAACTTGACGCCAAAGTCGGAACCTAGTGTCTTTTCTACTTGGTTGACAAACAGTGATTCTACAACGGCTTCCACATCGGGCATTGTCTTTCCCGTTAGGACGTTCCCAGTAAGTTCGAAGGAATACACAAAGCAGTCTTCGGTTGCTTCTATGAACTCTAATTGACGGCACTTTGGAAAGGTTTCGTCTTGCTCCAATTGGTCCGTGTCGCTTTTAATGGCTACCAACCAGCTGATACCATTCGGTGGGGGGTCCGTGCACGCTTTGCCGGTAGTGATTCGAAAGTCTCGTGCAATCGCCATCAAAAGTTCCGTTTGTACTCTCTTTTTAGCGACTGCTTCACTTCCCTTTGGAAACTTCATATCGATGTAAAATAGCAGTGGAATGTCCACTAAATTGGGATTGTTTTCCAATACTCGAGCACATTGGAATCCGATCAATTCGTTGCTGTCATTGAAGACTTGGCTGGTGTTGATGGCACCACCAGAAGGATTATCATTCCCATCGTTACCATCGGATTGCCCCGAGTTTGAATCATTCCCAAAGTCTGTAAAGTCTCTGTCTCCCATAATGTTGTCGACGAGATCATCGGTGAAGGTGTCGATATTGACGGACATTGTGGCTACGGTATGTAATTGGTATAATGCTCTACAATGGAGTTCCAGAGGTGCTCGTTGGTGCGTGCTATGATGTTGCTTCTACAACTTGTTGTTTTGGTCTTAGGAATCGGGGCTCTGAGCCTGTCCGCTTAGGAGAAAGTTGGCATGACAACGGATTCGTATTGGATTTGATATCTTCAGTTATGAAAATATCGTAAGCGCCCGCCGAGCGCGGGAAGTCTTTTGTGGGTCTATTTTAGTCCCTTCCGGGCTCCTTAAAGGTACCTTCCGAATGTCGCTAGCGGGGAAGGCTGTTTGTTTGCACTAACATATTTGGATGTATGAAAGGGATTGTATCTGGTATATGCATCAACTGATCCATAGTCTAAAATATAATTTTTTAATAATAATCAGAATATAGTAGGACCTAAATTAAATTCATTGCGCGCAGATGAAGTACTAGTTCTTGGGATGAATCACAATAAGAACTCTACTACATTCGGAATCACAACATTCGATCCACAGGCACATCTGCACTCTCCTCGGTCTAGAGCGTGTCGCTTGGTACCATCAATACTCCATCCACCCTTGAATTACCGTTTCCACAAGGCCATTTCAAAGATGGATGTTGCTTCCAAATGTTCATATAGTGTAAAGGCAGAATACGCTCCATTGCACAAAGTCAACCTTTGATCCTTGTTGTCTTCGGCAAGTATCGCTTGTATCCGATTACTCATGACTTGTGCCCATGATGTAGCACCCCAACGAACAAGTGGGTCCACCATCCATCGTTGTATTGTTATTTGTAGTAACGATGCCGTTGTTTCGGTCCAGTTGGAGACCAAGTAATCCAGTGGCTGCTTGCCGTTTGCATCTTTGGCGTCCAAAATTTGGTATGGGAAATGCTTTAAAAGGACTTCGAGTACATCTTGACTTGGTCCGACAGTCGAAAAGAGGACGTGGAATGGACTCATTCCGAACTGGTCTATGAACCCTGATGACGATTCCACCTCGTTTTCTTGGGAATCTTGGTTGTTCTCGATGCACCGTCGGAGCTCCTGAGCAGTGGTCGTGGAATGGTCGTAGCATATGCCGTGCACAGGAAATTTGTCAAATTCCGTGGCACTCGAACCTTTTGGACCTACACAATATTTGCAAGAACACTGCAGCGACTGAAGGCTTCGTGTTCAATAACGATTGGATTATACTCCAGCGGGACTGCCACTGTAACCAAACGCATGCAAAGATTGAATCCATATTCATCAATAAGCCCCAATGAGATCGGTAGGCTCACAGTTAACAGGGAGATACATCTAGAGAACCCCCAACAGGGAATCTCTGTGATGGACGTGGTTGATAGGTTCACTTCTACCAAAGCGGCACAGCACTCAAAAGCGAATTCGCCAATCATGCCCACCGATGAGGGGACCTTGATTCGTTGGAGTGAACGGCAAGTTTGGAAAGCGTGTGGGGGGATTTTCTTTAGCGGATGGGCGGAAGACGATGACGGCAATCCAAACTCTACCTTCCTCAGGAGTTGGCATCCCTCAAATGTGCCTACTGTTCCAATAGACTCAACAGTGCTACCAATATCGATCTCTAACAAGCTTTGGCAGAAACTAAACGCAAAAGAACCAATATGGATTAATCCTTTGGGCAGAGTGACTTCCCGCAAAGACACGCAATTTTCACAAAAGCGATCAGGCAAAACCTGAACACCTTGATTCACAATCAGGTTCTCAACGCTTGTTGGTACTTTTTCTCCCTCATTGCCTTGGAATATGTAGTCAGTTACTTCCATCTTTCAGGTTAACTGGTACCGGAAGTCATTCATCATTCATCATTCATCTCCCGTCCTCCTGACTTGAAAATATAAAATGCCTCGATGTTTGATGGCTTGTGATCAGTCGAAGTAGTCCACTTTCTTCATTTTTTGCGGCCTCATTGGATTGGCATTGGATTGGATGATATAAAGGTTGCCGATGTCAAATCTCCACTATACTGTAGCATGCGGGGACAAGAGTAAGGCACCATTCCGTTCTCCAAGCAATCATTATATTATCTACAGTCTACTAATAGGACTACTATGTAATCAATGCACACCTGGTTATTTTTAATCGTCTGAAATGGACGAAGATTGTCCGATTCCCAAGAAATCCAATACAATCGGAATCACAACGTTCGATCCACAAATACATCTACACTGTCCTCGGTCTAGAGCCCGTCGCTTGGCACCATCGTTGTGCCATCCGCGCTTGAGTTGCCCTTTCCACAAGGCCATTTCCAATATGGATGTATTTTCCACATTTTCGTACTCTTTCAAGATTGAGCATGCTTCTGTGAATACCATCCACCTGCGTGCCTCGTCATCTTCAGCTAATAAATTCACGAGGGGGCTCCAATCGATCAATCATCCAGCTTTGCAGGGCCATCTGCAGCAATACCTTGTTTTCCCGAGTCCAGTTGGCCACCAGGTAATCCATCGCCACGTTATCATTGGCATCTTCCCAGCCAAGATCATAGTACGGAAACTTGTCTAAAAGGACCTGCAGAAGCTCTTCGCTTGGCTCAGGCGTCGAGAAGAGGACGTGAAATGGGGTCATTCCAAAGTCATCATACATTAGCGATTCCGTCTCATCTTGGTCCTCGATGCACTGTCGCAGCTCCTGAGCAGTGGTCGCGGAATGGTCGTAGCATATCTTGTGTACAGGAGAAGAGTCAAAGCGGTGAACCAAACCGGCGACAGTGGACTCTGCTGCTTCGCCGAAGCAATCTTGTAATAGTGTATTCTTCTTGAAACTGTTTGGTTCATTCGGCTCTGGAACCTTTCGGAAGCACAAGGTTTGCAAGAGCACTGCAGCCACGGAAGGCTTTATCTTCAATGTCGATCGGTTTTGAATCCAGGTGAATTGTCACTGTAACCAAGCGACTGCATTTATTGAATCCGCCGCGCCCAATTCGCTCCAATGAGTTCGGTAGGCTCACAGTTTGAAGGGAGTCACATTCAAAGAACCCCCACCAGGGAATCTCCAATATGGACGTTGCCGTAAGAATTGCTTCTACCAAGGCGATACAGCTGTAGAAGGCAAAGTTGCCAATCATGTTAACAGACGAGGGGATCTCGACTCTTTGTAGTGCAAAACAGAAACGAAAGGCGAGATGTCCAATTTCCTTTAGCTGATGTGCCGAAGACGACGAAGGTACAAACTCTACCTTCCTCAGGAGTGTGCATTGCTCAAATGAAGTTTGTCCAATGTATTCTACGCTGCCTGCTACCAATCTTGATTTCCAACAAGCTGGAGCATACCGAGAAAACGCCGATTCCCCAATCTTGATTGATTCATCCTTCAAGGAGAGACAGTTTGAAGTTCCCGCAAAATTTCACAATTATTGCACTGTTCATTAGGCAAAACCTGGACCGCTGGATTGACAATCAGCTTTTGCACAAGTTTTGGTACTTCTTCGCCCTCGTTGCCCTGGAATCGGTAGTCATTTACCTCCATCTTTCAGGTACAAGAATTTTAAAATAGTCATTCAATAAAACTCAATAAACTTTTTCAATTTTGCTTGCAGTGGCATTCGAAGTAGTCAACTATTGTTATTTTCAAATTTTTGAAAACTCTCGCTCCTTCATAATACGCGATGCCTATATGCTGGTAACTCACATCACACCCTGCTGGTCCCAACAAAAGTGAATGGATTTTCATCGCCAAAGCCAGATAAATTCATCATTGTTTGCGGTTTCATCATTCTTGTCAACTATTTTATCTTCCAATACAATACAATACAATCCTAGACAATAAATGACAGCATACAGCAGACACCATCAAGAACATCCCATCTATCCAGTGCGCAAACTACTTCGAGGGGATGAAGAGTTTGTTGGAAATTCACACTGGGCTTCCAATTGCGAGGATTGTCAAGAGGATGTCAAGATTGAGCGTGACCCTGTGACACAATTTCCATTGTCCTATCAATGTGATAAGAATCCGCAATGGGTGACCTCGTCAACCATGGTGCAGTTTGATTATGAGGTGGCTACTGCCATAAACTCCAATCAAGACGACAATGTACTGGCGATGCAGTGGAGTCTTTTGGAACAAGTGGCTGAGTGGACGGGATTATCGAAGCAATGCAATTTTGACTACCAGTTTGAAGATGCTAGCATGCGGCCTCGGAACGGGAATCATCAACGACGGCGAAGCTTGAATCAGGCTCTATATTATCCAACAACAATATATGGTATTCGAAGTTTACCAAAGGATCGTCCGGGTGAAATAGGTGAGTTTGAATGGTGTTTATAGATGAGAAACAGAATGTTTGTGCATGTGATATTCTCTGACCTCAATGAATGAATCAATCGATCCGTCAATAATGTAGGTGACTGCAACAGTCTCTCATATGACTCAAAGACGAGTGAATGTTTTCCTGTTACGGCAATCATGACGGTGAAATACCGCGGGGAACCACAAGATGCCGTCTTTGTTCAGGAATACATAAAGTCTGTCATCAAGGAGCAAATGGAAACGGGCCCATCGAAATTTTTTGTGCAAGATGTCACCAATCTGGGGTATGTTGGGGAACGAATACAGTTTACCAAGCCAAATGATGCTACTAGAATAAAAGCCAAGCAAACTTTGGGGATTGCGGCCATGACTACCATCGTCTCACTGTCCACGCTGCTTTGCCTTGGAATTGCCATCGTAATGATGCGAAACAAGAAGGAAAGAACGTCGTCCCCTAGCGTCAAAATTACGAATCTTCCGTTTGACCTTGAAGAATGTAGCACTGATAGTTTTCCAGGTCGTCGGAATTCTAGCAGTGATGATAATGACGAATATGACGTGCCTTTGACATTGATGGCTAGCACGGAAGAAATGGAACTGCCGCCTGAAAATGACGCCGGTGAACATTGGACTTATTCCCTGGATGCTAGGGTACAGGATCTTCCACCTCCGCCAATCCAGTTGCAATTGCCACCCATAGGTCGGCCTTTGAAAGTTCAGCGGAAGAGAAAGGGCAGAGATTCTCCCATGAGGATACGTCGAAGCTCTAGTTTCTCGACATTGCAGCCCATTTCAGAAACAAACTCCGAACTCGATGACGACGATGACAACGACAGTAACTTCGAACAAATGCCGGATGTTAATCTTTCGTTTGATGATGAAATCATCAACGAGACGATTTCCATTTCAGATGATGTTACGGCGGTCCACAAGGACTTCGAATTCATCATGGATGAAATCTTTTTTAACAGTTCGAATGATAATGCAAGAACCGGGGACCCATAGCGAGCTTTGTGAACCATCCAATTGTAGTGTCAATCGTCTATAGGGCCAGTAGCTAATGCATTAAAATAGCATTTCTAGCACATTATTAGGACTCTGGTGATGGAACATCGGCCGCGCAAACAAAACTTTTCTGTTCAGCTTTGCGAATATCGTCAAATCAGTTGTTGTGGAATCATTTTCGCGAAGAGGAATGTATTGGAAGCCTTATGCTGGTAGCTGGTAGCAGCTAAACCTGGAGGGGTTGAGTAGGATGCCCCAATGCCTTGAGGTACCCGTTCAAATAGACTTAGCCAATCCAAATCAATGTCTGTCGTCGTTCTCTGGTTTTTCCTCGCCTTCGTGTTGATATCCCGCGTGAGATGACATCTTTGCTGCTCCGTATCGTCATCCGAGTCGTCCGAGGTATCATACCACCATGACAATCCATTTTGATCCTTCACAAGTTGAAAGGAGTCTAGAACGTTGTACCCATTAATTCTCTGTCCAAAAGCAATGGGAGAAGAAGACGGCGCGATTCTCTCAGAATTTGGTGATGCATGTTCCTTATTTCTGTTTTGTTGTCGAGGTGCATTCGATGTGGGGTAGAAAAACGAAGAAAACCCAATTTCAGCAATGAACTGCTGGGCAACATCTGGTTCCATGTTGCTTGATACGTGGATTCTTTGGTCGTGGGAGGACTCCTCCTTGTTCAAAGGACTTGATTGCGAATTCATTTATCTTATTTTGTTGTTTCTTGGAATGGAAAATTCAAAAGTGATGCCCAATACAGTCTCAAAACATGATGTGGAAAACCCGAATAGTGTCGGTTTGTGGTGAAGTTGCTTGCACAGGTGGTTGATTTTGGCTATCAATTTCGTCGAATATTGCATCCATAGTCGATCATATCTGGATCATTTGTCCGGACGAATACTTGTATATTTTATACAAAACATTATATTCGACCACAACGACTTGCTACAGTAGGTTACGTCACACGTGATCATGCGGGTGAGTCCGAAACGTCACATGTAATCATGCTTCTTCACTCTTCACATCACATACTGTATGCAGAACTACAAAAATGGTACTCTTCAAAATAATGTAGTTTACATTGGCTTTATCTAAAATGCATGCGAAATACACGTGTGCCTATCATGCTGCTGCAGCTGTACTCAAACGGCCTGCTGATAAAGTGTTGGAGAAAAGGCCTTCAAACTCCCTTGTTGGTAGCGTCACAACTAGCGTTCTCTTCGTTGTATACAAAATTCGAGTCATGTAACGGAGATGCTGATTGAAGTCTTCAACCATACCCCTCTCAAGTTCGATTTGAGCCAAATTGTTGCAGGTGACAAAAGCTAGAAGTAGCAACTCTGGATTGTGCTCAAAGCCATCGTTTGCTTGAATTATCTGAAGAAGTGTACTATAAAAAACGGCTGCCTTGTCCAGAAGGGAAGGTGACCCGTTTTTCATCCAGCGCGTGTGATACAAGATGGCAAGATTAAAAAGAATGCCTGCACTGTAAACAGATAGCGCTTGCATCGATCGTCCCTCGCCTTCAGGTTCTTCTCTGAAAGCGAATGCGCGCAAGTAAAGGAAGAATTCGTTTCGATCTTTGCTGCAGCAAGCCCGCGTTCGAGATGTTGCACAGCACTGCAGAAGGTGTGGTGCATTTGGATTACTGCTGATTTCTTGATCTGCTTGAGCTCTACGATGAATGAGGGATCTTGCTCCAATAAGTGATGAGTGCAGTTTTTCGGCAGCCCTGGAGGGTTCGTTGGCCTGGAATAGGGCCACACCTTCGTTATTGAGCCTTAGTGTTTCGTCGAGAGATAGCATGTTTTTTATTTTCGAGTAATATAAATTATGATTGTGGGAGCTTGTTGAATTGGCAATTGGCACTGTTGGTCTAGTATTTTATATTTGTGATTCTCAAGCACCTATTTATTTTGGATGTTCCGGTGGAAAGGTGGAAGAAGTTTCAGAATTTGGAAACACGTCGCATTGTGGAAAGAAGCTTTTTTGTCTTGGATTCCTTCACTTGAAATCCACAATTAGGGTTTAGCCGGCACATTTGTGTCGCCGCGCTCCGTTTCGCACGATGTCGTTATGAATCCGCAATGTCTGGTCGTACTACCGGATAAAGTATTGTCTGTCATGGTGAATTGAATTACACCGAGAACTCTGGAATTTATGAAATTGCAAAATTTGAACCCGTGAAACGGCCAAACAGAGGAGCACGTAATATTAAAATAACTTCTTATTGAACTACGCTATGACTACTTTCTCCGATGGATCGTTCAAAATGTCGAAAGCGATTAACTTTGCCTTTTTTCGAGCTCCTTGTTCGCGCTCCTCTTTCGAGCTCCTCTTCCACTAATTCCAATATACCAGTATTTTAAAAAGAGGGTGGTGCACACACATAATCGTCACCCCCTTGTTTCGAACAGTAGCGAACCAGGTACTTGGTACAGTACCGGTACTCCTCGCAACAATGTATAATAGTGTAATTATGTTAGAATAAAAATTGGTTTTCTAAAAAGATGAATGCGAACTGGCTACGCTGCCAGAGCTGTACTCAGACGGCCTCCTGATAAGACGTTGGATAAGAGGCCTTCGACTTCAATCCTTGTTAGCGTCATGAGAAGCGTTCTTTTCCTTGTATACAAAATTCCAGTCATGTAACGGAGATGCTGGTTTACGTTTTCAACCATACCCTTTTCGAGTTCGATTTGAGCCAAATTGTTGCACGTGACCAAAACTAGAAGAAGCAGCGTTGGGATGTGCTCATAGGCGCCATTCGCTTGAATTATCTGAAGAACTGTGTGGTAAAAGACGACTGCCTTGTCCAGAAAGGCAGGTGACCCGTCTTTCATCCAGTGCTTGTGATGCAAGATGGCAAGATTGAAAAGAATACCCGCACTATAAACACATAGCGCTGCTTGTGTCGATCCTCCCTGTTGTTCAGGTACTCCTCTGAAAGCGAATGCCCGCAAGAAGAGAAAGAATTCATTTCGATCTTTGCTGCAGCAATCGTGATGTTGAGATTCTTCACAGTATGATTGCAGGAGGTCTGGTGCGTTGGGGTGATCTGCTGCTGCTGTTCCTCGATGAATGAGGGATCTTGCTCCAATAAGTGACGAGTGCAGTTTCTCAGCAGCCCTAGATGGTTCATTGGCCCGGAATAGGGCCACGCCTTCGTTATTGAGCCTTAGTGTTTCGTCGAGAGATAACATGATATTTTGACAACGAATAAACACGCGAAGAGTGATGCTGAAATGTGAGGACTAAATTGGTTTCTGAAAGTACCAAGTATTTTATAACTGACTGGAACATGTATTATACACGTAGTAGTTTTACCTGTGCCGGAACCTGTGCAGAAAAGTATTTATTTCATCACATTAATTTTTTTAAATAAAATGTATAAATCCTAATTACATGTGGTGGCACATTAGTTTCGCACTTTACCACTGAGTGAGTCAGCTGTTTTATATATTATGTGCGGAGCAATTACCTTGTCGCTGAGTGATACGGAGAATAAAAAGTCCCCATCGATCATCAAAGGAGCCCATATTGTAGGATTTTCATTTGATTACAAAAGCATGCGTTTCCGAGAATAAAGTATCGCGCAAGCTTCATATATGTCGGAGGCTACTTCAAACTTTGTGAAACGAGCTCTTCGTTTCATGCTCGTCTTCCCGAATATTCGAATCTTTTCCTACTGAAGTGACTAATGTCCGATGGTATCACGCACCCAAACATGACAGCATACTTCATAGTCCTAGAATACAGAAAGAGAAAAATACTTTGGCGTCGAAGGCGACTTGAACTTCTTCGTGAGACGAGCCCATGTTTCGGTCATTTCACCGTTGTTGACTGGGAGTTTACTGAACAGGAACGTGTACTGTGCCGACCGAGTATCGAAACTTCAAATGTATGGAGGTGGCGTTTTCAAAGGTACAGATGCATACATGTACCCGGTAGTCCGTTGGGTGTTTTTGTGCAGAAGCTTCTGCAGATGTTCGATCAGTTGTTGAGCCATCGCTTTATTACTCCGTTTTCTCCGCTCTTCACCCAGCAGTAGCTCGTTCCTCGTACAGCGCTACCACCACAGTAACTTCTGCAGAGTGTGTGAGCGACCTCCTTGTGGTATTATGTCTGATGGAACTTGTGTACGTCTGATCAGATGAAGATTGAAAATGCTCGTTTCTGTACTTGGTGCTATCGCTGATAGGCAAGTAGCAAGTAGCTGTGCCAATGTCGAACTTGCCGAAACGAGCCATCTACAGTACCTATTCCAATCGAGTAAGACCGAGAGGCGTTGGAGTTTTGCTACCCGTGCCATGGCTCTATTAGTACGTCAGGTATCTCTTTTAAAACAGATCCAATGCACGAATTAACTTCTGTAAACTAGACTAGATGGTATCTCAAGTTATTAGAGGGAATGTCGACCTTGCCGAAATGAATCATCAACTATTTCAAAAAGCTGCCGCGTACCTGGTAGTAATGCCCGGTGATACTAGTACATAGTACATGAAGTTCCATTCAGGTAGGTCGAGCATTTTCCAAAATCTCGTTAGTGCAGTCTCTTGGCGATGCCCAAGAAAGGTTGTTACTGTCGGCTCTACGTCTTTTAGCTTCTGAGTCATTGTCATTGCCCTTCATGTGACGCGGCTTCTACGAAAAGTTAATAGTAACCAAAGTTTCTTTGGACCTTCCACAATTTTCTATTGACAATTTGAAAACCAGTGTTTGGTTCCAATAGTCTGCTTTGGCAGCTAGTTCCATATGTCTACATTGTTTGGTACCAGATGTTAACGAGAGAGAAGCTTATTAAAATAGATACCAGGAGATGAAGATTTTGGCATTTTTATTGAGACTACCACCTGGTTTTATTTGTCAACTAATAGTCGCAATGATCGCATCAGGAGATATTCTGTCTGAATCAGAGCTTCAAATTTTCTTCCATGCAATAGCCTAGAGTTTGCTAAACAAGTAGAATAAGTATTTATCCAAGCAAAAGAAATGATTTGGTGTGTCTGCAAGGTCTTCCAAGTAAAACGTCGTCAGATTGAAGATGGACAACGAAGAAAACGGATGAATCCAGAGTTCACGTCTGGAAAGTGTTGATTGCATATAAACTCAGGTCAACAGATGACGATGTTCATCCTCGTTGGCATGCGGTATGCTGGGGGTGATCCAGCAGGAGGAAACAACCATTGTTGCTGTCCAAAATACCCCACAAAGATTTCAAACACGTCGATGGTTCTTTCGGTATTGGATGCCAACGATGATGTCGATGTCAACGGTGTTACAATGACTCTTCTACTAGACTCCACTTTACTCGTGGGTCATTCGCAAGAGTCAAGAAAATCCGTTGATTGCTGTGACATGTTGGTGTACCACCCAATAGGTCACTGTCTAAGTCTTTTACAGACTGGCTGCCGTGCCAAAATGTCACATTGACACGTTTGTGACGTTTTTTCGTTGAATCTGAGCCAGCCTGTCTTGTAGAGGTTTTTGAGAAGTCTTGTAGGTGTTGAAAAATGGCGGTTTGTGGGGGTGCGACACGCGTGACGTATCTTCAATTTCTACGAGAAGTACGACAGTTTGAAGTATATATAACCTCCATGAATGAAGATCGGGAAATTTAGCCCACACACACGTCTAAATACGGGAACCACAGTCACACAAATTCCAGTCCCAATCCGATCGAGTAAATTTCCATCCCACGCGGTTATCACATATTTTACACAATCAATCACACTCATACGTACTCATCAAGATGGCACCTTCAAATGATAAGCAAATCTCTCGTGTTGGACCTATGGAGGAAGGCGTTATGCTAGTCTCTTCGGCCATTAATGACATGGTTTACGGACACTGCGGACCAGTCTGCTTCATGGGGGACTGTGACAAGCAACTGAATTTCGAAATGGCCCAAGAAACTGCTGCGGAATACAACGTTATCAACGTTTTCAATGGCATGCAACAACAGACCAATAGCAACCTATCCAGTGACAGCAATCTTCTAGATGAGGAATCTGTCGCTTCTGGAGCCAGCCGATAATTGCTTTCTGACGAAGCTTGATGATGAAACCAAACGGTGTGCGATACTGTATGTATGTGGAAACAAACAAACAATCATGAGGAGAGATAGTATGTGAGGAACATCTATCTGGACCTTTGAATGATGGAGGTATGCGGCAGCTATCATCCATCGATCCCCGGATATCGTGAACGGGCATCAGCATCAAACTATACTGTATTCTATACATTTTGTAAAACTAGAGATAGACCTTTCTCCGTGTTAATCACACGATATTATCAACATAAGTCAATGTAGTATGGTACGAATGGTATCTTCCTTCCCCTTATAGAGGAAGAGAAACGACGACTTGAGAAATAATGAGGCCGATTCAGATTCATTCATTGAAGTGAAAATCCCGTAGGCCGTAACGATGTAAAAAATCTCCTAGGCCGCTAAAAGATACTTCTGACCGTCACAATTTTTTTCCACCACCACGCCACTCGAACTACCGGTATACTTCACCTATGCTACATAATGATGACAACGAGGACAAAAGATAAACTCCATCATCATTATAATCTTCTAAACAAAAGCAAACTTGGTTCTATCTTTCCCAAATTCGGAACTTTCCTCAATCGCATATCGATCAATAGGAGATGGTTCCTCACGAGCTGCTGGACTCAAGGCGCCAAGGGTAATGCAGTATTCAGGAGGCTCTTGTTGACGGCCAATCCTCTCTGGATGGGTTGAATTGGAGACTCGAGGGGTCCTCAATTGTTGAAAGGACTCGGCAGATGCGATGGTCTCTAACTGTGCAGAGGGAGGCTGTGCCGCAATGGAATAGGAAGCCTCTTCTTCCTCCGCATGTTCCTTCCAAAGGAAAGAATTGATTGGTTCCAGAGAGGAACCTTGTGATAGATCGGATATGTCGTCACATGCAGGAAATTGCTTCAAGCTGTCATTCTTGCTGTCTACTTCGGAGAGTTCCGTCCAGGATAGATTTGACATGTTATCGTCGTTCGTGTTGATTTCGGATATCGGGGACAAGGAGCGGTCCACGTCATCGTCCTGGCGGTCAAGCTGGCTACGAAGACGCTCGTGTTCATTCCTGACTCGATCTCGGTCCGAAATGATGTTGGCATCTTTGCCATCGTGCTCTGCAGTTTGAATTCCGATGCTCTGACCCTCTTCAGTGGGCTCCGTTTGAACGGCTCTGGATTGCACAGCCACAGAAAAGGACCCCACGCTGCCGTTACACGGGATCACCCTCATGGTCTTTACACAAAACATAAACTGTCAGAGATGCATATTGAAACAACGAGAAAACGGTTCATGCTCCACTTACCGAAAGAAGTTGCTCGAATTGGTTGCTTTGCGAACGTTGCTCTTCAATAATTCGTTCCAAGGCAGTATTCCTCGTCACGAGCAATGACTTTTCATCTCGCAACGACTCAATCGTTCGGTCCAAATTCATGGTAGCCTCTCGAGAGGCCACAATGAACTGTCTCGTGGTATCCAACACATAGTGCAGATCCTCAATGTCGGCCAGAATTTCGTCAGACGTCTCGGCAGCCGGTGTCGACAATTCATAATCCACACTGCCAGCCGTGCGGAAGAGCTGTTGCATAACCTCTGCCTTGACATCTGATAGTCGCAGTAGCTGTTCCTTCACTCTAACGATTAGACCATCCGAGTTTCCGGACTTTTCTTCCTCCTTTGCTACTTCTGGTGCCGATTCGAGATCCGAACACTTCTGGACCCAGAATTCAACGGCGTTATTGAGAACTTTCACCTTTTCCGTCAGTCCGACTCTCTCCTTGCCCATCTCATTCAGTACAATGTCACGGCCAGTAACATCCTTGTTCAGCCCCTCCACCTTTGCCTCCAACTCCTTGATTCTTGGGAGGGACGAGTCAATAAGTCTTGTGGCATCCGACAAACGAGTCTCCAGTTCCGCTTGGATGGAAGCATACATTTCGTTCTCGCCAGCCAGTTGCGTTCGTTCAGTTTGCAAGGCGATCGTTTTTGCTTCATTTGTAGCACTAGTTTGTCGCAGGGTTTCCAGCTCTATTTCATGTTCGGAAATGACCTTCTCCATTTGCTTTCGTAGCTGTTCCGAATCGGATACTAGCTGCACCATTGAGTCATTTTTCTGTTGAAGGTGGGTATTCTTGGATTCAAGTGTATCACAGTCCATCCGAAGTTTTTCAATGGCACTTTCCAGACTCAGCAACTGGAAATTTTTGCCAAGTCCATCCGATTGACTTCCACTGGCTTCTCCCCCCAGTCGAAGTGACTGAAACTGGGAGTTTAGATCTCGTAGCTGGCGCTCCAAGACGCGTCTTCGATCGGAAGTCTCGGCAAATTCCAACTCCAGAATTGACTCGGGAGACTGCCGTTCCATGGATTCGGCAACTATGTCTTGCCCCCCGTCATCTGCAGTTAGGCTGCTAGTTTCACTTTTGATGCCAAAACACTTTTCAATTAAGCGGGTTACTTCTTCGTCGTGAAACATAGAAGTCTCGACTTGCTCCTTTAGCGCAAGTTCAGAAGTAGCCAATCGACTTGCGAGCTCGTTTTGAACATGATCGGCGTGTGAAAGAGCCATCACTTGAGCTCCTTTTTCGGTGCGAAGTTTCTTCACCTCTTGTCGCATAGCGTCAAGATCTTCAGTCAGCTTGCCGGTTTCTTCTTTGGTCTTGCTCAAGACTTCTTCACTAGTTTCGAGTTTCTTTGTCATTTCCAGTTGTTTAAACTCAAGCTGTCTGACAGTCACTTCCAAAGAAGCCTTGTCCTGTTGCAAGCCTTCCAATTCAATAGACTTGCCTGCAATCTTTCCCTGCAAGACATCCTTCGCTCCTATTGCAGCCTCGAGTTCCTTTCGAGTGGAAGTCTCGCGGCTGGAAGAAGCTTGGAGATCGCCTGACAATTTTGCAATCAATCCTTCCTGCTGCTTCAGATCTCCCTCTAGAACAAAAACAGTGTCCTGCAGTGATCCGTTTGCCATTTCCAAATCAACAACGGCCATTTCGAGATCATCGATTTGGGATGCCATTGCTCGCTTCTGTGACTTGTGAGACTCAATCACTCCTTTCAAGGCGGATTGACCAAGCTCCAACCCTTGCACCTTTTTTGCACGCTCCTTTAGTTCATAGCACTCTTTCTGGCACTCTGACAGTTGTGCACTGAGTCGTTCCAGTTGCTGCTTGCGCTCCTTCAGCTCATCCCCTTGTTTCGCAGCGGATGCGCGATGCTCTGTCAGTTCGTTTGCAAGTTTCTCTTTTCGATTGGCAGCCTCTTGAAGCTTAGATTCAAGTACCGAAGTATTTTCCTCTGTCTCCTCGATCCGCAGCTTCAAACCCGCATTATCGTGCTTCAAATCCATAAGCTCTTGCTGCAAGTGCAAGGAAACATTCTGATTTGCAAATGAGGAAGTACCTTCCTCCATTGCCGCGTCAATCCTTTGCAAGAACAGCTGCATTCCTGGTGGATCATCCATACGATCTGCAGTCAAGGACATCGGAGATTTGGCACTTTTCTCCTGAGAACGTGGAGTTGAGTATACTGTCATACTCACAGGTGAACTTGAGGACGTGGCACGGTTATGAAACATCGAAGTGCTATTGAGTATGTTTGGTGGTGCAGTCTTGACTTCGTGGGTGCGCTTTTGCCGCATTGCATGAATCTTGGCACGGCGGAGCTCAACTTCGGATTTCACCTTTTCGATCCGATCATGTCCTGCGATGGCTTCAATATTGCTAATCACAGGCTGATCTGATATTAGTCTCTGATTATCCGTCGGCTGTTCGAAACGACTCAAATGTGTTGCTTCCGCACTACGCGAAACGGTCCGTTGCAACCTTGTCTTTTCTTTTTCCAGAACGGCAATGCGATGCTTTGCTTCACTACTTGCCTCGATGCGAGATTGAGATTCGTGCTGTAGCATTCTTCTTGATTCTTGTAATTCTTCTAAGAGTTGTGTGGATTTGTCTTGTAGCGCCGAAATGTATCGATACAGACTCTTTTCCGAATCTTTCTTTTCATCTTCCAGTTGCCGCAAGGAATCTTCCAGCGAATGTATTCTTCGTGATTGTTCCAAGCACTCATTCTGATAAGAATTGCGTTCTTGCCGTAATTCTGCTGTGTCTTGTAATAGTTCTCGGGTTCTTCTCTGAAGCTTGGACCGCTGTTGATGTAAGAGTACCACCTGTGGGTCTGAATCTCCTTGTGCCAGAGCAAATGACATTTCATGGTCCGTCAATTGTCGCTGAAGTTCTTCAATTTCACGCCGTGCTTCTTTAATCTCAAGCCTCATGTTCTCACTTGATTGTGGTGATAGTATGAGAGCCTTCTCCCTGTGTCTATGTTTGTTGCTCGGTATCCGTGCAGCCTTGGGATCGTCCAAAAAGTCGGTCAGCACTTGATTGGACAACGCCTGAAACTGCTGTTGTGCAACATCTGTCGATGATCCTCGACGCCGTTTAGATCTACTAGATGCAGATTCCAACAAGAGTTGTGACATGGACTGCACTTGACGCTCCACCTTCTCCCTCAGATATCGCAGGTGTTCGGTTTCAGCGCTCAATTCAGTACTTTCGGAATGCGTAATTCTCAGATCATTCAGTTGCTCTTGCGGTAGTGAAACACTAGCGTTTGATTTCGTGTTATTGGGAGAAAAAGCAGCATCTCCTTTGTCTTGCTCGTCTCCATTGTTTCTGGCCTTGGCCGCAGTATTGGACGACTCCTTTGAAAACAAGCGCTTGGGACTCATGGTTTTCCATTCTTTTTGAAGTCTTGCAAGTTTGCCGTCAGATCTTGGAATTTTACTAACTAAAACATTTCTGGCATTTTGTTGTCGTTTTCGCTGCGTCACTTTGGATTCCGAATAAGAAGCAAGCGTAGAAATAGTCGCTGTTGCGGTTGTTTCAGTCGTTTGTGAGGATTCCTCCAAGGAACTTGTTGCTTTTGGAGAGGCATTTTGAGGTTTCGGTTTCCGCCTCTCATCAAATGGAGCGTCAGAAGATTCACAGTGATTCATTATTCATTATTTTAGCGAAAGGAACGTTGTGGAAAGGTATCGATATGCTGCTGATGAAACGCTCCGATGTCTAACATCAACGATGAAGAGAAATTATGTGTCACACTCAGCATTTCATCGTCATGGAGGTTCCGCATTCCGCATTTTTGAAAATTGGCAGTCTGTGCACGAGTATGCGCACAAAATACCGTTGGCCCTCACGCCAGCCGACCCATACCTGCTCCCCGTATTACTGTATCCTTTCTGTTCCGTATGTACGTGTACCGGTACACCTGGTACACGTGTACGTGCACGCACGTGTGATCGGATACCTTCGTCTGTCCGCTCTTCCACACTTTGAGAGCAAAACGTAAGCACCCGGAGTTACCTACTCCGTGCTACACGTCTCTTCTATCAGCTGGCCCCTGCTTAAATGTTGTCTGGCCTTCCTTCCACACAAGAGCTTGTAGTACTAATTGCGTCACAACGTCGGAACATGCCGATCAATTACTTAGGGCACCATTTTCTGATCAAAATTTTAGGGGAATCTTTTGGGTCGGAGTTGTACGAGAAGAATATTATTGGAGGAGCAGCTGGGACTTGTTAGAGTTGATTTATGTTTATGGCAAGTGCGTAAGTGAAAAATAGAGGTGATTGTGTTAGGCTGTATTTGATGATAGGTTAACTATGAAAGTGTTAAAGAGAGGCTCCATAGATGCTTTATTAATTGTGAAAGTGTTAGAGTGCGTCAGTTTGTATGGCATTTAATGTTTATGAAGTTTAAATGGTCTAGGTCTATAGAGTTGCTCGTTGTACCTTCTAACAGGCGAGCGGGTTGGCAAGGTTGTTTGCCAAGCGTATGCTGGTTTATACAATGGAAGCTCCTTTCGGTGGTAGCATGTTCAAAAAGAGTAAAACATAATGTTGTGGGATTGTAGAATGAGTTCAGAACTTTCGCGTGACAATTGGTGATGAGGAAAGCATGGATCGATTTGGATGAGATGCAATCGATGTAGTTGTAGTTGTAGTGCTGTATTGCATCGGTGAAGATCCAATAGTCGATCGAACATTGGGTGACGGAGAGTACCTATAACGGTCGCCCTTCGCGTAGTTGTGGTGATGATCACCGTATTTCATAGAAGCACTTTCATCCAACTGCATAGGATCTGCTGTAGTTGAGGTTGGACTCGAAGTTACAGTTTGGTCCATGGAAGTCATGGAGTTCACAGTCGAGTTGAATAGGCTCCTCAGCCGTTGTCTTGCAGAGTGGAGTCTTGAAGTCTCACGGAACGAAGTCTTAGTCGTGATCTCGTTCCAGAATGCTTGACGTGCTGCAAGTGGAAGTCGGATGTATGAAAGATCTTCCATTACATTCAGAATGCAAGCCATGGCAACAGTGGACCATGGGTATCGTACGTAAGATGAGTCGCATACGGATAGTTCCGCAATGTAGATAGCGACTTCGAACAGCTCCTTTCGTACAGAGTGGCTCACTTCCGATGGAAAGACCATCAGAAAGTGAGAAATAAAGGCAAAGAGTGATGGAGGGTGAAGCTTCCAATCCAATGCCTCAAAGATCTTCCACTCCATTTGCTCAATGTCGCTAGGACCAAATTGGCCCCGAGACAAGGAAGCAAGAGTTGAGAGTTTGACAGTTTTCTCAGAATGGATCTTGATAGAAATGTGCAGAGTTGTCAGCGATGTGAGCAGTGCCATGTTTCCAGTGCACTGGTTGTGTCTCGTTGCAAGGTATCGGTCAAAGAGGCTAAGCGAAACTGCAACAACCTCACGTGGTAGATCAAAGTGATCTACGACATTGTAAGACCATTGGCAGATCTTCTCACGCCAGCTGACGTTTAGCCGATGCTGCTGATCAACCTCCTGTGGACTCAAGTTTGATGGGAAGTAGGATTCATATCTGTAGGAAGTCTGCTCCTGAACTATCATGGTTTGGATTAGTTCCAGCAAGCACTCCCTTGGTAGATCCTGATTTGTCATTTTACACAACTGCTTTTTATTCTACCCCCACTGTGAAAGTGAGAGAAAGATGCTGAGAGGTTGGGAAGAAGAGAGGACGTTTCGTAATCGGATACGTCGGTTCCAGGAAAATCCTAGTTCCATTAGAAGCATTTTCCACGGACTGAAACAATTCGCAGGGTAGTCTGTCGGAAAAGATTTCAGCCAATCTAAACCCGCAACGTCACTTTGTCAGACAAGCTTTAAGCCTATCAAAACGGTTTTCAACGGTATACTCCGAATCTGCAATAAATGGCTGCGTGGCATTCGCATGGTTGGACGTGGCAAAAAATTTCCCGCTGCGTTTGTGGCTACCAATTTCATGCGATGAATTTTCACCACGAAGATTCCCTCCAACTTCTCCTTTTGCTTGCGGCAGTGTGCTGCCAAACCCCAGGTGACGCCAAACGGCAGAAGAAGGTGTCTAAAAACTAAATAATATCGGCATACATTTATGTGCATGTCAAGAGTGCTTCATACCTAACCTGGTTTTATTTTTATTGCTGGCCGTAAAACTTCGTGAACTTTCGTATGGCACCCCTTTCTGATCATGCATTGAAAAGATATGGTTGCGACCAGGTGTCACCAACGATCACCATGCAATGATGATTCTTAAAAAATTCTCGGCAGCAACATGTTAGGCCGTGAACTGACGTTTGAAGTATGTTGCAGCTGCAACATGAATGGATGGGATGCAAAGTATAGCTATAGCAATAGCTTGGTCGAATTGGACTATTCTATTTAACTGCTGCAGCCAACGGGCAGATCTTTCCCATGCACTCTTGGGATCCATCTAGGTGTTGCACGATCGTCCTCCATGTTAAATTGATTCGTTCTCCTTGAGTATGTGGATGATCCATGTATTCCTTACTGTCACCGGGCCAGACAGAATGTAGATAGTGTTTTTGAAAATAGCCTTCCATCGTCATGAGATCCCCATGTTTCAGCATGACTTCAATCACATCATGATTGTGCTTCTTTTGGGCCGTGTTGCCATCTTCGTCCTCTCGCTTCCTTCGGACTTGAAACTTTCGAGCACTACCCTTATCCGAAGGTGGTGATGTCAGTGACAGTGATACTATTCGAACCGGCCTGCGCAGTCCATCAAAGAGAAATTCATCATCCGCGTGAAAGCCAACACCTCCTCCTCTTGGGTAGTAATTAAGATTGCAGCAATCGAATGCCGGCGAAGTGGTATGGCCTCCATTGACATTCCCCAAGATCACACAGTTGATTGCTTCAGTTATTTCCGCAATGACCTTCTTCATCCTTGCTGACTGAGCAATTGGTTGCCATGTATCTGAATATCTGAATGAATCAATCAATTCAAAACAACACATATTGCATGTCAGCAACGAAATTAAAGATATTGGGAACCAGCAAAAAACACATACGCCACTTACCCATATACGCATTTGCAAGCTTCGTCAAAGACGCACCAAGATGTCTTTCGCAACAGAACTTCGCCCTTGTAGCTTGCTCCAGTCCAAGCTATTTCATGTTGTTTTGCATTTCCGTCTGAACTATTAGTCTCGTAGTTGAAAGGATGAAGTTCCCGAAACCACCGATCCAAGTCGGCTTGTGATGCAAAGGCTGGGGCTTTACCTTCATTGTCATTGGAAGAATCGTAGTCGTAATAGTACGCAAAGCTTTGTGTTACTTCATCTTCGACGAGTGGCACCCAGCTTGTTGCTCCAAGTTGAGACACTTCTGGTGTCAGAGAAAACTTTCGGCCCTGACCATTGTGGTTAGATGAAGCCACCATTGAAGATCACTGCTTTCGTGTGTTGCTCATTTAGCAACAAAACCGAGCAGTATTACGAGATGGTGCTTCGGTTGTTGAATTCTTGCTTCTGAAATTCTGATGGATCTTTTTGGTCTACGGTAGTCAAAAGAGTCAGTCGACTATACAAATTAAGGGAGGCGGGGGCGAGGCAGGTACAAAAAGGGAGGGATCCCGAAGAACACAATCCCCATTCTCAAACCATGATGACCAAAATTCCTTCTCCAAAGAAAGATCCACGTTGCCAGGACCGTGAAAGAACGTTCTTCATTTCTTTTACCTAAAAATAATGCTCTCCTCGCCGGTTGACGTTGAAGTTCTCTTGTTGGCGCTGCTCTTGTATCGCCTCTTCCAAGTTGGCCCAGTAGCTAGTAGTGCGTCGTCCAATCTGATTTAGTTCCATAGAAACCCGTCCAATGACACCAAGAGCTCTTGTAAACTCTTGAAATCTTCGTAGGAGGCATCCTTGTGATAAGCCACAAAATCACACTCCAGTCCATCTAACAAATATGTCATACCACGCCATGATTCTAGTGTGTTGCCGTTTTGCTGCTCCGCAGCTGGAACTGGACGTACATTGAAGCGCAAGCAAACCCCTCCTCGGTGGAATTGTTTCAGAGACCACAGTTCTCTAGCGCGACAGCCCGCATCGTTATGAGCCGTAGGTCCACCAATGGACGTATCAAGGAATGCCCAATGTAGGCTATCGTATTGATCAAAGTCTTGATTGTTTCCCAAATGCAAGCACTCGCCAGTATCCGTGCGGACGCACCGAAAGGAAAAGGAAATGCTGTCATAGATGTAGGTAGGAACATCTGTCAGGGGGTCTGGGTCGTAGAATTCGGCAAAGTGGTCGTCGGGCTTTCCTCGAAGAGGTGGTACTGGAAGGGGAACCACTCCATCACTTTGGTTGCGACCATCAATCATTTGGAATCCAAGCTCTGATTCACTTGGAAACCAGTGAGCAAAGCTTTTGTGCCAGCTTCCAAAGACTTTTCCAGTTGCTTTCCAATGAACGTCCACAATCAAAAAGACCTTCTCAGGTACAAGCGTAGTAGAAGGCAACCAATAGTCCTTGTCGTTTCCAACTTGTTTGGAAGTAGCTAGTCTTTGGGCAATTACATCCATCTGTCGACGAGGTCTCTCGACAATTGCCATGAGGATCTTCTTGTATAATGCCGGAGACAATGAGGATGATTCCGACAAGTCCATTGCCTTCCACAAATCTGGAATAATACGGCTTCCAGCTTGTTTCCATATCAAAGGACGATCAATTTCGTCCTTCCATCTCCGAGATACCCGTAGACAATGTATGAGATCGATTGGATAAAGCCACTCAACAACCAATTGAAGCGTTGCTCCTTGTAGGAAGGAAGACGTTCCACACCGCAAATTATCATCGGGATTGTCATGGTTGCCACATGGCTTCTGTCGTTGTGCTTCCTCTAATTTTAGCCTGTGCAGTAAGTCTTCCAAATTCGCAACTTTCTTTCTTGCCACTTTGAGTCTTTCTTCGATACTATTGATCGTGTGGGTGGTCATATGATATATATAGTGTATGTATACATCACAGTGTGTTTGTGTCTGCTTCTTGCTTCCATGCGGTCGTTGTTGAACATAGTTTTAGTCGGATGAATCATAAACCAGAGATTGACCACGTTAGTTGAACATAGTAGATATCTACCGGTACAGTGCTTTAGCTAGAGAGATGCACTAGAATCGTCTATCTGCTTGTACTTAGGATTTTCAGTTTGAGGAAGTGAGTGATGACGATTGTATGACCTTGGATGCACACATAGTATTGTTCGAAGAGACTGTTGCTTGCAGAGAAAGAAGTCCCCCATCCCTTCGTATTTAGCAATTCTTGACCTCCCTTTTTAGACAAAACTGTTCAACAATGTAAACGGATATAGTTACATTGGAAAGATACAGTAATACACGCACAAAACAGCCGTTTCAAGTTGATAGTAGACTATGGACTTCTACTATTTACTACTCTGCATAATGGCCAGTTTTTATTGTACATTGCATAGCTATTAACCTGTTTAGTTTTACTATTTTCAGTATTCGTTGCATGGATATTTCTATTCTCTGCCTCTGATGTTTTCCTTCTTCGCCGTCTTTCCGACACCTGCCTTGCCTTGGGTAGGCCGGGGAGTTGGGCTCATCGTCGGGGATTTGGTGGGTGCACTACTTGGTAACTCACTTGGTGACTCACTTGGTACCAACGAAGGTGAATTACTGACACAGTAAAATTGATAGTCGCACGGGTACACGACGTTGAGACATGTGCCCGGGACATCACACTCGCAGTCAAAATCAGTGCCTTCCGTCACTTGACAGGTGTAGCCGGATGCCTCCCAGAAGGCTTGTCCACTGTTACAAGATCCTGTCGCATCTCCAATCAAGTCTCCAAATTGACAATCGAGCATCTCCAGTCCCTCAGCGTACAGATCCAATGGAACGATGTAGTCGTTGAATGTAGATCGGCAGCGCTCTCCACACTGTGCCTCACAGGTTTCCAAACACAAATCGAAAGTGTCTGGATCCGGAGAGTTGCATTGCGACTTGCAGTCTGTAGTGAGGAAGTCAGTAGAAATTGGGCAGTTTTGTCGACAATCACAAGCGTCATAACAAGGGTCAAGTTCGAATCCATTTAGGGGGTCACGGCATTCTCTGCGGCATGACCATCTACTGTCTGTTTTCACATGTCATAATAATAGTTAGTCAGCGCTGATGTGCATGGGTATACATATACATATTGCATATATACTATATGCATATGTGTATATACTAGTCAAGAAAAGCTACGATTGTTGTACTCACCTCCAGGAATCCTCTTGAATCCGTCCGCTTCTGTGGCAATGGCCAAGCCGTCAAAGTCCAAGTCACGCAACAAGAATTCAAAATCTCCGTTTCCCGAACAGCAGAGAGCAATGTCTTCTTCTGTCAGCATGGAAGGGGCGAAGGGTGTTTCATTGTCACCGGGGCGGTTCTGCAAGGCACGAAGGGTTGCTGGTTTGGCAACATCTCTATTGAAGGTCATGCGGCGTTGCTCAGGACGACCTGGGACCACAGGTGTCTCAGGGCTACCAGGGACCACGGGTGTGCCATCAGCATTTTGAGGTGGTCTGAATGGCCTGTTTGGCGCAACTCCATCACAACCACCACCACTTCCAGGGCGGTTACCGGCAGATACCCAATCAGCGGTAAGAAGGAGGATGAAGACCTTGTTCATCATCATACCGATACCGATTTTTTAATTGTGGGAGTCTCAAGGCCAGCACGGAGTTTTAGCCCGCGCATGCTCCATGCCAGAGCGAAAATCGTTTCGCGTTTGGATGGTTCCCAGGTTTTTACGACTTGTGCATAAATAGACATTCGCAAATTTTCTAGTTATTGCCAAAGAATCTTCCTGAACGTTGACACAATACCGGTCAAATTTTTTGATAGGTAAATTTGAGATTACCTCTGTCTCAACGACAGTCGCATTTATAGCATGTCGTGTGTATGCAAGATGAAATTGTTTGGGACGACCGCATTTTTTCTTTCGAAATTCCCACAATTAAAAAATCGGTATCGGTATGATGATGAACAAGGTCTTCATCCTCCTTCTTACCGCTGATTTGGTATCTGCCGGTAATCGCCCTGGAAGTGGTGGTGGTTGTGATGGAGTTGCGCCAAACAGGCCATTCAGACCACCTCAAAATGCTGGTGACACACCCGTGGTCCCTGGTCGCCCTGTTACTCCTGTGGTCCCAGGTCGTCCTGAGCAACGCCGCATGACCTTCAATAGAGATGTTGCCAAACCAGCAACCCTTCGTGCCTTGCAGAATCGCCCCGGTGACAATGAAACACCCTTCGCCCCTTCCATGCTGACAGAAGAAGACATTGCTCTCTGCTGTTCGGGAAACGGAGATTTTGAATTCTTGTTGCGTGACTTGGACTTTGACGGCTTGGCCATTGCCACAGAAGCGGACGGATTCAAGAGGATTCCTGGAGGTGAGTACAACAATCGTAGCTTTTCTTGACTAGTATATACACATATGCATATAGTATATATGCAATATGTATATGTATACCCATGCACATCAGCGCTGACTAACTATTATTATGACATGTGAAAACAGACAGTAGATGGTCATGCCGCAGAGAATGCCGTGACCCCCTAAATGGATTCGAACTTGACCCTTGTTATGACGCTTGTGATTGTCGACAAAACTGCCCAACTTCTACTGATTTCCTCACTACAGACTGCAAGTCGCAATGCAATTCTCCGGATCCAGACACTTTCGATTTGTGTTTGGAAACCTGTGAGGCACAGTGTGGAGAGCGCTGCCGATCTACCTTCAACGGCTACATCGTTCCATTGGATCTGTACGCTGAGGGACTGGAGATGCTCGATTGTCAATTTGGAGACTTGATTGGAGATGCAACAGGATCTTGTAACAGTGGACAAGCCTTCTGGGAGGCATCCGGCTACACCTGTCAAGTGACGGAAGGCACTGATTTTGACTGCGAGTGTGATGTCCCGGGTACATGTCTCAACGTCGTGTACCCATGCGACTATCAATTTTACTGTGTCAGTAATTCACCAACTGATGCACCGAGTAGGGAACCGACGAGGAGCCCAACTCCCCGGCCTACCCGAGGAAAAGGAAAGGGTAGTAGCTCGACATCCTCAAAGAAAGACCGCCGCAGAGACCGCGTTAGAGGAAGAGATTAGAAATAGCCATGCAACGAATGTTGAAAGTAGTAAATTAGTAGATAGGTTAATAGCCATGAACTAGGACTGTTCTAAATGGTAGTAAATCTTAGCTATTCTACTGTCAGTCATTCAACTTGACACGATTGATTGAATGATTTGATTCACTTTTGTTGAAACTACAAGCGCAAACGACGTTTACGAAGGATTCCACAAGGATTTTCTACTGCTACCTTTATGCACCTGCGTCTCTCCTACGGCAACATTTATCTCTTCCGTTTTCCACGAATACGCTGTAGTCGTAGTTTGTCGGGCAATATTTGTTTTGATCTTGTCGACATTTAATCTATTCTTAAGTAGCCATTTAAGACTATTCATGACTTTTCACAACCGTTAAATGATGAGGGCCATTCCGAATCTCCGGATACTGCGAAAACACATATTGACATGAAGTTAGAACCGTTTTGATCTTGTAGTTGTTTATTAGATGTGTTTGAAAAGTCATAAGACTTTGCACGACACATAAATGCTCAGTGCCGTTCTGCGCGTGTCTTTTCGGTTTCGCACCACCAGTGATCACTTTGTTTAGCTTGAACGGACGAAAAGGTTCCGAAAAAACACGGGATTGCGATCTTTTTCCAAATACCACGGCATTGAAGTACAAATTTTCAGACAGATTTCAGTAGAAAGTGTTGGTAACTTACACTGACCATGACGAAATCAGTCGACATGGATGGCGTTGTCAGATCCGAGAGATATTCGGATGACGACATTGAGGAAGCGCCATTAGCTGCGCCAGCCCCAGAGCAAGCTCAGGAGCAAGCCCCAGCCCGCGTCCGAAGCACAGTACGCATCCGTACCGAAAAACCCAAGCGCACCTACTCGGATGACATTATTTCGCAAGATTTCTTGGCCGTCGGAGCTGAGACTGACATGGAAGAACGTCTTCGTCTGTTGGAGGACGCTGTCAACCACAATGTAGACACTCTGCAAAAGATGCGAGATATCAACGCAAATCTGAAAGTAGAGAACAGGAACTTGAAGAAAAAAGTTGAAAACAGGGACGGTGACGGTGACAAGCGAACCCTGATGCTACTTCAGCAGTTATCCACTAAGGTTGTCAACAAAGAGTTGCGTACCTTATCTGATGACGTGTACTCCTTCTTGTTTTGTTCCAAGGTCCTCAGTGTGCCTTCATTCATTGGACTTGGAACTGTGTTTATTCAATTTTCTGTCTTTGCCCTCTTTCTTGGCGATCTCTTGAACACCCAAGAGATCCCAGCCAACGTGGAGACTCTGGTAAGAGTTGGGCAAGCTGGTGCCATTCTGATTAATTTCATGGCACAAACGGATGTTCGTACCGGTATGCGCGCTCTCATCTACCAAGAAGGTGTCGAGGCGCTGGAAAACGAGTTTGCTGGGTTCACGCGCAGAAGATTCATTATTGCCAACATTTTTATGCTCTCTCAAGGCCTCTTGGGTACTGTGGTTTCGATTCAATTGATTGTCTACAGCGACAACATCTTTGATCTCTTGCTCAACTTTACGGCTGTCATGTTTGTCTCTGAGCTAGACGAACTGGTCTTTTACATGGCGAGAAACGGTTACCTTGGAATCAAGTCCGAAAAGCTTGCTGAGAAAATTCAGGAACTGGAATTCGGCACTCAGAACCGCGCTGGTGTGTCTGGGTACATGCATGTGATTCTCTTTGGTCTCTTGGTTATTGCTGGATACATTTACTTCGCCGTTATTATTGGACTTCAAGCTGGAAACACTTCCTTGCCAGTATACGTCAAGGCGGAGTTTGGTGACTCGGTGGATCCCACCTTGGGATTGTATTCTGGTTGTTACAAGATGATTCCTGGTCCCACCTGGTCCTCCCGTGTCACTTACAAACAAGTTCAAACCGAGCGAGGACAAGGACGTTTCACTTATTGCTATGACGACATTCGTTCCTGGTCTTTCTCTCCACTCTCTGTTGCTGAAGAGGACGCTTGCGAATACCCTGCTCTACAAAGTGCGGAAGAACGCCCAACATCGTTCGACTTGTTGGACGCTAAGGGTGACCAATGGAAACTACCCTCTGGAAATCCAATCCAGACTTTCCAATTGGTTGAAGTAGATGAAAATCGTGTCGATGCTGAGTGTGGAGAAATCTTTGGAGGTGGTGACAGCGAAGAAGAATTGTGCCCTATTATCACCATGGAACAATCTTTCACCGGATTTTCGGATGATCGTGATTGGTCCAGGAGTTACAATCAAATGCTGGCGGAGGACGGGAAGCCAGTCTATTTCTACCAGCATCCTATCTACGTTGGAGAATTCGTTGACCCCAAGGAAGGATTGGAACTGATCTTTTTCACTGGTCGTCGTTGGTTGTCCACAACTGCCCAGGGACTCACAACTGAAGCTGATGAGGGAGTTGATTTGTCCAGCGAAGCTGCCATGCTCTCTTTGCTGCGCGACAAGACCGATGTGACTGACTTCCGTTTGCTTTCCCTTGAAAGAGGTGCTTATGCCTTTATCAGTCAATCCGTGGACCAAGCCAATGATCGCGGGACTCCCTTGGGATTGCGTTGGTACCACAGTCGTTACGGTGATAACGGGTTCGACAGTTTCCCATTTGCCGATATCTCTCGTCCTGCCGACGCCCTCTTTTCCTGTGGTAAATGCGACAGTGAGCGCAACCCCTGCCGATTCGAAGGTGTGTGTCTTGCCGATGGAACCTGTGACTGCAAGCATGGTGCCACTGGAAAACTTTGTGAAATTAAGCCACTTGCGAATGGTATTTGCAATCCTTACTTCAACAAGGGACCAGATCGCTTCGATGGTGGCGACTGCTGTGTATCTACATGCGAAGGCGTTTCGTGTGGTGTTGGAGATATGACAGAAGCGTTTGGGCAAGAACTAAGGAGATCTGGAAATGGATATCCTTACTGCATTGATCCCAATATGGTTCCTTTGACCATTACCATGAACCACACCATTGATCCAACTTTCTTCAGTGGTGTTGAGGACACTGCTGGTGGTACTTTCGAATCTTACTTCCTCGAAGTCAACTGCAATGATGGAGAAGAAATTCCTATTCGAGTTGCCCTAGATCCAGAAATTGTCCGAGAATCATCTCAAACTCTTTATGTTGCTGATCAAATGGGTGGTTGCGCGATTTCATTCCTAGGAATCCAATCCACCAGTCTTTTCAATGCAACCTTCCAGCTGATTGACGGACTTCCAGAAGATGCCGCAAATGTCGCCGTTGCATCTTCTGAAATGCGCGATATTTCCGACGTGACCAAGGATGCGACCTTTATGATTCCTACATTGTATGCCAAGTGTTTGAAGGAGACTCTCAAGGACGTGGTGGATACGTCAGCATACTATTCGGGAACCTATCAGGATGAAGCCATGTCTTGGATGAACGCAGAAATCAAGAACGCCAGATGTTCTAACGATGAGGAGTGGCGAATTCAGCGTTATGCTTTGGTAGCTTTGTGGAGAGCAGAAGGTTCTCCAGTTGAGTGGGTGAACAAAAACGATCATTGCTTGTGGAGCCGTATCAACTGTAAAGACAACCATCCTGTAGTGATCACCCACGACGGTGACACCACTGGTAGACTAAATGGAACCCTGGCAACTGAAATTGGACTGTTGACCCATCTTGGTACGTTTCTTTCTTTCTGTAATGGATGCTACACTGTTTATTTCAGGCAACAGCAATGCTTACACTTTTCCCATTTGTTGCTCTCCGCGAAACAGAACGTCTCGATGTTTTCACCAATGACCTCACAGGCACGCTTCCATCCGAGCTAGGATTGTTGACCAAGTTGACCTTCCTAGGTTACGCTCAAAACGCTCACACCGGCACAATTCCCACCGAGGTCGGTCAACTTACTGCCTTGGAAAAACTGTTGCTCTGGCAAAACCAGTTGACTGGAAGCATCCCAAGCGAAATCGGTTTGCTTTCGGATTTGGGAGAGATCAATCTGCAAGAAAATAACCTGTTTGGCAGCCTACCATCTGAACTTGGCGCGTTGACCAAGTTGACGCGTTTGACCCTCTTCACGAACTATTTCTCTGGTTCGTTGCCAGCTGAAATAAGTCTAATGACCTCGTTGACAAACATTGTGATGACACAAAACTCACTGACTGGTGCAATCCCAGATTTGAGCAAGCTGTCGAACCTTGATACTCTCATTTTGTTTGCAAACCTGTTGTCGGGACCACTCCCAACAACCGAGCTCAGCAAGTTGCCTACTCTGTTCACTTTGAACCTTTCCACCAACGAGTTTTCGGGAACCATTCCTCAGGAATGGGCAGAACTAACTTCGTTGTACTGGATGATTGTCAACAAGAACCAATTGACAGGAACCATTCCGGAGTTCTTGGGAACATCTTACCCTGACTTGAATCGTCTTGTCTTGGATGAAAACCAATTGGTTGGAAGTATTCCAGACTCATTCGCGAATCTTTCGAACATGGCGCGACTTCGACTCCAAAGCAACCAGTTGACTGGCGAATTGAAGCCAGAAGTTTTTGGAGGATGGACAAGCATGGGACAATTGTACTTGTCCTACAATCAATTCAATGGCACTTTGCCATCCGAAATCGGCATGTTGTCCGATATGGATTACTTCGAGGCGAGTGGAAACCAGTTCAGTGGTCAACTTCCTGATGAGCTTTGGACCAATACAAACATGAACACATTGTACTTGGATAACAATCAATTCACCGGAAGTGTTCCAACGGAAATTGGATTGTTGTCGAACATGTTGTACATGGACCTTACTGGCAACAACTTGACTGGAACGATCCCAAGTGAAATCGCAATGATACCGAACTTGAGCTGGTTCCAGATTCTGGCAGGCAACAGTTTTACAGGCACTGTTCCATCAGAGGTCTGTGATGTCTTGATTGCAAATGGAGCAACGTCCGACGTAATGGATTCGTGTCTTAGCGGAACGAGTGTCGGGGCAGAACCAGAACCAATCAATGAAACGACGCCACCAACCGATGCAACCCCAACCCCAACCGATGCAACAACACCATAAGGAAACTTCGAGTCGGGAGATATGTAATCTCCTGAATTATATAGATCACAAATGCATGTAAACAATAACAGATATTTAATATTCACGAATTAGGACTTGATACATGTAAAAAGTCTATAGAGGAGTGAACTCTACCCACGGAAAAGTTTTGGTAGGAATTTCCTGACCAAAACTACATGGATGTGGTCATCCTCTTATCCACAAGTACCACCGGTACCTGGAACGATAAGCTCCTTCAGCTAGCAGTGTCGCTAGACTTGACAATTGAAGCATACAAGAGGAACTCAACTCCCCTCGGCGGCATGATGCTGATACTACTGTAATTCCACGTTTGCATTCTCAATTGTCGTCCCCTTTAGTATGTTACAGAGATAGATGTGCATGACGTGATTGGTGGATGACAAAGCTTGGGCACAAATATGATGCAAAAAGTATGGATATGTTGCGAAAGAAGACATGGAAAGCTTCGATCATCACATGCATATTGAATATGGCTTGACCACAATCCGGAATGAAACTCGAAACGGACACAACTAATCGTCAAAAATCATTCTCCACCATGCACAATCGAATTTGTTTCTTATATTTCCACATCGGTCGCCAACTTTTCCATGTAGGCATCGTTTTCTCCGTCCACCTCTGTTTCTTCTTCCGTTTTGGCCGCTGATCGAACCACTGTCTTGAGTGCTTTGGTATATTCCAATGGCCATTCATCTTCTTCTTCGTAGTAATCATTTTCAGCCTCTTCTGTCAAATCACCTTTGAGGATCAGCTTTCCGACCGATGGGAAAAAGACAATTTCATCCTTCATTACATCGTAGTACTTTTTGACATATGCCAGCTGTTTGTGTGTCAGTCAGTTATCAAGTTTTGAGTGTATCGTATTGTGATGGTTGAGTGTATCAGGTATCAGCGTTTGGGGTATACGTATTTGAAAAGACAATTTGCTTTGTGAGCACACGGCCATAGGTATACATCCATGCGGTCCCATTATTGCCAATCCATAGCAAATTATCAATTGCAATAAACCAAATGATACGACCATTATGCTGCACACCCTTGCTTCGTACCTTATTCGCCGCCTTTCTCAAAGCATTCACCGCTTCTGGATCCATATCTTCTTCCAAAAATTCCAAACAGAACTTGTCAGCCTCGTCGATGATCTGGTCGAACTCTTTTTCGATCATTTTGGTACGTTTCTCTTTTTCCGATGGTTCGCCCATGGTTTTCCCTTGTATGTTGTGTGTATTGTGAATTGCTCTTGTGTGATGCCCTCACTGAACCTTGTTACAGTTACTGGTATCGGTTTGCGGTTTTTCAAAATGACTTTTCAAGTGTCCGTTTGTAGATTTGTCCGTCAACGAATGAATGGCCAAAATTGGAAAATAGTTATGTACCCAGAAGAAAACTGAAACCTGCCATCATTACCATCTATCATCTCATCTCATCTCATCTACAGCATCGCCTTTTCCTTAATAGTTGTTGTTATTATAGTACTTTAGACGCTCGATTCCCTTCAAGTTTTAATCATCAAAATGGAGGAGGAGGATTCGGTAGCCATTCGCGACAAAATGGCCGAGTACTCCAAGTTCCTCGAGGACATTTTGAAACCAGAATGGGAGGATGCCAAATACCGCTTGGATTTGGTCCGCACTCAGATTCATGAATATAGAGAGCTCCAGCAAACACTAATTAAGCAACAAAAGGACTTAACTGCTACGATAATGGCAGGCAAAGAACCTGCAGCAGAAGAGAAAATGATTGAAGCCGATGTGGATTTGGGAATGAATAAGACAGTGTATTGCCGTGCTGTGGCTCCGGCGAGTGACATTCTCGAAAAGATCTTTGTTCATGTGGGAATGAACTATCATGTAGAATTTCGAATTGACGAGGCACTTATCTTTGTATCAAAGCGAATCAAGTATTTGGAGGACAATCCGCTGGCAGCCAAGCAGGCCAAGTTTGACGAAGTGGATCACCATTTGCAGTCGGCGGAAGTAATCTTTAAGCAACTCTCGACCGAAATTCAAAGGGGTTTTTAACTAAGGTGAAGCGAGATGTAGAGGATGATGACACAAGACTTCCGAGCATGCATGAAGTTGATGAAAAAGAATACAAATGAAAATTATGTTATTGGTATACCGATGGATTTTATGGAAGCTTATTTAGGTCCGCATAGATCCCAGCAACACATCTGGAAGGAGCACATGGATGGATCATAGACGCTGTGGGCAAGCAACTCGGCCTCATCCAACTTTGGGAATGCATCGTATGTATAAATCTTGTTCTTCCAAACACCAGCATCGTATGGAGGTTGAGGGATGAGGGCTTCCAATCGCGGTTCTCTCATTTTGCCAATTTTACCTCCTTCTGGTTCCTTGGAGGTTTCCTTACCACCGGTGCTAATGCACTTGTCAAACAAGTTCCTTCGAGCTTCAGGACCAGTCAAAAACTGTTCAAACATTTGAGACATGATGAGACTCTCAGCAAGTTCCTTGCTGTTGCCGATAAATGTAGTCAAATAAGCTTGTTTTCGAAAGGGTTGCATCTGGTACTTTTTGTATTCGCCGAGGAGTGATGTAAGGAAGGACAAGAAAACATGTCGAACCGAATTCTCCAAGCGACTATTCCTGTCGTAAAAGGACTTGGCCACACGTTCTCGCTGCTTCTTCATTCCTTCGTAGCTCAAACCTACGACGCGTTTCGGAGTGATGGGAGATTGAGCGTCCGACTCTTGCGGCATGTTGTTAGACTCTCCATGATTTTCTTCGCCTTCTCCAGTCATCTTGACGGATCCAGCATCGCTCAAGATTTGCTCACGCATATCCACATTGGAACTTTCCTTCAGAATGGACATGTGGCCGTAGATTTCACGCTGCGAGTTGGACAAGAGTTCGTCTGTTCCACGAGTGATTCTTCCCTTGAGTCCACACGCGGGGATCAAATACATTTGGTCCACAATGCCGGACAGCTCCGACTTGAGCTTGAGAGAAGCTTGTCGGGGCAAAACAGGCATACTGGCCTCCTTGCCATTGTAATCATATCCCAAATGGACAATATCTTCATCGAGGTCGCAAATGACCACTCCCTGAGGTTGCTGATTCTGGCATTCACCGTGAATACCAACCAGAAATGGAATGGGTGCTTCGATCGCATCTACCATGCTGTTGGGTAGAATTGGAATGTACATTCCCTGCCATGTAAAGGGGAATAGAAGACTCAAAAGTGCTTCCGCGACAGGAGTCAAGAGACTCAAGTGGTTCGATTGAAGGACAACCTTGCCTTCTTGTAGCAAGGTTGCCCATAAAGTCAAAACGTTGGAGACACTGAGTGTTCGGAAGAGTGGTTCATAGGAAAAGAATACCATTGGGAGCTTGTTGGGAGATCCCATGACGAGTTCGAGTCCTGATTTGGATCGTCCAAAACAGTCCCAACGGACAGCTGCACCGCCTGGACGGGGGAGAGGGATATCATAAACAAAGTTTGCAATGTAGCGTTCCAGAGGAAGAGGAGATCCCGTGCTCTTTAATCGCATTAGCTCGTGCAAGAACTGTGATTGGGCATCGTAGTACGGGTAGTGGGAAACAACAGCAATCGCCTTTGGAATGTAGTACGTGGCACCGTCTTCCGCATTGGACAACCAAGCAGGTAGCGAGATACTACGATCCCAGTACAACTCGGATAGCCCCACCGAGGTGATGGGCTCGTACATCATCGCCGCTGATAGAAATAGCAGATCTCCTGCACTCGTAGTGAGAACAAAGTTAAAGACCTTGGTTTCCTTTTGTTTGCAAGAAAGTCTACATCCTCCAGGGAAACAGAATTGGGGCATCTCCATTGGAAAGTCCATGTCTTGTCTCTGCTTTGGCACACAATCAATTAGATGTGTTTCAAACTGAAGATCAGTAGGCTTCTTCGTTTTCTTGTTCTCTACATTCATATCGGCCCCCATCACAACAAAGAAGTCGACAAGGCGATCGAAAGGAGTGCCCAAGTCGACGACACTATCATCTATCGAGGACACATCGCTATCGACGCTTAGTCCCGCCGTGAAGTTTCCGGCGGATCCTGTTGACATTGTTTCAGCATCTGCCTTGGCAGCAGCCAATTCGTGATCGGTAGATGGAGCTGGGTCTATTGCCCTCCTCAAAAGGGAAGGCTCTTCGGATCGCTTAGTTGCTGTCATTTTCTGATCAATCAATACTGTCTTGTTGGTTTAGATAAAGCTCGTTCGCCTTTGAGAGACTCTAGATGGCGAAAGAATCGGAGCAACGATTCGTTCCAACGGTTGCAAGGGTGCGTACCCCTGGCGTTAAGGTGCGTCTCGGTTTCCGTTCCAGACGCTTTGGCGAAATTCAAGCAATGACTCCTCCGACCATTCACATGGTACTACCTTAGGCATATGTGAGGCACGGCCAGACTTCACGGTCGGTCATCCAACCAAATTCAAAATGGACTACTCACTCGTCCGTACGTGGCACAAAGTGAACTTCACCTACCGGTATAGTGTCAAAACGCCCTTTTTGTCAATAATGACACCGTATCAGGTACCTGGTACCAGTACCACAATGGAGCTGTTATTTGCTCAAGGTATGTCACCATCGATGTTATCCTTATCCGCCATGCTTATGATTATAAAACTGGAAGCAATTACTACGTTTTCTGACTGAACAGTGACGCGATTTTCCATGTGCGCTATGAGGCAAGCTCGAATCATTATATCGAGCTTGATGTTTTGTTGTTGATGTTGAACATCTTGAAGGAACTAATCGTCGCTTTCTTTCCAACTCTGGTCTCTAGTTCGTGTCTGAAACATCAATAATCATAAGTGAGATGAAAGTCATATGACATCATCATAAGTTGATTCAAGGTAGGTTTGGAACCGTGATGTCCGAATATAATAGTCGAACCCGAGGAGAATATGATGATATCAATGTGTCCAATTGCTGACTGAAACACCATGTCGAGATTTATCACAGCTGATTCTAGTCCTTTTGGATAAATTTTTATGACCTCCACACGACATTGCTCTAACCTTCTTCTGTGTGTTTTGCTGCCTTCAGATTGTCAGTTTCGAGCTGTCAATGTGTTGTCGTCTCAGTTTTGCCACGACGAGATGAATGATAGAGTGAGTGATTATTTCTATTGATCATGTCTGTCAGGAAGGATATCCCTCTGTTCTTTGATGCGCGAATGAAACAGCTATATCCACCATTCGAAGCATCACTCACAGGGGGGAAATGAAGAGTCTTCCTGTTCCAACAGCTTGTGTCATATATCAGTTGTGGTCTGAGTATAGTTTCAGGAAACATATTCTTTTTCTCACGCTATACTGTATATGTCTCGATTGAATTTCTCTTGCTATACAGAAATGGGCAGTAGCTGATACGTCTTAATAAGAATCTTCTTTTGCGATGATTGGATGATTTGGATCCAAGTTTTTGCCATCGTTGCTCGATTCATTCTTTCATGATGCAAGCAAAGGATTTGGTGCTTAACAACTCGATGGGGATCTTTGGAATGCTGAAGAATAATTGTAATGGGGCCAACAACCTCCAATGGATAGCCAACAATTTCCTGGAGACGCGAAGGATTCCAAAGTCTGTTGCCCGAAATAGTGGCAAGCGAAAATAGACATTCATCTCTAATTTAAAAAGCTACTTTATCAATATATGGTCCTACCTCGATTTTCTAGTGTTGATAGCAATGATTGCATCATCGTATCACTATTAGTAGTGACTGGCTGGAAGCCATCGGGGATTGGCACAACGCATGGCCTTTACGACGCATGGCCCCCATTACTTTTTTCAGCTAAGGGAACTCCTTTTTCATAACATCAGGAGTATTGAAACCTTCTAGTCTAATGGATGGTGCAATGCAGCCTAGATCCTCCAGCTGCTACAGCTTCCTCCTTGTTTGGGGGAGATTCGACTTTATCGTCGTTGGTATTCGCATTGCCGCTCGCCGGAACTTCAACTCTGGACCTTTTGGCTGCATTCCCAATTTCAATACTGCTGGTATCAATAACAGAGGAGGATGCATTGTTGCGCTTCAAAAAGTACGAGTCTTCGTATCGGTGTTCGCCAGCAGCTGCCATTTCCTTCGCAAGGTTCGCCGAGGATGACCACTGAACATTCCATACCTGGCAGATGCCCTTGTAGTCGCTGCAATTGCAAGTCTTAGCGATTGTTTGGCCCTGTAAATGAACAAGAAAACGGTGAAAGGCATGAGATCAAAATGGGAACGACGAATTCGAATGGTGGAATGTCAGCACTTACACCTTTGTAGGCTTGCGGCAAATATGGCACGCGATCGGTTGGCGCTCGTCGGTTGTTCATCATTTCACAGATGACGTACTTTGCATTCTTGTAATGAATTTCATATCGCATCGCTTGCCGTATGTACTCCTGAATCACATTGGTCTTGTCCACCAATGGTGACTTCCTTGGCAAAAATGTTGATGTGTTGTACAAGGCTGGCCGACCCAACAAGAAGCCATCTATTTTGGTCTCTTCCATAAATTGGTTTCGCTCCTCTCGTTCATAAAAGTCCCCATTCACCAAGAATGGAAAGTCTGGGTACTTTGGTCGCAACAATCCCAAGACTTCTTTCAGGTTGCCCCAATCAGCATTGACTGTCGAGTCCGTTCCAGCCTTCCTCGCATGAATGGCCAGAGCATTAGCACCCGCATTGATCATGGCTTGACAAAAGTCCACAGTTTGTTGAATGGATGGTAAAAGCCGTATTTTGACAGAGACCGGCCGGGGTATCTCAGCTCGCAGTGTTTTGACAATTCGTGCCGCCCGATCTGGATCCTTCAGTAATGCTGATCCCATTCCTCCAGAGACGGAGAACTTTTTCGGGCACCCCATATTTATGTCAATAGCTGCTACATCTTTATACACATGCTTTGCGGCAGGCAGAGCGAGTTCTGGCTCTCCTGTTCCCAATTGACATACCAAATTATTTCGGTCGGTTTCCAGCTTTTTGTCAATTCTCAATATCAAACAAGGTCGATTGTTGTCGCGCTTCAATTTTCGTTGCGTCTTTTTCGACAATTTAGATTTATCTTTGACGTAGTCAATGGTGCCTAGACTCTCATTCTCAACCCGTTGTGTATCGGCAATTGACCGGTCCACCAATTCTTCCGTGTAGGTAAAGTCTGCTCCATAGTGCAAGGCCAATGTTCTTAGCGGTGTCGTGGAGGCGCGAACCATAGGAGCCAAGGATTCCCCTCTGTACAAAGCCTTTGCTTGTTCTTGCATGTCCATGGTGTTGTCTGAATCTCCTGTAACTTGCAAAATGGTGAGATTATGCTATTAATACTGTACAGTATGCAGGTTTTTGTTCTTCATTTTCTTGTTTTTCGTTTGGTTCTGATGATAATAATGTGTGGATTCATTCGACCGCGTACCATGCAAGACCACATACTTTCACTTCGACTTTTTATTTCTGGAGAGGGAGACTGTCTTATTATTACTGGCTACTAGCATATTTGTAATTTTGTACGAAGAATAACATCATGTATAGTTCCTAAGTTACAGTACGATTTCCTTGTTATGAAGAAGCTTCAGGGCCATGATAAAATAGGATGAGCCGTTGTCAATTCGATCGATTGTCAGTCATTCAACGAATCACCAAGAAGTTTGGTAACCCATCGAATAGAACGTCATTCTCGTCTGAATCAACATAACCAGCCACTTTATATGATCCCTTGATCTTTTCCATATATATCTTTATTGACCAATCATCTTGAGCACACCCTGGAAAATGTCGCCTCCCTTTTTACTGGCTGATTCTTCTGCAATTTGAATGACATTGTCAATGTCAGGGTGATCTCCTGGTAGACGATCACTCCAGCGGTAGACAATCTTGTTTCCTTTCACAACAAAGGTTCCACCCAGTCGAAGAACACCCTCCGGCACTTCACCAAACTTCATATCTTTGGGGATTGGAGAAACCTTACCAACAGACGTCATGTAGTTCCACCAACCCTTCAATCCAAGTTCAGGTGCCCCCATGTTGCTCATGGCTTCCTTGGCAACTTCTTTGTCTGTGTCATCAAACTTTCCAAATCCGGCAGCCTTGTAAGCCTTAAAACTGTAGTCATCGACCAAGACTTGGTCTCTTGGGATTTCTGGATTCTTTTCCAAGAATGTGGCAAGTTTTTCCTCATCTCCAATGGAAATAAAGATTGGACCGGAGATAGTATCGCCCATCTCCCGTTGCTGGACTTTCGATACAAAATCTGTACTGTAAGTCCAGCAATAAGGTCACCCTAGATGGCGAAGGAAGACAACAATGGAGGTTCCCTTTCCCATCTTTTCGTCAAGCCGAACCAACTCTCCATCCACGTTGGTCAAAACGGCGCTACGAAGGGATTGCGCGGTGACAGATTCTGGGATCGCATCGTTTCGGCCAGCACAAGGTGACGATTCGGCATCTGCTGTGGATGAAGCAGCTAGAGAAGCTTGTCCCGCAGATGGGCTTGCCAAAGCATTGCGTGCTCCTCCTGGTGGAACCGCCGCCGTTTGGAAAGCATCTCCAGTCGTCAGCAGAGATGAAAGCAAAGTTGCCAAGAAGGCTGTACTTCGAATCTTCATATTATCTTTTTGCGTAGGTACTGTAGATTTTTGTTTGCAAGGGTAAAAGCTCTAGAGTTACAACAACGACAACTGTCGGTTTTGTGATGGTGAGATGTATGATGAATGATGAGTATTTTTGTGAGTGAGTCAACATTTTGTTGGCGACACGTATGCGACACACGTCATAGCTCCAGTCGGAGGAATCGAATTTTTCCAGTCATTTTATTGCACATCACAAACCAAAAAAGTGTGGTTGTTACAACATACGGTACAGTATGCCCATGATGAAAGATTCGTCCCGAATGTCTTCTGCAGAATCTCCTCCTGACCGGTCACCTTCCAGTCGAGCAATCATTGTGCATCCACTTTTCAAGAAGCGACATCCAATCTATCAGTTCTTTGGCTCTGGGACAATGTTTGAAAAGTTCCACTACGTTCCCATTCCTGGTTTTCCAGTCCCTTTTGTGGTACAGCAAAATTTTGAATCGAGTAAAGAACACCTTGGATCGGTCCTTTGGCACGCAGGAACTTCTGCTGCGCGTTATATTGCCTCCTATCTGAACAACCTTGACAAACATGAAGCAGAAGAAGAAGAATCAAAACAGCAAACACAAGAGACAAACGAATGGAAACGACCACGACAACAACGTGTTCTAGAGCTTGGATGCGGAACTGCTGCTTTAGCTAGCCAATGCGCTGCATTATGTGGAGCCCAAACCTTCATGACGGATCTTCCTGAAGTATTGGAATGGGCCAAACAGAACGCCAAGACCAATCTTGCCAATCAGTTGGCATGGAAACAACGTCAAGATGGTCAAGCGACAAGCCAACCACCCCCTCTCGACACTTCTAGTCTATCACCTCGAAATATTGGTCCCAACTTGTCAGCAATGGTACTACGATGGGGCGAGACTTCGGATCTGGTGGAAATTCAGCGAGCCTTGCAAGAGGAGGAGGGCGACAACAACAACAACAACAACAACAATGGTGGCAACCCCTCTTCTTATTTTGATATAGTGGTAGCTGCTGAATGTCTTTATGCGACCAGTGACAATCCCGATTTACAGTCTAAACTGTTGGAAACCCTAAAGGGTCTCCTTTCCAATGGTCGCACTAAAGTTTTCTTCTCGTACCAGCTCCGAACCGGAGACGAGAAATTGTTTGTGGAGCAAGTCCTGCCATCAGTTTTCCCCAATTACATGGTGGAAGAAGTAAATCATCGAAATGATGATTCTGTCATGGACACTAATGTATATTCCATGCTGTGGTTTCGTCCAAAGGATTTGGATGAAAACTAGGGTTGCTTCTTTCCCTCTTGAAAGTTCAGAGCTGGTGTCCCTCTTACCAATTCTGATCAGTCCAGCAGATTGTGGCTCATTATTGGCTCTAGCGCTCACTGTTGTGCATCCCAACACGACATCAGTGTGATGGCCAATCTCGCTGTTTCGTCATCGTCTCTTAAAGCTTGACGCATGTTTGAGTGCTGGCCTCGCCTCTGCAAAGTCACGAGAAAATTGTGAAAAGATGGAAAAGAGTTCGTGGGGTCGTTTCGATCGCTCGCCCGCTCCGTTGATTCCAAAGTATATCAGAAGATTCTGAAATTTCTCAATGGTGGCATCGACCTTGATGTGAAGTTGCGAGAGCTGTGTGAGAGCATCGATTGTAAAGCGGCCGGTGGAAGTTGATTTAAGTGTTGCAAATTCTTCGTCTTCTGGTACTTGGATGCAATTTGGCGCCGCCACCGCCTTTGGAGTGCTGCTGCCATTCATTATTGCTATTGATGATTCTTCTTCTTTTTTGGCTTCGTACAGAGCCATCTGACGAAGATTCTCCACATGTGTCTCAACTTCTTTTATTTCGGACACGCACACGTCCCAATAGACCTTTTCCGCCTTAATGACTGTTTGAATGTCTTGAGCAAAATCCAACAATGATTCATCATTTCGTTCGACAATTGATACAATGTAGTTTAGAAAGGTCGTCTTCTTGTCAAATGCCTTGGTCTCTTTTAATTTGAGTAGCGAATCAAGGTCAAAGGCATTCGCCTTATCCTCAGGTCCTTGGGCAGCCGTATTGAGTTTATTTCCTAGTTCGAGAACAATTCCAAGCAATTTTTTCAATCTGTCGGAATTCCTTAATTCATCACAGGCCTTGTCCACCAAGTCGGCATCTAGTAGTGTAGTACAATATAAAACTTATGAGAGTCGAGATTCGTGTCATGACGGATGATGGATTCTTCTTCTTTCTTCTTACCTTGTACAATTGAATCTATGGAATACTGAAAATCCAACTTGAAATGCATGGAATCCAACTTTTCCTTGCGATATTTCACCGTCATCATGGATACCATGAACTTTTCGCATTCGCATAGACTATTGAAACGAACGACCAAGTCATCTTCTTGTTCAACATTTAACATGTATTCGGTCAGTCGTTCCTGTTCCTCGTTGCTAGGCAGGTACTCGATCATGTTTTCGATTTGTCCAGCCGTCAATGTGGAAATGTCCATTTGTTCCACTGTCTGTGACATTTGATCAAAAGTCATTTTGATACGAGCCAGACTAATTCCCCCATTGTTGGCTCGTTTGGCATCAATGACACGAACTGCCGATCCCATCTTTTTCTTCTTCATGTTGCCGCCAATGGATTCGTGTCGTTGCTGGGCTGCTGCTGCTGCTGCTTGTTTAGTCGATTCCTCTGTTACCACTTGAGCCTGAAACAATTCTGTAAACTCCTCTTCATCAATATCAATACTCTTGATGGTTTCATCATCACTCAAGTCTCCCCAGATAGACTCGGTAAAGAAATTGGAAATTTTGTTCCATCGGAATCGAGCTCGTCTAGGTTCCGAGTTTCGTTTGCGTCGACGTGGTTGTCGTTTGGGCATGGAAATATCACTAGTTTCATTCTTGTTGCCACTGTTGGCTGGCTTGTTATGATCCTGATCCATTACATCTGGATTGATTCCATCCCGTTGCATGGCATGCTTCACATGAGCCAATGGCATTCCAACCTTGAGCATTCGAAAGTACTTTTCAAAGCGAGGGTCCTTCTTGAGAGGAAGATTCTGATTCAGATCAGTAGAAGCATTCTTGTTTGCACCATTTTTTCTAGTAGGAGTTGCCGGTGTTGTTAGCGATGCTCCTAATTCAGCAATTTTTGGATGAAAGACAGCTGACGGAGGAGGCTTCCGTCTTGCACCCAGTAAGTTGCTGAGTGCATTTCTCGCATTGGCTCGTTGCTGTTTGGTATTCTCCATGGTTGCCGTGTCCTCCTTATGTTTGTTATGATTCTGTTCCCCGATTGTCTTTGGAATCCCAGCTGGGACATTTTTCTCTCCTAACAAGTTGTTCAGCATGAATGAATGCTTGTCCCCCTTGTATGCGATATCATTCGCCTAGCTTGTCCTTTGTCGTTCCTGGCAACTAACTTCTTGTGAACTCTTGAACATCCGCGTGATGATGATGAGGAAGTTGACCGTTTGAAACTGAAATAGTCTGACCGCCGCGCAGTTGAATCTAATTCGAGTTAGTCGTCTGGTGGGAGTACAGTAATGCGTACCTGCGATCTGCGATGGTACCAGGTACGAACCACCTCCGCAGTGGAAATGTAATGTAATGTATGTAAAACTGTACACTGTATCACCTTCTTCCCGACCTTTATTTGCTTTATTATCATCGTTATTATGGAAGAACTATTCATCCTCTCTGCTCATCAACAACTTTCACAGATCGTGTGCAAGAACTTTACTACATTTGGAATCACAACATCAGATCCACATATATAACGGAACTCTTCTCGATCCATAAACTGTCGCTCGGGACCATCATTGATGCATTCATGATCTATTTTTCCTTTCCACAAGGCCATCTCCACGATGCACGTGATTTCCAGTTTTTGGTACAAAGCAAAATCCGAATACAGTTCTGTATACAAGGTTGCCCTTTGTTCCTTGTCATGCGCAACAATCATAGCTTGCACCTTATTGTGCATGGTTTCCATCCAGGATGTAGCACCCCAATGGGCAAGTCGATCAACCATCCAGCTTTGCAGTGCTGTTTGGAGCAAAGGCGCACTAGTTTCAGTAGTCCAGTTGGTAAGCAAGTAATCCAGTGGTCGTTTGTCATTGGCATCTTTCCAGCCGAGAAGGTGGCATGGAAACTTGTCTAGAAGGACTCTGAGCAGATCTTGGCTGGGCCAGATGGTCGATAATAGGACGTGGAAGGGAGTCATTTCGAATCCATCCTTGAGCGATTCTTCGTTTTCTTCAATGCACTGTTGAAGCTCTTGGGCAGTGGTCGAGGGATAGTAACAAAGCTTATGCACTGGATGATTGTCAAAGCGGGATATCAAAGCGGCAACAATGTCATCTTCTCCCCCACCAAAGCGATCTTGTAACATCGCACATCCATCAAACGAGTATTCGTCTGCGGCACACGACCTTTGCGGAAGCACAAGATTTGCAAGAGCGCTGCAGCGACAGAAAGATCCTGGCCCAATCCATACTGGCTTTGAATCCAGGGTCAATAGCACTGTAACCAAACAAATGCAATTGTTGAATGCACCTGTACAAATATGCTCCAATGAGTGTGGTAGGCTCACAGTTTGCAGCGAGCCACAATCCTCGAAGCAAAACATTGGAATCTCTTTGACGGACGATGTGGATAGGTTTGCTTCTACCAAGGCCTTGCAGCCGTTAAAGGCATGACTGCCAATCATGTTTACAGACGAGGGAATCTTGACTCTTTGTAGTAAAAGGCAAAAACAGAACGCTGCCTCTGCAAGTGTCTCTAGCCGGTTCGGCGAAGACAATGACGATTCAAACTCTACTTTCGTCAGATCTTTGCAAAATCCAAATGCACAATTCCCAATGGATTCGACAGTGCTGCAAATCTTGATTTCCAAAATTTTGCAGCCTCCAAACGTCCAAGCACCAATCTTGATTAATCCTTGGGGCAGAGTTACTTCGTGCAAACACAGACACTGTTGGCACAAGGCATTCGGCAAAACCTGAATGTCTGGATTGAAAGTCAGTTCTCCAACCTCATTTGGTACCGTTTCTCCTTCATTGCCTTGGAACGGTAAACATGATTATCTACCTCCATCATATCTTGTGGTGCTTGGTTCGAAGTTGCGTTTTCAACATCGAAAGCGATGACATGGAATATGGAGCAAAAGATGCGTGCGATGACAATGAGATGCAGAAACGAGAAACGAGAAAGTTCCGTGTCTGTGATCTGTTCTGCGTTCTTTGTTGTTGCACCTGAAAGTCTGTCAGGCCTCCGTACTATGATATTTTTAAGAATCACGTCTGACCGCCGCACAGTTGACCACGTCCTCATTTTCTGAAGCCCAAAACCGCTTCAGTCGTAATATAAATAAAAACGATCACAATCAATCAATCAGTCCAGTTATCATTGTCACCATGCCGGAAGAAGAAAAGAAGGACTCCATTGTCAATGGTGAAGAAGAAGAAGACGAGGACGAAGTGAACGGCGAAGGAAATGCCGATGCAGGAGGAGCCAAAAAGAAAAAGAAGAAAAAGAAAAAGAAGAAAAAGGGTGGAGGTAATGCAGTTCCACTAGCTGAAAAGAAGGAACCCTCGGAGAAACCTCCTCATCGTGGACTACTTCCCACAGCCTTTACTGATGCTCACGTCAAATATGGTCAAACCAATCCTCCCACCATTCCTGTGGCAGACGTCTTTCGTGGATTCGAGTTCCCCAAGGGAGAAATTCAGAACTATGCCTTGGAATCTCAATCTTACCGCGAAACATCAGCCGAATGTCGGGCCCGTGATCGATTGAACGAAGATGTCTACAAAAAGTGCCGCGAGGGAGCTGAGATTCACCGTCAAGTCCGAAACTTTGCCCAATCGTTGGCCAAGCCTGGAATCAAGTTGATTGACATGTGTACCCAATTGGAGAACAAGAATCGTGAACTCTGCCGTGAAGCTGGATTGGAACGAGGAATTGCCTTTCCAACTGGCTGTAGTTTGAATCATGTCGCAGCTCACTACACTCCCAATAATGGTGATGATACCGTCCTTGGCTTTGATGATGTCATGAAGGTGGATTTCGGAGTCCAGATTGATGGACGAATCATTGACAGTGCTTGGACCTGTAGTTTCAATCCTCGCTACGACCCTCTCTTGGAGTCTGTGAAGGAAGCTACCAACACTGGTGTTGCCACTGCTGGTATCGATGTTAGATTGTGTGACATTGGAGAAGCCATCCAAGAAGTCATGGAATCTTACGAGGTTGAATTGGATGGAACTACTTATCCTGTCAAGTGCATTCGGAACTTGAATGGTCACTCGATTGATCAATACCAAATTCATGCTGGAAAATCTGTTCCCATTGTCAAGGGTGGATGCGAAGAGTCCTTGATCATGGAAGAAGGTGAAATCTATGCCATTGAGACCTTTGGATCGACTGGTCGTGGTTATGTGGTGGAAGACATGGAATGCAGTCACTACATGAAGCGTTTTGACTGCCCTCACGTTCCATTGCGTATGCAATCGTCGAAGCGCTTGTTGGCTCACATCAACAAGACCTTTGGTACCTTGGCATTCTGCCGTCGATGGTTGGAACGTGATGACGGTGGTTCGGCTACTGTGAATGGACAAGAAGGAAAGCAAGAGAAATACATGGGAGCATTGAAGAATTTGTGTGATGTTGTAAGTATTTGTCCTGTTTTGGACAAATTGGCTTTCTATGTTTCAATCTGCAGTGTTCTTATTGACTTTTTGCTTTGACATTGCTGTCGTCTTGCTCGAACGAACACACAGGGTATCATCACTCCATACCCTCCACTTTGTGATACCAAGGGATGCTACACGGCACAGTATGAACACACTATCATGATGAGACCAACATGCAAGGAAGTGGTTAGTCGCGGTGACGATTACTAAATCTCTAAATGAAGGAATATGTGAATGCATGATGCAGTGACAGAGTGGCTAAAATACATACATAGGTTATTTTATTCTCCACTACTCATTCATTTTCGATATTATTTCCGAGAGCTGCTAAAGGAAGTTGAGCGGAGTAGGAATAGATTTATTATTCCTCCTTAGGCGGCGATGGAAAAGCAAAAAGGGAACCCTTCACGACGAATCATCCAAGCTGAAACAAGACATTCAGCATCCAAGTAGTTGGAGCAGCTGATAGATCAATAGAATCTACCCCAACCATATAAACTTCTCTTGCGAGTGTGTGTAATGTCACTCTCAAAGAATGGATGGATGAATGAATCGAATCATAAATAATTGTACTCTCCTGACATACCGGCACTTGACAGCATAAAACTCAGATCTTGCCAGTTTGAATACATCTCCACAGCCCAGCAACTCCCATGGTAGCTAGCGGTAGTCCAACCGTGAGAAGAAACACATTCTCGACTGTCTTGGAGCTGGACTCCTTCATTCCTGCATCTTTCAGGTAGAAGACGCTTGAAACCGAGCCCGTGGTCGCTCGTTTCTGGATCACTTTGGCAGCAGTCGATGTTGCCAATCTCATGGTCGTGAACTAAGGTATATGCTATGACTTCTTTTGGTCTTTTGGGCGAGAGTGCGGAAGCTTTGCAGTGCTTACTATTACAGTACTCGCAACACAGAGATGATGAGAATGATGATGATGAGCTGGTTCTTCCACGATATGACAGACCGACAGACCACGCAGTATTTTCGAATTCAAAACGAGTGACGAGTGACGAGTGACGAGTGACGAATGCGGTGATATTTTTCCAGCTTTCTCAGCATCGCATCCCATGGTGTACTACTGTACTGGTAGGTAAAAGCATAAAACATCATACGCCCACCTTCCGTCTACCGATAAGAAATGCTCGCTTTTTGAATATCATGAATGACATGATTGATGAGCCAATAACAGTAAGGATTCCGCCTCCATCATCAGCTTCCAACAATAACAACAAACCAATTCTCGTCATTTGCGATCTCCAACCAGATCTTTTGGGAAGTTTTGATGCCTCCAACAAGCAAGATTTTTTAAAGGCTTTATCCGTCGTCGTGGAAGCAGCTCGGAAACACAAATGGAACATATTCTATTCCACCTTGCAATTCTCCTCATCCTACCAACGCGTCCCTCAAAACCACAAATTGTATGGCGCCTTTCGGAAATTGAACCAAAAGTTGGGCGACAAGGCGGTTCACTGGTTCTTGGAAGGGTGGGAAGGCAGCCAAGTACTGAAAGAACCTGAAATGATTGCTCCCCGACCTCAAATTGATACTGTGGTGACTCGAGAACAGCATTTGCCCCACGAACTTATACGATCCATTCTGAATAGCCGTCATCCGCCAGCAACAGAGGAGGAAAGCAACAATATCATTGCTCCAATTCCACTGCAGAACAACACCCAAAAGGTCTACCTCACTGGCGCCAAAGCCAGTGGATCGGTTCAAATCACTGCTCAGATGCTAATGGATCAAGGCTGCTTTGATTTGGTGTGCATTGACGAAGCGATTCAAGATGACAATGATCAGAAAAAGCAAGCGGTCCTTCAGCATATTCTACCAATCTATGCGGACTCTATTGCAACCCTGCAAGAGTTTGTAGAGGAAATGGGTGGATTGGAAACCTTTTCCAAGGAATCCCAACAAGCCTTTGTGGAGCATTATACTAATACTTCCAACAAGAATCGACGGATCCAACAACGAGAACAGTCGATGCCGACTGCAACTCCATTACCTGCAGCTGCTCCAACAAAAGCTTCTGAAACCAAATCTGATACTACCAGCAATTCATCTTCTCCCACGACGTTCCTGATATGCGATTGTGGACGAATGGGACACGGTTCCAAGTACACGGAACTCTTATTGCAACGCACAGAACAAAGCAAGAACACTAACATTGTGTGGCAAACCTATCCCACTCAAATTTGGTACGAAGATATGATGCATGGGAAAGAATATTATTGTCCAGTTGGCAAACAGGTAGTCGACTTTTGTGATGAACCAGAGTTTAGCAACCTTGTCAGTATGTATCTTTTGGGGAGGGAATGGTTGGACGAAAAGGACAAGTTCTTGGACATTGCCAATTATAGTGGTGGTGGTGGTGGTGGCGATTACAATGTTGTCAGCAATTTTGGGCAACAACAACGACACCAACAGAATCAGCAATACATGCCCAAGACGTATTGCTTTGAAAAAGGAAAATGGAGGCACGGACTTGCCCCCGAGGATGATAATAATGATGAAAATGATAATGGTCCATGGTTCGTTAAGGAAGCCAACAAGAACTTGGGAGGGGCTGCCATTAATATTGTGACCAAAACATCCGAAATCGCCGACCATCTTTTATTTCCCAACGATCGACGGTATGTGGTCCAAGCGCACATCCGAGATCCTCTCTTGACAGATGACGGAAAAAAGACACACATCAAGTTTTATGTGCTATTGGTGTGTGAAGACGATGGTATCACTTGGACGCTCTATACCTACAAGGCTTCTCTTTTATCCATTTCTCCCAATCCATGGAGCGCCACCGATTTGTCCCATGACACGCAGGTGACGATTCACCGGCATCCCGAACCTCCAGGGGAAACCGCAGGTTGGAAACAACATTGGGATAAGGTATACCAAAAGTGTAAAGAAGGAACAGCCCATATCATTCAACGAGCCATTGCAATGGGGAGACTAAAGGGGAGGAAACGAGTGAATAAGAGTATCATTATTGGTGGGAATCAGACAGAGGGATATGATGATTCTTCCAAGTGTACCAGTGGTACCTTGTTTCAAAAGCAGTTTGAAGTCTTCAGCGTGGATTGGATGCCAGATATTCATGGCAATGTGTGGGTGCTAGAGTGCAATATGTCCCCTGCTGTTGCACAACCGGAATTTGAAGATCCATCTCATCGAGATGCGCGAAGAGATTATCTGATGAGGCATGACGAAGCCATGCTGAAGGAGGCCTTGGAGATTGTCTTGCCTAGTTCGAGTAGCCAGCCATCAGACTACGGACAGTGGGATTTTGCGGGTACGTTCTGCTCGGATGAAGAACGATGAGAATCCAAGACCCGCTTGCGTTACCATAGAAGAAAGTACAAGTATCCTGATTCAAAACCTCTTATTGAAACTTAAATTCTCCAAAAGACAATCAACTTTCATCCGTGACTCAGTGTTAAGTCACATACACCTCAGGTGCCGCAGTTATTCTATTTCTCAAATCAAGACTGCATGTTGTCGAGATTGTATTGTACGGCTTCAAAAGTCTGTTTCACAAATTCGTTGTGTTTCATCAAAAGAGGCAAACGAGGATACCGATTCAAATCTTTTCGCCAGCTACTTTCGGAAAGCTCGTCTAGTTCATTGACCAAGTAGTCTACATGCTTTTGCAGTGCAGCTAGTGTCTTGGAAAAATATTGTTCGTGATATTGCCGCTTCATCGCTTCGTTCTCAGTCATGTGAGCCTGATAAAAATCTTGTTGTTCTTGGGGATTCTATGTAGCACAAAAATCAAGAAGACATGTTATGAAGATTCTGTTGGACGAGCTCAAACGTGTTTTTCACAAACTCATTGTGTCTCAAGATGAGGTCCAGTCTTGGATACCGCCATGGATCTAGCCCCTGATCCATTTGGGTTTCTAAGCCCATCCCCAACTCTTCCAACTCGTTCAAGAGGAAGTCAACATGATTCCGCAGTGCAGAAAGCGTCTGAGGAAAATATAGCTCGTGGTATTTTCGCTTCAACGCTTCATCATTATTCATGTGAGCATTGTAGAAAAGCTGCTGATCGTCGGGACTCACCTGGGCAAGTTCTTGAAACAGAAGTACGTCCCACACCTCTTGGGATATGCTACCATCGTTATAGAAGAGCATTCGTGATTCATCGTAACCCATATTGATATGCTCCTGTGAAGGATTCTTGATGGTAAATTTACAAAACGTGGCCGGAGATGACTCATCAAGAAATCCGTATCTGGCCAATAAATTGGATGGATTTGTCGGATCTCCATAACATATTCTCAGCGGTTGCCCAGCAGGCACATCACGTGTTGAATAGGCGTAACAATTGCCGTTGTCGTCATACGATATGGAAACGTCTTCACTGCCATGGTGATTGAAAAAGTCGGCCAAAGGAACGATACACATATCTCCACCTGGCATGGTGAAATATCGGGTGTGAACAACCGAAAACGCCCATGTTGTCAACTCCTGATTGCTTTTACTTTCAGAGCTAAGGAATGGAACCTCCCTGAGTGCCTCGACAAAATGACGCAAACTTCGTTTTTCCGTCAGTGAAACTTCAGCGGCATATGGCGGTAGACAGCCGTAGCAAAAGTCAGTCATAGATGCACCATTCGAAAAAAACCTAGGCAACGAGTTCAACCATGGAAGATACACACTTTCCTCCCCAAGCTCGTATTCCTTCAGGACTTTCAGGAAGAGATAGAACTGTGATATCCGGTTTGATGCTTCAGAGTTCATTAGCATTTGTTCGGCTCCATAGGACATTTCTCCCATTTCCAGTCTTGCCTTGCTTCCCGTCAGGATGAGTTCGTTTGGTATATAAAGAACAGGACTGTTTTCTGGTAGATCCTGATTGGTAATTGCATATACATCAGCGTCATTGTCACTATCAAGCTGAAAGCAATCTGCCGCCTGGACACCCCAGTTGCTTGCCCATTCGCCCAGTGATGATACATCCCTCGGGGCGGTAATATCTACTACATTGCCGACAGCATTATTCTGCTTGGTGCTTGATGATGCTCTTGTCGCCAATCGTAGGCCAGTCGATGATATTGATGCCGGTAAATGAGAATGCAATGCCGACGCGAATGAGATCAAAGGTAGAATATAAAGAAATGAGCCCGGAAGCGATGTCATTTAGAAACGACTTTAAATGAGGTGATGAAGTAGAAAATGCTAACGTTGTCAAGTGGACAAGGATATTGACACCAATTTTATGCAACGACCAACGACGTCTGATTGAAAATATGAAACGCGTCATCAAAAAAGGTATTCCCCTTTTATTAGTATTCCCCCTTTCCTTCAAATGCTGAATTAATGATCATTATCATTGCACTGTCGGATCCAAAAACGATGAGCAACGGTTCAGATGCCAAGATAGAAGATGATGGAATCAACCTATTGAAGCAAGTATTGGCCGAAAATCCACCCGAGGAAAGGGGCGAACGGGAGGAATGGGCACAACACGTCGGGTGGCATCGGAAAGAGGATGTCTTCAAAAAGCCATCACTTCGGGGTGCTCCATCCATCAATGCAGACGCCAATGCTTCGAGCGCTGGACAAGAAAGTAAGAGTGAAATGAATCTAGCAAAGTCAGACCAATTATTCTGGAACGGAAGGCACGCGCTGATAAGGACTGGATGTGTATTGGTTTCCTTCACATGTCTATCGGTGTTGTGTCGACGACTTCTTCGTTTGTCATGTTCTAGTAGTAGGAGGAGCAAAACCCGGTGACAGTAGAAGCGCTATTTTAAAAATAGTCTACACGTATTCTAAAAGAACACAGAACGGTGTCATCAAAGGCAGACCCAGATGTCTTCTTTGAGAGAACGGAAATGAACCTATACCCATAAAAATGGATTTGTCACAGTATAACTGTCAATAATCTCTGGGTTGCATTGACCTCATTCTTTGCCACCGTTTTCACATTCACATCGTTTCTCTTTATGCCTCAATCGTATCATCACTTGCCTCGAAGCCGAAGCGTTCGAAAGGCTGCGCTTACCTTCATGCGTGCCGAATCGCTATCGACTTCCAACCAATAATCACCCCCATCATCTGCCTGTTTTAGAAACATCCCTGATGAACCCCGTACCATATCCAAAACCTCTTGCGCCACCACAACTTTCTTTCCCTTTTCGGCTGTTTCATACGACTGTTGCCTATCTGCCACAATCTGACGCATTCGCATATTACCCTCAAAGGTTTGCACAGAGGATCCCTTGCCAAACAGAACATCGTGACTACAAGGCACAAATATACGTGCCCGACGAGGGTAAAACATCCTTTCCTGTCTTCGCATCTCTTGAAGGTATTCTCTATATGAATCTGCATTTGTTATGGCCCCTTGTTCTGATAGTGGCACTAGGTCAGGGTGTACGCCATGCCCTTGAAGACTTGACATGCATTCTTGGTGAGAACCTAAAGTGAAAGAAAGCGAAGTGAGAAAAATCCGAAACCCAGAAACATTGGGAACAGCTATGACCTACCAAAGTGCGTTCGAATCCGGATCCTGGTCATCAAGTTGAAGGAAGACTTGATCAAAGCAAGTAGTGGAGCAAGCCATTTGTTGTCGTGACACATGTGAAATGCTGCAACACGAATGGGAAGAGCAGCTGCCAATCTCGGCACAGCCCATGCCTGATCGTATGGAAATGGTGTTCCTGCTTCCCTCTTCAAAAGGTAGAGGAGATTGACTATACCTTGATGTTGAACGCTTTTATTGGTTCGTAGTAGTAGCATGTTTGCGTAAAATTCTCTCCGTAGCTGAAAGAAGGAACATCGTGAATAAGCTTTACCCAGATCAGGCGAAATCACTCTCTCCAAGAGCACTTACTAATGCTGTCACGCTATAGCTCTCATGATGCTTGGATGAGAACCAAATGGCTACGATCCTGTTGTTCTTATCAGGCGTTCTTAGATATTGAGCATATCCCATGTATAGACAATCCATTGCCTCTTTGTCCAAATCATCTTGCGTGATCTCTTGGGTAAGTTTCTCAACTCCAAATAAGTCTCGCTTTGCTTCAAAATGATGGATGCATCGAAGGGCTGCATTGTAGGCATTAAAGAGGTCTGAACGAAGAAACATCAGGCGGAAGTCTGGGTCCCGAACGTAGTCTGGATTCATAGATTCAGCGATGTCATAAGCTTCTCGTCGATGCTGACTCCGAAGATGACTGTTCATTTCCACGAGCTTTGATGACACAAATTCAGGAGTCTCCTCAATGATGGGAGAGATCCCGTGGATGTCCAAAAAAGCTTGTTCCCTGTCTTGAACTGTCATGTTTGACATTTGCTGGGCAATCATTGAGTCGACATGATCGATATCCGTCGCTTCCTTTGGAATATTGCCGGGAAAGACATCCGTTGATGCTCCAGGTTCTTTCGATGCAACGCTGCTTGATTGAAACATGGGCCTTGGTGCCATATCGTCAAATGGATTTTCTACTGTCAGGATCGTTGAATAATTGTGCTGTCCATCAAAACATTGAAAAATCGTTGTTGTTTTCTCGCGGAGAAATGTTTTTACAGACGAAAAAAAGACCGAGACAGTTCGAAGAATCAAAGAAAGCCCGAAATTATATGTGTATGGTGCCTTGAAATACATCGTACGAGTGTACTGCATTTCCTGCAGGTTTTTCGTGGAGCCTTTTATTCGTTAAAACTTCCACATCTGTGTTGAAACATGATTTTGAAGTTGAAGTGATCACAAAACTTTGGCACTGGTGCAGTTGGCCAAACAGATGGGAAAAATAGTAACTAGAATCCTTTCGATGGTCGCATGTGGTGGTACGGGGAGAGAAGGAATACTTTGCGATCTTCTCATAACTTCCTAGTCGCTACACAACCTATGATGAGTACCTTCTGCAATTTTCTTCCCTTAACTTGTCTCAGTTTCCTTTGTTACTGCCCGATTCCGGAGGTTACTTCATTCATGTCTTGACAATGCTTCAGGTACCTTTTCCTTTTTCTCAAAAGGGTCGAAATAGGCCAGGGGTGCCTTTTCAAAATCGCGCATGCTGCTAGTTAACATGTCCATTGTTCACCCCCTACCCTGGAACGTCACCGTCCTAGTGTATGCATATGGAATCACCATTTTTATCACTTGCTCCGAATCCGTAAGGTGCGAAATGCAGCACTCACTTTCTTGCGAGCCGACTCATTATCAACTGCTACCCAGTATTCTCCCCCGTCGTCTGCCTGCTTCAGGAACATACCAGACGACTCATGTACCATATCAACAACCTCTTGAGCCACATCGACCTTCCTTCCCTTTTCGGCTTTTTCATATGCCTTTTGTCTATCCGTCACAATTCGACGCATTCGCTTGTTGCCTTCGTATGTTTGTACAGATGATCCTTTTCCAAAAAGTACATCGTAGCTGCAGGGAACGTAAATCTGTTGTCGCCGGGGAAATTGTATCCTTTCCTGTCTTCGTACCCCTCGAAGGTATTCTCTATAGGAATCCTTGTTGGTAACGATTCCCCCTTCTTCAAGAGGCAATATCTCAGGCGGTACACCATGTCCCTGCATGCTTGCCATACATTCATTGTGTGAACCTAACGATGAGCGAGGAGGATACCAAAGTGAGAAATGTCAGAGCTATCCAAGATCTTGCATGCTACAGGAAAAGCGAGAACCTACCGTAGTGGGTCCGAATCCGGATCCTGGTGATCAGATTGAAAGAATATTTGATGAAAGCAATCAATGGTGCTAGCCATTTGTTATCATGTGCCATATGAAATGCTACAAGACGCATAGGCATAGCATTAGCCAATCTCGGAAGCTCCAAACCAGTGTCGTATGGAAACGGATTTCCCGAATCTCTGCCCAGCAGGTAAAGGAAAGCGACTACACCGTCTTTTTGAGCGTGTTTGTTTGTACGTAAAAGGTGCATATTCTGGTAAAACTGGCGGCGGAGCTGAAGCACGAAACATCCAAACATGTGAGGTCAATGAGATCTGTCATATTCAACATGCAACCAAAGCGCTTTACTTTGTTTGCACTTACCAAAGCAGTTACGCTGTATTTTTCATGATCCTCTGATGATACCCAGAGACTAATGATTCTGTTACTCCTATCAGGTGTTGTTAACTGCTGAGAATGTCCCATGTAAAGGCAATCCATGGACTCTTGGTCTAAATCATCTTGTGTGATCTCTTGAGTAAGTTTATCAACTCCAAACAAGTCTCGCTTTACTTCAAAGTGACGGATTAACCGAAGGGCGGCATTATAGGCATTAAAGACATCTGAACGAAGAAACATCAGGCGGAATTCTGGGTCCCGAACGTAATCTGGATTCATAGATTCAGCCATGTCATACGCTTCTCGACGATGCTGCTTCTGAATCTGACTCTCCATCTCCTCAAGCTTGGACGATACGAGTTCCGGAGTCTCCTCAATGATTGGCGAGACTCCGTGGACGTCCATAAACGCTTGTTCGCGGTCTTGAACTGTCATGCTTGACATTTGCTGGGCAATCATTGAGTCGACATGATCGATATCCGTCGCTTCCTTTGGAATATTGGCGGGAAGGACATCCACTGCTGCTCCAGAGTCTTTTATTTCCGCATAACTTGACTGAAACATAGGCGTTGGCTCCACAATGCCAAATGGGTTTTCAACAGTCATCTTTGGTTTACTGTTTTGAGATGGACACAATCATCAACAACAATAATCATGTGCATGTGGCACCGGTATTTAAAAAACTGTAGATGTTGAAGTTAGAAAGTGATCAAAAAAGGGTCTCGTTCCATCAAATTTCAGCCAATGAGAGTTAGTCGATAACTGTTGTCTATTGGGTCATTTCCGAAATAGAGGTGATAGATATACCGATAGCCAATCACAGCTGAGTGTCTCACAACCGACATAATGAACACGGCCCTACTGACAGCGTGCCTTTCTCTCATTGAAAAAACACGTGGACATCTTGGTAAAGAGAAAAATTGAATTACCGCGACACAAGTGGGTGAATTCAATCTCAGTCGATAAACTGGGCATCATTGCCTGGGCGCATCGACAACAACTTTTGACGGTCGAAGGCCGTTCGGCCTTTGTCCGTCTGTAACACAATGTAGTCAAAGAAATCGAACAGTGTGCCTGCGGTCTACGTTGGACTATCACAACTCAAAAATCAGCAGCCAAAATTCTATTTTCTTTCTTATTATTAATAATACTACTAGCATATTATTCCATTGGTATCTTACTTCATGTCTTGCCAACGCTTTACACTACTGTTAGTGCCTTTTCCTCTTTCTTAAATTGTCTAAATTGAAAATGGGCCAGGGGTGCCTTTTCAAAATCGCGCATGCTGCTGCTAATAGTTCACATGTCTACTGTTCACCCCCTACCCTGGAACGTCACCGTGCATATGGAATCACCATTTTTATCACTTGCTCCGAATCCGTAAGGTGCGAAATGCAGCGCTCACCTTGGTGCGAGCCGACTCATTATCAACCGCTACCCAGTATTCTCCCCCGTCGTCTGCCTGCTTCAGGAACATACCAGACGACTCATGTACCATATCAACAACCTCTTGAGCCACATCGACCTTCCTTCCCTTTTCGGCTTTTTCATATGCCTTTTGTCTATCCGTCACAATTCGACGCATTCGCTTGTTGCCTTCGTATGTTTGTACAGATGATCCTTTTCCAAAAAGTACATCGTAGCTGCAGGGAACGTAAATCTGTTGTCGCCGGGGAAATTGTATCCTTTCCTGTCTTCGTACCCCTCGAAGGTATTCTCTATAGGAATCCTTGTTGGTAACGATTCCCCCTTCTTCAAGAGGCAATATCTCAGGCGGTACACCATGTCCCTGCATGCTTGCCATACATTCATTGTGTGAACCTAACGATGAGCGAGGAGGATACCAAAGTGAGAAATGTCAGAGCTATCCAAGATCTTGCATGCTACAGGAAAAGCGAGAACCTACCGTAGTGGGTCCGAATCCGGATCCTGGTCACCAAACTGAAAGAATATTTGATGAAAGCAAGTAATGGCACTAGCCATTTGTTATCATGTGCCATATGAAACGCTGCAAGACGTATAGGCATAGCATTGGCCAATCTCGGAAGTTCCAAACCAGTGTCGAATGCATACGGGTTTCCGGATTCCCTGTCCAGCAGGTAAAGGAAAGCGACTACACCGTCTTTTTGAACGTGTTTGTTTGTACGTAAAAGGTGCATGTTCTGGTAAAACTGGCGGCGGAGCTGAAAGGGGTCAATTAGATATGTCCCATTCCACATGCAGGCTGTTCTTTATTTGCACTTACCAATGCAGTGACGCTGCATTTGTCATGATCCTCTGATGATACCCAGAGACTGATGATTCTGTTACTCCTATCAGGTGTTATCAAATGCTGAGCATGTCCCATGTAAAGACAATCCATTGACTCTTTGTCTAAATCGTCTTGCGTAATCTCTTGAGTAAGTTTATCAACTCCAAACAAGTCTCGTTTTGCTTCAAAGTGACGGATCAGCCGAAGAGCTGCATTATAGGCATTAAAGAGATCTGAACGAAGAAACATCAGGCGAAATTCTGGGTTCCGAACGTAATCTGGATTCATAGATTCAGCAATGTCATATGCTTCTCGACGATGCTGCTTCTGAATCTGACTCTCCATCTCCTCAAGCTTGGACGATACGAGTTCCGGAGTCTCCTCAATGATTGGCGAGATCCCGTGGACGTCCAAAAAAGCTTGTTCCCTGTCTTGAACTGTCATGCTTGACATTTGCTGGGCAATCATTGAGTCGACATGATCGATATCCGTCGCTTCCTTTGGAATGTTGCCAGGAAGGACATCCGCTGGGTCGTTTATTTCGACGGTACGTGGCTGAAACAAGGGCGTAGATGCCATTACGTTGAAGTGAATTTCCACCGTCATTTTGATTGTCAAAATGGAAAATTTATCTGCGAAATGAAAACGTTGTATTTTCGCACGCTTTTATATTACGTGGAAGAACCTAGCGGAGAAGCTTTGAGCGTTTTTATTTCTTTGAACTTTGTTCTGTTTTTTAATATATTATATATTATATATGGCAGATTGTTTTTATATTTTTTAGAAAATAAAAGTGTTGCAAGCAGGGTCAATAGTAATAGAAACGAATCTTTGAGCCATTTTTAATACCACGACTACAGCGATCCCAATTTTGGTGCTCCTCCAGTCACTCAACGACATGTACCAGGTTAGAGTAGCAGTACGTACAGGATATGCCAGTTGAACAACAATACCGTACCTGGTAGCGGAGCCAATCCATCGGACTTTTTGAGCGCAACCACGTGATCATTTTCATTTGGGGGCTCCTCGTCAACTCAATTAAATAGCAGGCGCCTACCTACCGGTACTCGTACCGTATGAGTAGGCAGCCCGTGTCAATTGGGCCTTTTGAAGAAGCACAAACGTCAACATTCTCAACTGATAATTCAACACCTGTCCTGCTCCTAATCGTAACATGTGCACAACTTGAGGGTGCTATGTCGTCATTGGATTCAGAACGGAAAGAGGCTTTGCCTTGCATCTCATACTTTCCACTGTACTGGACCGGTACACATGCAAAAGCAGGCCCATTTTCAATTTACAGGTGCGGTACAGTGCACGGTAGGCGGTAGGTATTTCGTCCCTTTTTTCTCACAGGTACTTGCAAAGCTTCTTTAGGAATGACGTACTGATATTGTTTACAAATCGATAGACAACACGCCCATCACCAAACTGAGACTATGCCGAGTCTACTATCATCTACATTACTTTATCTACTTTTAGTAGGTACCAGCTTCCATAATGCTGCCTCACTGCAACTAAAACAGCCGATTTCTCGCCGTTGCATGATGGCGGATGTTTCCAGTGCCGGTTGCTGTATTTTCTTGACGGCAGGCAACATGTTGTTGTTGGGCGAGATTGCCCAAGCCGCCGATCTCAGCTTTCAGACTTCCAAATCCACTGGATTGCAATATGCTGATGCAAGAGCTGGGACTGGGCAGCCGATGAAGGCGGGAAATATTGCCACTATTGATTACGTGCTTTCGACCACAGGGGCACGGTACGGGTCCAAGATTTACAGTACTGCCGACAAGGATACTCCCTACCGATGGACACTTGGTGATGGATCCACCATTGCGGGGATCGAAAAGGCAATATTGGGAGACGGAGACCTTCCAGCGATGCTACCAGGAGGTATCCGCCGAGTTGTCATTCCACAAAGCTTGGGATATGGAAAACTAGCGGAAAACTCAAAGGCCCTTTGTGTCCAAGATGGTCAACCAGGACCCATCCCGCCGCCCAATACAGCTTTTGAGGAGTATCAGCGATTCAAGAATATTTATTGCAATTCAGACAGACAGTATCAACCAGACATCGTGATGGATATAAAATTGTACGGTTCGAGAAGATGATGATGCTACACTGACTGAATACGACGAACAAAACTATTGCTTGAATAGTTTGTCATATGTCTCATCATGTTGTTAGATATGGACACTAGTGATATACTTATGTACTTGTAGACTTCAGGGAGGATGAGAAGCGGCAGGAGGGCAGGACGAGGAGCTTCTTGCTTGGCTGCCCTCTTGTGGCGAGGAATCCCTGCTATGCAATCGGCGTGGGTATTAATAACACCACCTCTAAATTAAGTCATTTTTCTGGTGCTCTCGAGATGTTGGATGAATTCAGACATACCGTACTGGTTAATTAAAAAAGTTATTAGGCCCATCGGGCATCCAATCGTTTCAATCACGGAGGAGTTGCTCGATTTCGCAAACAATTAACATATTCCGATTCAGTTTTTCAAGATATAGATATATCATACGGATTAAAAAAATCACTTATGTCACTTCGTCCCTATGCAGGAATTTATATTTCGCCACGCCTCTCGCGTGTATGACATATCCCAGCGACTGCGGCAAAAGTAATAACTTTCAGGCCAAACGCCTTTCATTTCAGTGCGCCACTGCGACTGCAATTGTCCATTGTCAGTGCGAGTGGCTATATCATCATCATCGTCAGCATCAGCATCAGCATCAGTATGACCGCTTACTCCGATGAAAGCTCCATGGACGATGACTCTCTTCACGAGTCTCGTCCATATAATAGAAAAGCATTAGAACGCAAACTATCGACCTTTGATGATCAATTTGGCGGCAGCAACGGAGAATCGTCTCAGGTGTTGACAGCGACGACAGGATCTTCGACGGTTCTGGGTAGTTCTGGTCTTAACGATTCTGATCATTCCAATGATTCGTTGTACTTTGATGTAGAAGCGGAGAAGAAAAAGAAGAAAAAACAGACCAAGAAGGTTGAACCTTCGTTCAATCAAAGTGGTGCATTGGAGATTTTGATGTCACCGCCAGCAAAGAAAAAAGCTTCAGCAGCAGCAGCAGCGATGGTGTTACCCAAGAGTATCGCAAAAGGCAAAAAAGAAACGAGTGGCAGCAGCATGTCTTCCAAAGTAGCGAGCACACTTGATAAGCTTGGCAGCGAGTCTAAGAAGAAAACGTCGAGGCATTCATTGAAAAGCAAATCAGGTGATAACGACAAGGCCACCGTCGATGAAATGTGGGACCTCTTAGGAAAAGGATCAGGCCATGGTGCCAATCATAACCGCAGCAAGAGCATTACAATGACAGACCTTACAGATTCATGCGGATTTATAGTTGAACCTGGGTCTCCTGGAGCATTATCTTCAAGTGCACATCGGAACAACAACTCGGCCGGTGAAATCGGTCGATCTTCTCGTCGAGGTGGACGACGAAATGGTAACGGTATGGGAAGCAGCTCTCACCAAAAGGGAGGTCCTACCGATGCAGAACTCACGGTGAGTCCTGCCGCTCGAAAGGGTGCTATTCGAAGACGTCGTGATCAGAACAACCAGCTGCGGTCCTCCTCTCACGGTCCTGGAGATCGACTGGGTTCTTCTTCCCACGGACCTGGTGATAGAGTTACTGCACAGAGTCCCGGTCCTGGGACTCCTCGCTCGCGTAACCGAAGCATGGGAAAGCTCGCTCAAGTACCTGCCATGGAGACTCAATCGGCTCATGTGTCTACTGACACTCCTGTCAAAAGACGGATGCGTCGCAGAGGAAGTGGGTCCATGGGTCCACCGGTCGATCTTCCATTCAGCAGTCCAGGATCTGGTTCCAAAGAAGCCGTTAATGCTGCTGATTTCCTATCTGTCAACAAGGGCGTAATGTCGCCTTCAGATGGCGGCAAACGTCCCATGAGAGGTCGTCGTCCAAGTCAACGAGGTGGTGATGATCTCAAGTCACCATCGGATCATAATCCACGACCGGTGCGCAACGGCTCCATCAAGTCTGCTGCTGGACGACCCCAGCGCAACGGCTCCACTGGGACACGACCGATGCGCAACGGCTCCATCCAGTCTGTTGGTGGCACTGGGGGAAGACGAAGGCGAAGCCGAGATCCCGCACTCGTGAATGCTGGGGTACCTCAAGCATAGGACGGGATTGAAGCAATCCTCCCACGATCTAAAGCTGGTTATTCCAAGACCGGAGCATCTGCCATCATCTAGTAACCATGAATGATATAGATGACGGCGGTGTCGTAAGAAGCAAAGTTGCTGCCCTGTGAAAGATGAGATGGGCCAATTTGCAGATAATTGTTAATATTGTGATAAATAGGCTAGGAATATATTGTATGGTTTGAATTATGTACCTGAACTACATACAGTAGATGGTTGCGGCTGAAGCTGATCGGGGAATCATCGATCTACTAGTTAGGTAGGAATTCAGAATGCTGGTGAAATGTTGGCAACCACTATTTTCTTGACTAAACTTTTATTTTATATCCACCGTATTTGGAGAACCAGTCATTTCACATTTCACATTGATCCAATCGCCTTTCCGCTAATGGATTCTGCGCAACCTATACCGCTACATAAAATGACTAGCGGCCCAATCTCGGCCATTATTTTAGCAGTCACAAGAAAAAACAGAAACTCTCAATCCTCGGCGGTCTGCAATCTTCACGCTTCTCCCATAGAAACAAATCAGTACCGCAAAAACATTCTCTGGATAGGTATACGACCGGTAATAGGTAGGCAAACTTATTGATCTGAATACTACTGGCTCCTCCCATAGCCAAAAGACTCACTTCCCAAGCAAGAAAAACAAGGATAAGACCATGGGGCTTCAGAGCAAGAAACTCTCTGGCGTTCACGCGGATAATGATGATTCCAATAACAATTATTATGAATACGACATGAGTGATGGTGAAGGCAGCGCAGGGTCACATGGTCTAAATGACTTGGATGACTCTCTCTACTTTGATCAAGCTGACGTTGAAGCTGCGAAGGAGAAGGCGCGTAAGAACGCAAGGGCACAGATTCGAGCACAAAAAAAGGAACCCAAACATGGGGGAGGACTGGAAGCCTTGTTTTCACAGCCTCCTCCCCCTCGAGTCAAGTCCATTGGAATACACGGGGAAGGAGGAGGCTTACCCGCACCTCGACATAAACCTGCTCCACCTTTGCGTACCAGAAGTGGTGGAATCATGAAACTGAATCGAAAGATATCCAGAACTGTGACAGATGCGGCCCGAACCGTGGTGGATGCTACATCTACAGTTGCCGAAGTAGCGACATCAGTTGCTAGAGGCCGAGAGGATGGTGCTAGTAGTGAGAGACCAACGAGAAGTAATAGTTTGGGTGCCTTGTCACGGAAATTTTCGTCTCGAGTAGATCGGGGACGGGAACGAAAAGCCAAACAGGAAGCAGATGGTGACAGCTTGGGAGGTGGTATGATGAATTTGAACTTGGGTGACGACAAAATTCGAACTTCGTCAATCGGTGCTTTATCTAAGAGAGCAAGGAGGAGCCGTTTCAAGTCAGTGGATGATGCGGAAGATTTGCTCAGTGAACACGGAGAGATGGAGCTGAACGAGAAATCGCCGCTCAACTCACCAACTCGGGAGAGACGTGCGGGGTCGGTTGGTCCCGTATCAACAAAGGCCAGAAGAGAAAGATGGAAGTCTGTTGATGACGCGGAAGACTTGTTGGACGCAGAAGGAGAATTTGAAATGAAGTTGGATGATTCACCAAAGACTACGCCAAAGCAGAAAAAGAAGAAACGATCCAATTCTGTAGGTGCTGTTGACACCAAGAGTAGAAGAGAACGTAAAAAATCGGTCGATTCAGAAGATCTGGAGTCAAGAAGCAAATCTAGGGAAGGTCGCAAAAAAGGGAAGACACGAAAGGCAAAGAAGAGGAGCGAGTCCAGAAGTTCAGACACCTCCGACGATGACAGCAGTGCAGAAAAGAGAAAGCCACGAAAGGGAAAGAAGAGGAGCGAGTCAAGAAGCTCCGACTCCTCCGACGATGAAAGTGTGGTACCATTAAGACGAAAGGCATCAAAGGATAACCTCCGCAAGAAGCCTAGTAAAACCAAGAAATCCAGTCGAAAACTTAGTGCTGACGACGACCCTTCAGAACAAGAGGCGAGAGAAATCCAAGCAGCAGGAGGTCTCGACTTGGGTGGAGGTCAAGTAAGAGGTGCTGGCCGTCGCATGGGACGCCGGTCATCATTAGGTGGACCTGTGGCACTGAAGCAACAGGAGGAGGTCGATGCTATCCTGAGGCGCACTCAGCAGGCGGATCAACAATGGGATGCATCCAAAACAGACAGTAGTGTCATTGAGCGTCGGGTGAGACGACGGGCATCCATGGGGGCAGACGAAGCTGTGATGGCTCTTGGTGCCAGACGTATGGCGGCCAGAAAGAAGTCAATGGATCCATGAGCTGAAATCCTTACCGCACCATGTCTACGCAGCGAGGATCACATGACAAATGAAAGGAGAATCAATCTGCACAACTACTAGGTAGTCAATCAATTCAATTGGTTGCTCCTTTGACGTCAAAGCGAATTAGAATCTATTTATAATAACAGTCGACGACAGTGTTCAAAACGCAAAAGTCGTGAGGGCTGCTTTCCCCTTCAACCAACAGCACCTTCCTGGAGGGTATCTTTCTCCTGTGTGACTGCTACGGATAGAAACTCAAAAACGGTACCAACAGGAGGTTGAACTGTGAGTCGAGTCGTTGCATTCCAATACCGGGTATTACTGTAGTTTCTTTGGCGTGCATTGCTTCCCTAAGTAGGTACTGCGATTTATGTGCCTCTGGCTATATGTACGCCACCAAACTATTGCTTTGAAATAAAGTTGGTGGCGAACCGTCCAATACCGCAGCCTTTTAGAGCAATATTCGACCACGAATCTCATGTTTTAAAACACACTATATGGCCTGCATACTCGTTGATGCCGTCCTCCGAATGAACGGCACCACTCGTCGACCATACCTAGTCTAGGACAGTTGCCAATCCGATATACCAATTGACCCCACAGTTAGGACAGTTAGATTAGTTATTGAATCACAAGATGCGTCGCCTGACATCGAAGAAAAGGTTTAGCTCACTGACCGGCAGAGTTACAGAAGATGACGAATTTTCTTTGGATGATGACGTCCTTGCCAGGCAACCGTCCTCTACAACGTCACTCTTTAACGACTATGGTTTCAGTGACGATGAAGAAGATGTAAAGGGTTCCTTCAAGATCCAAGACTCTCTTTACTTTGATGAAAGCAGAAGGGAAGACGTGAAAGAGAAAATCAAGACAAAGAAACAACCGAAGCAGCCTCGACCAAGCGGGGCTTTGGAGGATCTCCTTTCTCCCGCATTACCGGAACAGGCACAGAAGCAGAAAACAGGAAAACGATCTCCCAAAGCCAAAAAGAGCAAGATCAAGTCACGGAATTCGTCTGACCAGATAGACAAGAAAACAAGAAAAAAGTCTGTCTCTAAGAAGTCTCCATCCGTTGGATATCTGGACTCCAAGTCGATAGGAGGAGGTGACCCGCAGTTGGATTATCGGAATCAAAGCTGGAATCAGTCCACCAGCTCTTTCATCGAGGTCAACGAAAGCGACTATGAAACAGACACAGACGACGACTTGGAATTTGGTGGTTCTGACAGCAAAAAGCAAACGAGCCACAACTCTTTGGTGGAGAGGGCTTTGTCCAAGGAACGATCTTCCTTAAGACGAAGCTTGTCGAAGAAGAGGGTGATGGACGCCTTGTCTGTGTCCAACCACAGGAAGGAAAGAGAAGAGGTCTCTGACAACGGTCAGCGATCTCTTAAACGAAGCCTTTCAGCGAAGAGGATGATTGATGCCCTGGCCCTTTCTAGTCACAAAAAAGACAACGCAGAAGCGGCGCAAATGAGAACTCGGAGAGCTATGACCAAAAAGGATTTTTTGGAGGGATCTTCGCCATCCGACTTTAAACCCAAACGGTCCTCTTCGCTCAAGAGTTCATCCTCACGACACAGGGGCCTGGACACATCCAACCATTCTACCAGATCATCATCTAAGCCCAGACTACCCAGAAACAAAAGTTTTGACGAGGATGCAAAGTGTCTACGATCGCCTTCAAGTAGCCGAAAAAAGAAGATTGGCTTGGACTATTCCAACCATTCAGAGAGATCTTCGTCAGTGACTAGAAAAAAGAATAAAGACTTGGACCGCTCCAGTCACTCGTCGACCCCGAAACGATCATCGTCTGTCAAGAGAAAGAAGAAGGATCAACTGAACCAATCCACCCATTTGCCGGAACGCGGGCGACGCAGTGCTTCAAAGACTAGAGTAACTGAGGACTCTGGGTTCTTATCTCCAGGATCAACGAAACAGAAAGGACGGCGGGTACCAATCAAGAAGCAATCATCTAATGTGGACGATGAGACGACAAGACGGAAACTGAACGATATGAGTTTGTCCACTTCCGAGCATGGGCGACCAAGACGTTCCTCAAGAGTTGGGAAGGATAGTGATGAGAACGAGAAGTTGATGAGAAAAATGAAACGACGGAATTCGAGTTCTGGATAAGGTTCATGAAGAATAATGAAACGCGTTATAAATTTTGAAATGTGCAGTACTGTACCTCAGAGTGTAGACAAACTAAAAGTAGGACAGGTATCAGTACCGAAGACGGCATATATACCGGTACAGTTTCATACGGCTTGAAATTCCTGTTCCTGGTGTGATCTGATCAGACATTTTGAGATTTGAGCAAACCTGTTTTTGTATATATATTTAAAATATATATCGGTGTATTGCATTGTTAGCTTTTTTACCAATCAAACTACTTAACGTTTCAAGCTGAAGGCGATGACCCGTTAATTGTTACAGAGAAAATGACCTCACTTTGAATCCAATTTCACGATGAGAATACTGAAACGATGATGATACCGTACTTGTACTGGTATCGATACCGATACCGGTATTACCGGTAGATACGAATGGTCAAAATACTTACAAAAGACTGTGCGTCGTATTTTGTTCCTATCAATATTCAGATCGGCACCACTCATTCACCACACACTTCTAAAAAGACAGCTATCTATTCACAAGATGCGTCGCTTGGTACAGACGAAGCAAAGTCTCGGTCTATTGACCGGCAGACTTACAGAAGATGATGACGTTTCTTTCGATGGTGTTTCTTCCAATCAACTGTCCACATCGTTCGCCAATGATTATGATTTCAGTGAAAATGATGAAGACGAAAAAAGTATGGGAGACTCACTTTATTTCGATGAAAGTAGAAGAGAAGAAGCGAAAATGAAGCCAGCGAACCAACTGACGCAGCCTCCATCAAGCGGTGCTTTGGAGGGACTCGTTTTCTCCACTCAAAAACCAAATCAAGAGCAGAAAACAGCAAAAGTGGATGGCGTACCTACCGATAAGGAAGAACCGAAAATGAAGACAGGGAAACTGCAGAAGCACCTTCGATCAAACGGTACCATTTTGAAGGAACTCGTCTTTCCAACTATGCCAAAACAGGCGCAGAAGCAGAGAACAACAAAAGTTGATGGCGCATCTATCGATAAAGAAAAAGAGAAGATGAAGATGACTGAGAAACCAGTGCAGCCTCCACTAAGCAATCATTTGAAAGAACTCCTTTTTCCCAGTGGGTCAAAACATGTACAAAAGCCAGAGGAGAAACAACTGAAACAGTCTCAATCAAGCGACACTTTGAAGGGTTGGGGTCTGAAGGAGCCTCATCTTTCTCATACTCGACCAAAACAAGGACAGACACAGAAAACAGCAATATTTGATGACGGACCCGTAGCTAAGGAAGGGAAAATCAAGACTGAGAAACAACCGAAGCCGCTTCGATCAAACAGTTCTCTAGAGGAACTCGATTCTTCCAATCTGCCAAAACAAGCACATCAGATAGAGAAGCAACTGAAGCAGTCTCGATCAAGCGGTACTGTGGAGGAACCTCATTCGTCCACTCTACCAAAGCAGGCTCAGGGGGCAGAGAAACAACTTAAACAGGTTTGGCGAATTGGTCATTTGGAGGAGCCAGTTTCTCCCACTCGAACAACACAGGGACTGCAGAAACAAGGGAATCAGCCTCGATCAAGCGGGGATTTGAAGGACACTCATTCCCCGACGACTCGACCGAGATGTGCACCTAAGACAGAGAAAGAAGGGAAGCAGCCTCGGCAAAGCGGTGATGTGAAGGAACCTCTTTCCCCGAGTCGACCAACGCATGGACAGAAGAAGAAAACACTAATAATTGATGACTGGCCAGATAAAGAAGAAGAGAAAGAGAAGAAAGAGAAACAGCTGAAGCAGCCTCCATTCAGCGGTGATTTGAAGGGGCCTCTTTCTCAGACTCGACCAAAACAGGCACAGGAGACAGATAAACAACCGAAGCAGGTTCTGTCTAAAAGTGAATGGAATGAGTCTTCGTACCCGACTCGACCGAAACATTCACAGAAGATTGAGAAATATCAGAAGAAGCCTCGATCAAGCGGCGATTTGCGGAAACCTCTCCCCCCCACCCAACCAAAACCAATAGAGAAGGAAGGAGAGAAAAAGAAGACAGAGAAAAAAATGAAGCAGTCTCGATCAAGCATTACTTTCGAAGAACTGTACTCTCTATCAGACAAGGAACTGAAGAAAAAGACAGCGAAAATGTCCTCTAAATCTCAAGTGAACAAGTCACTCAGCTCTTCCGACCATGTGAGCAAGAAATCAAGTAACAAGGCTGCCTCTACTCACGCACTGTTCGGTGGCTGTCGAGACCTCAAATCATTAGAAGGAAGTGATCATCGAAATCAAAATTGGAATATTTCTAGCAATGGCGAAGACTTGAAACTTGTTTCTGGTGGCAAAGAGGAATCGTTACGCCACGATGCTTTGGTAGAGAAGGCTTTGAAACGAAGCTTGGCCAAGAAGAGGGCTTTGGAAGCTTTGTCTCTTTCCCATCACAGGATAGGAAGAGAAGAAGTTGCAGTCAAAGGCCAGCGAAGTCTTTCTGGCAAGAGGTATATTGACGCTCTGTCCCTTGCTAGTCACACCAAAGACAGAACAGAATTAATGGCAAGAAATCGGAGAACCACGACCAAAAAGAGCTCTTTAGACGGGTCTTCGACATCCGACCATAGACGCAAACGGTCCTCTTCAGTCAAGAGACCATCCAAAAGCACTCAATGTGACGAAAAGAGTCACAGAGCGGCTTCTGGTTTGGGCCATTCGGGCCATTCAGAGAGATCCTCTTCAGTGACTAGAAAAAAGAAAGATTTGAACCGCTCCAGTCACTCCACTACCGCTAAACGATCATCGTCTGCCATGAAAAAGAAGAAGATCCAAGGGGACCGATCCAATCATGTGTCGGAATACGGGCAAAGAAGTTTTTCCAAGTGTAGATTGCCTGAAGCGCACAGGTCTTTATCTCCAGGATCCGCGAAACAACATGGAGGACAGGTACCGCTGAAGATGCCACTCAATGCTGGAGATGAGATGATAAGTCGAAAGCTGAGCAATATGAGTTTGCATTATTCCGAGCACGGGAGTTCCGAGAGGTCCCCAAGAGTTGGGAAAGATGGTGACAAAGATAACAATGTGAAACGAAAGATGCATCGACGAAATTCAAGTTCTGCATGCCTGTGATGAATCTATCAAGACTTCTTGTATTTGAAATGCGTCTTACACCTTGGACTATAGAAAACTCTAAGATAAATACAAATAGATTGAACTACAGCTGCCTGCTTTCTTTTCTCGCAAGGAAGTTCGACGTTTTAGTTGTGTCCTGTCTTATATTGACTGGCTTTGGATGGA